>JAQJVK010000011.1:22160436-22760436 GCA_035578135.1 Flexamia atlantica | reverse complement strand
CCAGAAGAAGAGCAGCTGCAACATCAACATTTCAAAAGGACTTTTTTAAATTAATGAATAACGCGATATTTGGAAAAACATTGGAAAACAAAAGAAAACACAAAAATGTTAAATTAATTACAGATCCTATAAAACTAGAAAAACTTGTACAAAAACCAAACTTTGAAACATCCGTTATCATCAATGAAAACCTTGTGGCAGTATCTATGAAGAAGACAAGTGTGAAAATGGATCGTCCGTTGTACGTTGGAATGTCAATCTTGGATATTTCCAAAACCCACATGTACGATTTCCACTACAACAAAATGGTCGCCTTCTACGGTAGAGATAACATCGGAATCGCCTACATGGACACGGACGCTTTCATCTACTGGATTCTTACTGAAGATATGTATTTGGATCTTCGAACATTTGTTCACAAAAATGAATTTGATTTTAGTGACTATCCAAAAGATCATTTAAATTATGACAATGATCGGAACAAAAAGAAACTTGGAAAATTTAAAGACGAAGCAAATGGAATTTTACTGAAAGAACTTATTGCACTAATGTCAAAATTGTATTCACTACAATTGCATAAAGAAGAAAACAATATTATTAAAAAAGCTAAGGGAGTAAAAAGTTTGTATCTTAAGAAGAATGTAAATTTTGAACACTACAAGCAATGCTTATTTGAAGAAACGACTATAACTGCAAAATTCAACACCATCAGAAGTTTCAACCATCAACTGTACAGCGTAACAGAAGTGAAAAAAGCACTCTGCTCCAATGATGACAAACGACACATTCTTCCAGACAAAATTCACACTCTACCATTCGGCCACTACTCTCTCAATCCTATCAATGAGTAAAAAGAAAAAGAAAAAAAGAAAAAAAAGAAAAAAATAAAAAAATAAAAAAAGAAAAAAAGAAAAAAAGGGGAAATCACAGCATGCTCGCTGTGATTTCCCCTTTTTTTAAAATATGTTGAAATGACCTTGAACTATAAAAGCGGATGCAGAAAAAGAAACACTCAATACTAACTTGACTTTGTTAGTAAAATCATCATGACAGACTTAAAGGAAAAGATTGTTAATGAACTTCATAAACCTGCAAGAATAAAGTTTCCACGACGAAATACTGTTGTAAAAGGAATAAATGATTTATATCAAGCAGATTTAATTGAAATGCAACCGCATAGTAAAATAAATAAAGGATTTAAATACATACTTACGATTATTAATTGTTTTACTAAAGTTGCAGATGCTTTGCCATTAAAAGACAAAACTGGTAACAGCATAACAAAAGCTATGGAAGTAGCTATAAAAAGAGATAAAAATAAAATTAAACATTTACAAACTGATGATGGGAAAGAATTTTTTAATAAACATTTTGCCTTGTTAATGAAAAAATATAACATAAATCATTATTCCACAAATTCTGAGAAAAAGGCAGCTATAATTGAAAGATTTAATAGAACCTTAAAAGGTGCAATGTATAAAATGTTTTCGAAAAGAGGTTCTTACGTATGGGTTGATATCTTACCAAAATTAATAAGCGATTACAACAACAAGTTTCATAGAACTATCGGTATGGCACCTAACAAAGTGAATAAGAAAAACGCTAAACTAGTTTTACAACGAATTAAAAAAAATACACAGCCAAAAGCGGAACAAAGAAAACCAAGAAAATTTAATGTAAATGATAAAGTTCGAATTAGTAAATACAAAGGAGTGTTTACTAAAAAATACCTGCCCAATTGGACAAATGAAGTTTTTACAGTGTATAAAGTACAACCTACTGTACCGGAAACTTATATTTTAAAAGATAACAAAGGAAATTTGTTACAAGGCGGTTTTTACGGACATAAATTGTTAAAGTCAACAGTAGGCGATGTTTATCTTGTTGAAAAGGTGTTGCAAAGGAAAAAAGACCAAGTTAAAGTACGTTGGTTGGGGTTTGATAAAACTGAAGATTCGTGGATACCTATAAAAGATTTGATTTAGTTTTAAATAAACTTATTTACTCTTCTGCCTTTGAATAAGATGGAGATTGTTCACCATAAAGATAAATTTAATATTAATAACATTGATGATTTAACCGTAGATAACGTTAAAATCAACAATGGTAAACACGGCAGTTTATTTCCAAACACTGTACGATGTATAGTCAGCGGTCCTTCAAACTGTGGCAAAACTAACGTTGTGTTTAACTTAATTACAAACACAAAAGGATTGCGATTTAATAACCTATATATTTTTTCAAAGTCCTTACATCAACCAAAGTATCAATTGTTGGAAAAGATCCTGACTGATGTGCCCGATGTTAACTATTACAAATTTAATGCTAGTGACAGTGTTATGCAACCAGACCAGGCTAAGCCGTATTCTGTATTTGTATTTGATGATGTATCTAGTGAAAATCATGATACTATTAGAAACTATTTTGCCATGGGAAGACATAATAATATTGATAGCATATATATCGGACAAACATATAGCAAAATTCCAAAACAACTAATTAGAGACAATGCAAATATTTTAGTTTTATTCAAACAAGACGATACAAACCTAAAACATATATACAACGATCATGTAAATGCTGATATGTCATTTGATAAGTTCAAAGAGCTTTGTGGAAAAGCTTGGGCGGAAAAATATGGATTTTTGGTAATTATGAAAGATAAAGCTATAACAGATGGTCGTTACCGCATAGGTTTTGATAAATTTGTTTTAATACATTAATTAACAACATTATCGTACAAGTCTTCATGGTGTAAACATGGTTAATCAGGAAAAGCTATTAAAAGAAATAAAATCACTTAGTGATTCTATTAGACATAAAAACAGAGCGTTAAGATTAGGAATAAGTGAAAGAGAGAAATTTCTGGAATCAACATTTAAACCTATTACTGAGCCATTAAAACAATTAGGACAAAATGTTAAACATTCAACATTTAATTTTTCCGGAGATGCTATTTTACCCATTTCAAAATTTGAACAAAAAGAAGAATATGAAAGTGATACAAGTTTTACACAACAAGGAGAAACAACTGAAGAAGAAAGCGAACTAGGTGAAGAAACGGATGTTTTAACAGAAAAAGAAGGTCTTTCTACAAGCGAAGAACAACAAGAAGAAGAAGAGCCTATTAATCCATCCAACTTGAGCAAATTGGGCTCGGATATTGCGTATAAAGGGCCGCTTGCAAGACAATTTGTATTAAAAATGTTACATTCTGCACAACCAACTCGAAAATATCATACTTTTGGTGCTAGAATAGAAGAAAATGGGCTAATGATTGGAGATAGCAAACTTGATGTAGACGAACATGACAATATTATTATAAATAATAAACAATACAAGGGTACAAAAGGATTGTTTGAACTTATTTTTAAGCCGAAACCTAATAAATATACTAAAAAGGATTTAAACATTTTTAAACAAATATTGGAGGATACAAATGCGCATAAGAAAAATTATTCTAAAAATTTCAATGTTCATAGAAATGCATCAGAAAAATATAAAACTATTATTGCTAAACTTTTCCCACCAAAAAGAAGGGAACCCATAAAAAGAAAATCATTATCTTCTGCTGAAATAAATATTTTACATAAAAGAAGAAAAACAAATCAATCAAGTTTATCAGGAAAAGGATTATTAAAAAACTTGTATGATACTAATATAATATACTACAACGATATAAACAAATTGGTTGACAGAATGAAGTTGATATATGAAGCTAAACAAGCCGGACATAGTGGTTTAGAAAATGAATGGGTAGCTTTGGTCGGCGAACTGCGAAATCGAGGAGTAATTGCATAAAAAAATATGAGTATATATAATACAAGTATAACTGATTAAATATTCAGTATAACCATGAGTGTGGATAAGTTTGGACGGTATTCCGAAACTGGAAGCAAATCAGGATCTTATGGAAAAAGAGGTGGTTTACCACTAACATCCGATGGAGATTATGATATAAGTAACAAACGTTTAAAGTTTGTAAATGATCCAAAAGATGATAATGATGCAGTAAATTTCAAAACTTTAAAAAGTGAAACATTACCTAGCTTAAAGCTTCAAAATGAAGTGTATAACGCTAATTTTTATAGAATTGCAAATCTTCCAAAACCAATAGATAAGAATGATTCGGTAAATAAAGAATATTTAATGTGGTACATAAACCAAACCTTAAGATATGATCCTAAAAGTAATAATAAAGCATATGATGCAAAAGATCTTAGAATAGCCAATATAGCAGATCCTGTTAATGATCAAGATTCAGTTACCAAAAAGTATTTACATTCAGTCATACCTGAAAAAACAGATAAATTTTCCTTTTACAACTTTGTAATACACGATATTGGAGACCCTAAAGATATGAAAGATGCGGTAAACCTTCAATATGTTACAGATCATTGTATTACACATGATATTAAGTCAATTGATTGCAAAAATAAAGTGTTAACTAACGTTAAGGAGGGAACTGCAAAATCAGATGCAGCTACAATAAGTCAAATAATGAAATTAAACAATAACAAATGGGATGCGGATGCAAAAATAATTACTAATGTTAAAGAAGGGTTGAATGATGTTGATGTAGCAACAATTGGACAAGTTCCTGCATTAAAAGAAATTTCATCAAGACTTGGTCAACAAGGCTTTGATTGTAAAGAAAGACCACTATTTAATGTTGGAATGGGAGTAAATGACAGTGATGCAGTTAGAGTAAAAGAATGGCGTGAAAGATGCTTAAGAACAGAAAAACACAAAAAGTTTTTTCATTGTCAAAACTTGCGATTGACTAGCTTAGATGACCCTATTGATATTGTTGATGCTGTTAATGTAAATTACATTATAAGACTCTTAAGTGTAGTGTTATATGATGTTTATAATACGATAAAGCCCATAAAAGCTGATCAAAAACTACATTGGGTTAAGAAAAATGTTATAGAAAAATATTTTTTAAATATGAAAACTGGAAATTTAAGATTTGCTCAAGTTGATGTTGATAAAAAGGATACAATCCTACCAAAAGACTGGGTAAAAGTTTATTACCCATAAACAAAATACATGTTTATTATAAATAAACAATGTCAAAGAATAAGTGCATCATTCATTATAAAGAATTTATAAAATAAACAAGTATTGGCATTTCCTTTCACTATAAAAAACCATGTTGAAAGTTCAACGCATCAGTCATAATCGACACGTTATAAAGAGAGGAAGAGGAATAGCATCAACAGCACTTTCTCTTGTTACTAAGCCGGTTGGAGCTATAGTTAACAAAGCTATCGATTTATTACCTGTAGAACTACATTTACCAGGAGGTTATCAATATTGTGGTCCAGGAACAAAATTGAAAAAAAGACTTGCTAGAGGAGATCTTGGAATAAATAAACTTGATCAAGCCTGCAAACAACACGATATAGCATATTCAAAGTTTGCAGATACTAAAAATAGATCAATAGCGGATAGAGCACTTGCTGAAAAAGCTTGGCAAAGAGTAACATCCAGTGACGCTAGTATCGGTGCAGCTTTAGCGGTATCAGCAGCAATGAAGGGTAAAACGATGTTTGGAGGTGGAAAGAAGAAAGGAGGTGGAAAAAGGAGAAGAAAACCTGCAAAGAAACGTGGAGGAAATATAAGAAGAAAACGACGATCCACCGCAGGTAAAAATAAAAAGAAACAAACAATATGGTCAATGATAAAAAAAGGAGGAGGATTATACCTAAGACCGTATCGTGTGTATTAAACAGAAAAAAACAATTACTAATTCCAAATAAAGAATTAACAGATAAAGAATTAATTACTTATGTTTCTTGTTTAAAAATTCCATTTTTTAGAGGAGTGTTTATGAAAGATGCATTACCTGTTAAAATATGGAAAAATGAAACCGGAATAGTAAATTTAGATAATAGTAAAGGATCAGGCACTCATTGGGTATGTTATAAGAAACTAGGATCAACTATTTACTACTTTGATAGTTTTGGTAATCTCCCACCACCAAAAGAACTACAATATTACTTTAAAACAGCTAAAAATGTACTATACAATTATAAAAGAGAGCAACCTGATGATACGGTAATCTGTGGACATTTATGTTTAGATTTTTTAACAAAAAGCGTTAGTCAACTTTAAGATGTCTTCCTATACAGTATCATTAACTGGAACTTCATCTACTTTGCGAAGTGTTCTTTTCCCTGCGTTACGTTTGGAAAAAGATAAATTATGGGAAGCCGCATTATTAGATATAACAACTTATAATTCTATTCCCAACGTTACTGAAAATGTTAATGACAAAATACATTATTACAAAACAAAAGATAAAAATACAAACAAATATTCAGATATACAAGTATTTAGTTTACCCACTGGAGCATATGAAATTGATGATATAAATGAAGCGATACAAAATCATATGGGAAAAGATAATATAACAATAAAAGGAAATAACAATACTATGAAAGCTGAAATTAAATCTAAATATTATATAGATTTTAGCAAAGAACATTCAATTGGTAGTTTATTAGGATTTTCTAAAACAACAAAAATTTTAGAACCTAATATTAATCATTCAGGTGCTAGAACTGTAACAATAATGAAAGTTAACAGTATAGATATTACATGTAATATTATACATGGTTCTTATAGAGATGGTGAAAATACTCATATATTGCACACATTCTATCCAACGGTCGCTCCGGGTTTTAAAATTGTGGAAAAGCCACAAAACTTGGTGTACCTACCGTTAAACACCAGTTTTATTTCAGACATTGTGGTGAACATACTAGATCAAGACGGAAATCATATTGATTTTAGAGACGAACCTATAACTATACGAATACATATAAAATCAACCGTATAACAATGGGGTTATCATTTAAAAAGAAAGAGCTGACTGGTAAACAAGTCAGTAGCACTTCAGCTATAGAAGGATTAACAAGTGATAACATTCGTTTTCTAGAAGAAATTGGATTAAAACTTATTAATAATGGAAATATTGGATATAGCGCAGGGTCCGACATTCGACGAAACCTTATGGGAAAAGGAATATCATACGCACAACCCTTACGCTTCATCAAAATTAAATAATAATGATGAAATTAGAATTCCCATACAACAACAGGATATTTATACACTTCCATGTGAAAGTTATTTGTATATCGAAGGAAGAGTAACAAAAAGAGATGGAAGCACTGCAAGTACTGTTCCGTTCATAAATAACCCCATGGCATATTTGTTTGATGAAATAAGATATGAAATTTCCGGAGTTACAGTAGATTCAACAAAAAAGGTGGGAATTACAAGTACATTAAAAGGATTAGCATCTTTAACACCGAGTGAAAAAAATATGCTGGCCGCCGCAGGATGGGTAGCACCCGATTCCAGTACAATCACTCCAAACACTTCAGGCAATTTTGACTTTTACATTCCTTTAAGATTACTTTTAGGCTTTGCCGAAGATTACCGAAAAATAATAATAAACGTAAAACAAGAATTAGTTTTGTTAAGATCATCAAACGACAAAGATATTATTCAAGCAACTGATGGAACAACGGAAGCTACTTTAGAATGGAAAATGCAATTAGACAAAATTGTTTGGAGAGTACCGCATGTACGGTTAAACGATCAGAATAGAATTTCATTATTAAGAACTTTAAAATCAGATCGTGATATCGTAATACCATTTAGAAGTTGGGAGTTTCATGAATATCCGGTTTTACCGGAAACACAACGTCATACATGGACTGTAAAAACTTCTACTCATTTGGAAAAGGCAAGATATGTAATATTTGGATTACAAACAAAAAGAAGAAACGAAATAACTAAACATGCTGGTGAATTTGATCATTGCAAACTTACAAATTTTAAGGTGTTTCTAAACTCTCAATTCTTTCCATACGACAACTTCAACATAAACTTTACAAAAGACAGGTTTAGCGTTTTGTACGATATGTACGCAAGATTCCAAAATTCATATTATGGAAAAACAAACACACCTTTATTAACGCCAAACCAATTTAAATCTAACTATCCGATTGTTGTAGTTGATTGTTCAAAACAAAACGAATCTGTAAAATCTTCCAGTGTAGATATAAAAATAGAAATGGAATTTGAACAAAATGTACCCAAAGATACATCTGCTTATTGTTTAATTTTACATGATAAAATTGTTACATATACACCTTTAACAGGAATTGTAAAAGCAGTTTTGTAAAATGAAAAGGAAAAAAATACCCCCACCACTCGGTTATAAAAGCAGGAGCGGGAACGAAAATTGTTTAGTTTACTGTCTACAGTTGTATGGGTAACATCGTCTACAGCATTATAAACAAAATGAGTTCTTTATCAGTTGTACAAGACGTTTCCGAAACAGCACCTTTATTGGAAAATGATGATAAACATTTTGAAGAAAATATTGTAAAGGAAATTGATGACTTTTTAAAGTTTGGAAAACAAAATAAAAAGTTGGAAAATAATAAAACAAACGTAAGAAAGAAAAGAAAACTTGAAGAAAATATTCCACCAAACATTTTAACTGAAGTTTTCCTTCGCATCTTTTATCCTATTTCATCTTGCATGAGTAAAAGTGTGTCGATAGGATTGGTAAAATCATTAGACTACTCTCCCGCAGTAATACTAAGCCATGGAACAAAGATGGTTTTATTTTCAGAAAATGCTTGGGATTCCTTTTTAAAACATCTACATCTTATTGAATGTTATTTAGCCAACAGTTTCTTTGGAAGAAAAACTAACATTCGACTTTTGGATTGTGACAATGAAATTGACATTATTAAACATCGTGGTCAACAACAAGTAAGAATTAGAGACTCGACACAATTTGAAAATAAAATTCTTCTAACACGTGAAGAATTTTACATTTTAAACTATGCAACATCACCTATTACCAGGTATATGAAACAATTAGTATTTTCAAGCTCTGTTATTAAGGAATATCTGGTAGATGCATGCGAAAAACAACCAGAAAGCACTTTACAATACGGACCAATAGATACATCCATCTTTAATAGAATACCTCACGAAGTGGAAATGTGGAGGCAGTTAAGAAACTTTGAACCTTTTACTGAAGTTGCAACGGAGGCTACAGAAGAAGAAACCAACAACAACAACAGTACAGAAGAAGAAACCAACAACAACAATAATACAGAAGAAGAAACTTTGCTAGGTTAAAACTACAATGTAATTTAACAAAAGAATAAACCGTGGGGTAGGCCTACTGGGGATGGTGCCCACGTTAAACATACACCAACGCGCCTACAACTGTACGGCCTGGTTTATATATATCTAACCTACCGTGGTGTGGAAAACAGTTGATCAGCAGACACCATGATGAGCAGACAGGATGAAGAAATGGCAGCAAAACCTTGTGTAATTGAATTTCAAGCATTTCGCGGAAACGATGATAGATTTATCATAAAAGAATTGGTAATTTTGGATTTGCTTACACAAGTAGCATACCCGTTTTTATTTGAAGCACCGTGTTCTGTCCATGAACTAAAGTCAAAAGCTAAAATAACAAACAGATGGCTAACAAATAATTTTCATCATATCCATTGGTATGAAGGTTTCCTACCGTACAACAATGTACACAAAATTATGTTTCATTTTTGCAAACAATTTACACACATATATACCAGAGGATTGGAAAAAAAGAATTGGATACGACAGTACACAAACAAAGAAGTTTTAAACATAAAAGTGGACAAAACATTTCACTTTGATGCTAGAAATATTTGTGTTTCTACAATAAATCCGAAACACAACCAATCTCAATGCGCATTACAAAACGCGTATCACTTGGCTGCTTACTTACAACAACAAACGGAAGAATGTAGTGGGGGTTCCGAAGGTTATATAAACGAAGAGGCAACACACCCCGAGTATCAGTCTAACTCCATACTCCGAACAGACAACATCTCCTGTGAAGGATGGCATCACAACAGTTTCTCCAATGTTTAGTTGAACAATTCAACTTGCATTCAAAATCAAATACTCTAATTATCAAGAAATGTTCAGAATTAAAAGAACAGAAACATTATATTGTTCATGAAATGAAGAAAATTGATACAACGCATGGAGACGCAGTCGTCGCATCTTTATCCGATGCACCATATACACCGGGTGATGAACCAAAGTTTCAAGTATATCTTCCAAAACGATTCGTCCAGTTGCTGCAAAATGAAGATCTGCGGGAAATTCAACCAGGATCATTATATTTGGTGTCACACGGAATGAGCGGAAACAACTCTACGGAACTAACTCTGCACATCGCACAAAAATAACATTGTAAAAAAAATGTTTTAAATAAAAAGATAAAAAACAACATATCAGTATATGTTTTTATATACTGATATGTTGTATTTTTTTAAAACCTCAAACGGATGACCTTGAACTTTTAATCGATAGTATTATTCGATTATTTTATTCGATAGTATTATTCGATTATTTTATTCGAATACTTTACATAAATACGAAACTTTAACGTTGAGAGGCTCAGTTCTGTTTAAGACAAGCTACAACCAACATGTCATCCAAAAGAAATAATCTAACACTTATAACTTATTGTTGCAAAGAAAAATGTTTTAGAATACCTGAAGATCAAGTTGACGGAAAAGCTTGTACAAAATGTAATTCTTTCAGCTATTGTAAATGTAGTTGCAAAACATATCAAAAGAACCGGTTGGATAAACTAGAAGAATTACAACATCGACTCGGTCTATTGTGGCAACGATTAAATTCAAACTGATTAAACAAACACCTGCCATTACCCCCACCACTACCCCCACTACCATCGGAGGTACCTGCAGCACCGGCTTTGCAATAGTCATTCCTGCTACACCTCTCGTCGAGTAAACAACTCTAGTCATGTCTCTCAACATTCGCGGGATTCACTACAACACTATCAATCTTACAACCTACAAGGATTTGGAAATTTTTAGTGAAGAACTAAAACAACTTATAACCACTGGGTTTGGTTTATCTTTAGAACTTTATGCAACAAACAATCAAAACGAAAAAAATGTGTTTTTGCCAACTTACAACAACAAGAAGAATGAAAATAAACAAGAAATTTCAGCACCGACAACAACTTACTTTTCAAATTTGGGAGCAAACTTTACTAACTTGTAAAATAATACTTTTGTAAAAAAAACAAATAAATAAAAAAAGAAAATATCTTGCATTTTCGGATTTTCCGAAAATGCAAGATCTTTTTTTAAAAACATCCCCAAACGACCTTGACACACTTCCGGCCATTTAAAATTTAAATACCCAGCACAGCAGGGCATTTAAACTTTAAATACCCACCCATACACGTCACAGCTACGTCACAGCTGATGACGTCACTTCCGGTCACGTGACCGGAAGTAGCTGTCAAAAAATTGACTGCCTGTCAAAGTTTGATTGGGCCAGAAACGCCACATCGCCACTACTATACTCTAACCGTATATGCTATATTCATTCATTTTGTTTGATTCTATAATTTATTTATTTGTTGTTACTAGTATTATTATTATGTCCTATACAAAATGGCCGAAAAACATATAATTAACACAAAATATTGTCTGTAAATGAATTTAATATTATCTTGGGGTCATATGGAGAAAATGAATTTAACTAGTGAAATTTAATGTCATATCCGCCCATAGTTGCTTTTTGGCAACACGGCGATTTTCTCATATAAATTATGGAAATACTTGATTAAATTACTAAAACTTATTAGAAACATAAACTAGAATAGCTGAGGATTGATAAGATATTTTTTCCCACAATAAGTAATGTCTAGAACTATAGTAAAAGATCACTTGAAAAAGCACAACTTAGCGGTAAACCTCCAAACCATGTGGTCGCTCTGAAGAAAATTCTCTAATGCAAAGACAACTGGACTAAACTCCCATCTAGTGGACGTCTTTTGAACTAAAGGGTGTTGGCTAAAGGCAACTCTGGGCCTTTGAGGTTCGAACAAAATAATTTTAGAGAAAAATCGACAGAAACATGGTGTTGCCAAAAGGCAACACTGGGCGCTAAACGGTTTTAATGCGAGGGTCATAAAACTAACCTCATCAAAAATCTGAACGATGTGCTCAGTTGGGGTATTCCCTAGTAGACAATACCTAGCTCAGACCCAAGCGTGGCCCATGGTTCCACCCAGAATCGCGCCCGACCGCGGGCTTATCACGAGTCGCATTACAACCGAGTTGCTCCTTTTGCGTTCCACAGCGATGGACTCGTAAAGAAACCAAAAAGGTAAGACGAAAAGATGAGATCGTTGACTTTGTCGGGTTCAACATTCGCGGGACCTTGGTCGGCGTTGGCGCCCAAACTCGTTTGCTAATTCCGCGCGGGGGAGGAGAACGCCAAAACGGGCTGGATTGATAAATAATATTTTTATTGGAGGCGGATAGGTGTAATTTAAAAAGCGCGAGTAAAAAGGTGGATATTTAGTGGTATTTACTTACAGCTATTAGTAAATTGGTTTGGTAAATTATAACCGGATATTGTTTTATCACACTCTGCGAAGGTTGTTCTCAGAAATCATCCTACAGAGTTAATTTTTATCGCCGTGGTAGTTGTTACTGATTTTTAACATACGATAGGCGGCACCGGAATCGTGGTGAATCTTAGAATTTTTGGATGATTAGGCTGTGCATATAAAATATTTCGCAACAAGGGCCGAAAATGAGGTTTTGCAGGCTCGAGATCGTGGGAGACGAAGTCGAGAATTCGAAACGATCGAGAGCTGCAAAACCCTTTCGGCCGAGGTGCGAACGCTATTTTTCACCACACTACACAAAGAAAAATACCCTGTATAACATTAAAAATCTGATTATTCATTCGACACACTTGAAAACAAAACTTTGAGGTCATGAGCGTCGATGCTACTTCTTTGTCATGGTTTAAACAAATGCAGCTGTGAAAATCACAGTATCGCAACTATCCTGTCTTTGGAACCCACTGAATGCCTTATAACTATGTGATGTTCTCACGTTGTTTCAAGCAAACAACCGATCAGTTGACTTTCGGCCTATAGGGTCGAAAGTTTTCGGCCCTCTTACGGAAAAGAGCTGGTTTCGACCATCAAATGACGTTTGTAAAACAGGTGATTACGTCGTAGTGTGGTGAAGAAGATAAATCATATCTGCTAAACAAATGTTGAAATTATATCATGTTCCTAAAATCCCCGATTATTCTCTCTACCTTGATGAAAACATGTACTCAATGAACGTCGTGTCTCATTGGTTTATCTACCTCAACTCTTGCATAATGGGCAATTAAATTCATAGCCTATTGTTGGCTTGATTGTTTTGCGACATGAAAGTACAAAATCCTTCAATATTTTGCACACTCGGAACCGGGGTCTAGCAGTTGAAAACTAAAGTAAAAACAATTTTTTTTTTAAATTTCTTTATCAACTTGATAGTATATTTCACTACTAGTGACGAAAGTAGCCCATTTCGGGTGAAGATAAATGCTTTAGCCTTCTTGCGAGGCGTAAGCCGAGCATGTAAAACACTATCGAGCGTCGAAATGGGACTTTTCTGAGGAGTTGTGATCAAAACTTCATCACTATGCAATTAAGTAACCAACCTTCATCCAAAATTTCATAGTCATTTTTCTACAAGCAAACACAACACGGCTGAACTGTCTATTTTAGTTTAGAGTCAGCTGGTTGAACATTTGTTTGGGTGTTTGGATACGGAAATGCAATGTTTGGTTATCGAAAAATCAGCTGATCATTATTTGTTTTCATGTAAGGAAATCGAGGGTTTTCATAGATCTCATGCAGCTGTACGGTAACGGGCAATTTTCATATACAGAGTGATGAAAATGTTATTCTTTGACATCCAAATTAATTGATCCAAGTTAACGATCAATAACAGTTAACGAGTTAACTTTAATAACAGCTGTTTTTTTATTGTCAACACAAAGTATCCTCGCATGCAGATCTGACTGTTTTCAATCCCGCGTGGAATCTTCCCAAAACATTCCCGTGTCGTGACCTTCTGGGGGTCAAGGGTCGGCTCTCGTCAGTTATTGCAGTCTTCCTCTCGTCTTCAAGTGCTCACCTCCGTCTTGCCCGCCCGAGAGTCCAAACAAGCCGGCGACCTGGCGACCTTCGCCGCGACTTTTATGTAAATCGGAACGTTCCGTATTTAAAGTGAGGACGCGAGGACCAAAAGTTTATAAGGAAATATTTTCTGAACGAAACCCAAGTTTTCTAATGAATTTTAGTGTAAGTTTGGAATCCGAATCAGCTTTGTTGACAATATTGAGATTGAACTCCCCGGTTTGTCAAAAAAGAATGCACACATTTCAACAACAATTTTTACCTACATAATTTTGACTGTATGGTAAATTTTACATATGTGCAAAAATGTTAAATGTGTATGAATTTTACAATGAATATGTTGTATGGCACAATATAAAGCCTAAGTTTTTTGTAAAACTCAGTAAATCTAAATGTGGCCACCATTTAAGACTGTAGGCAAACAATCAAAATTCAACCTCTCGCCATATGTTTATCTGCATTTTTTGGATATAGAACCTAACGCTAGTTATGCTCTCTCAGCTTGTTACCCTCTTACACATATACAGATAGAAAAACTCAAAAAATCTTAAAAATGTCTATACAATATACAAAAAAATCCTTGTCATTGTCCTAGTCCTTGACTATGGACTCAAGGTTGGTCAAAAAGAAGGGACACATAGGCAGCAACTTTTACCTAGATAATTTTGACTGTATGGTAAATTTTACATATGTACAAAATGTGATATATTTGTGTAGTGCAGCGTTGCTCGAGTCTCCCGGATGACGGTCGCAGTTGCATTTTAATTCGGATTGGCTGAAACAGCTGTTTTTTATTATCTAATTGATTAGAACATTACTGTGTCATTTGGGAAATCGCGTCACCTGCCCAAGATACATACAAACAGTAAATCCTTCTGGGTATCTTGTCTACAAGAATACACTGTATTTAATGGCTAATGAAAAGAGAGGTTTCTCCCTGACTGTTAATACATAATTCATAACCCCACAACGCGATGTCATGTTTTATTGATCCGTAAATCGGCCTAAAAACATATAGCTATTAATAAGTATGTGGATGTACCTACTGCATTATACTTCCACAAAAAATGAGCTATTAAAAACAAACATTTAACAAATGAAGAATTTAATATAACGTTTTATCTTGTTCTAGCTGGAGGTAAAATATAGCTAGAATATTATAGAATATAAGAAATAGAAATACATAATAGAAAATAACAGTTGAAAACCAATGTTTAACCAAACTATCTAATGTTGTGATATATTCCTGATCAAGTAACCAAATAAGTGTAGCAATGTGAATTTGAAATAAGCTTGGTTATTTGATTGATTTTAGATTTTATTATTAACTATCAGTGATAGTTAATAATCTCTGCTCTAAAAGACAACGTGATAGTCTATCACGTCTTTTAGAGCAGAGCATTTTCACGATCCAATGTTGTGATCCATTCCTTATCAAGTAACCAAATAAATGTTGCAAAATTAATTTGAAATGAGCTTGGTTATATCGTTAATTTTAGATTTTCTTATAACTTACACGTCATCTACAGCAGAGCGTTTTCTTAACTTGGATTTCATTTTTGATAATTTTAGTTTGTCAACCTTCTCAATAAAACGAATTAGATTTTCCTATAAAGCAGATTAGACAAACGTGAACTTATTGTGTGCCTTCATAAAGTGAAATGCGAGTTTCGATCATAAATCCATTTGGCACAGTGTGTTGGAATGAATGAAAATTTATTGAAAAGATAAAATAAAACAAATCGTAACAATAAGATAAAACTTTACTACTGTAAGTAATTTTCCAAATTGTATCACTTTTATTCATCGTGCATTCAAACAAAATTACTCTTATTCTAATGTTCAATTCTATTCGTACATACTTACTAATAACACGCACAGAAGCATCGCTGCTCACGCACACTGAAAGTATTTCGACCGCAACAACAATAACAGTCAGATAAGTCGGCAGCTGGGGCGACTGGTCTAGATCGCGGATAAGTGGCCTTGTAGGCACTTCCTTCTGACAATCATATGCATGCGATCGGCCCCTGCAAACTGTGAGTCACAATCTGCGACAATAGACTATAGATTGTTCGTCAAGTTCATGTACAAAAAGGGTTAATTAAGAATCCCAAAATGTCCTTGGTACGCATGAAACATCCAAATTTACGAAGGTCTTTGGATGTAAAAAATTGATCATTTGATTCATTTTATTTCAGACATAAACATTTCACTAACCAGAAAGGAAACTGTTGTTGTGGCATCGTTTGATTTGTCTAAAGCATATGACAACGTGCTTTTAAAGTATCTAATATCCAAAATGTTTACTATGAACGTTCCGACTGTGTTTGTGAAATATTGTTTTAATTGGCTACCAGGGAGAAGGGAGAACAATTTCATTACAAGTTAAAGAGGGATAAAGAACTATCTAGGACTACATATAAGGGGATCCCTCAAGGCAGTGTTTTAAGTCCGTTGTTAATTACTTTATATATTGCTTATGTAAATGAGCATTTATCTCCAAGAGTGACATCTTTACGGTATGCTGACGACTCTTTGGTCTATGCATATGAAAAATTTCATACATTAGCAGTTCAGGAACTACAACAGAATATGACCAAGTTAGCTAACATATTAAACTTTAAGGCAGGACTGACTTTTAATCCAAAAAAGTGTAAATTGCTCATCTTTTCTAGGAAAAGACAGCTAGGCTAAAAGGTTTTTCTTGTAAAATATTTAATGAGAATATCCAAAGGGTGGATTGTCAAAAATCCTTGGTGTTTGGATTGATTCAAAACTAAACTTCCATAGACGTTTAGACGAAACGTTAAGGACATGCAGAAAATATTTCGATATTCTGAAATGTTTCGCTTTTGGTAAAAGAGGTGCTCTCCAGAAATTTCTTCCTCGAGTATATTTAGCTTTAATAAGACCAAAATTAGACTATTGCTGTTTAATTTACTGACATTTAAATAAAAGATATGAACAAAAGATGGATGTTATTGTTATTCAAAACTGTGCCTTACGAATATGCACCGGGGCTCTCAAAACTACACCTATCGAGGATTTACATGCTGAAACTACCGTAATGCCACTTCATTTAAGACGGCAAATGTTATCAGAAAAGTTAGCTATAAAATTACATATGAATTCATCTCATCCTGCATTTTTAAAGCTTCAAGCACTAAGCATGCTTACCCACCTCCACCGTTTTGGGATAAAAAAACCAACACCAGTGATTGTGCAAAAATTTGGCAATGTTAAGACCTACACTAATGAATCTGATCAAGAGCCTTGAATTAGCCCAATTTTTCAATTTTATAAAACTTTTGGGAATGCTGAAACCAAATATTAAATTTATTAAAGACATTGGACTTGACAGTGGGACGAGTAAACATCATTATAACAACAGAGTCTTGCTTCAGCATTCGTTTGATGCTTTATTTACGTTGAATGGTTTTAGAATAGTATATACAAACGGTTCTAAAATTGAAAAAACGGTAGGTAGAATTCTATTGGCATATTTGATCCTGCAGGAGGAAACGAAATTAAAATGAAACTTACACCAATGTCTTCAATTGTAACGGCAGAACTGTAGGCTATGCGATTATGAAATCATTAGAATATGCGGCAAATTTCAGTGAAGAAAAAGTTGCTATTGTTACTGATTCCCTTGTTTCTATTTCCATTATTGAAAATTCTGTTTCTGGATTGATAAAGGATAATATTTCAAAATTAATTGTTAAAACAATTGTTAATAGTCCAAAAGAGTTCCTGATTTAGTGGGTTCCTGGCATGCAGGAATTCCTGGAAACGGAAAGGTGATTTCTTAGCAAAATGTGCATTGGGAGATGAAGAAACTCCTATAAATGATGAGTTCATTCTTCAATATTGTGATATGAGTAACCATTTAAAGAAGAAATACAAATTAAAAGCTGAAGAATGGCTACAATCAACAAACAAAGGCGAATAGTTTAAAGGAATCCAAAATAAATTCCCATCAAAACCTCGGTTTTCTTCGACAAAATTAAATAGACGTGATGCAACTACAATGTACAGACTCCGTTTTGGTCATTGTTTTACTGCCGAAAGGCTTTTCTTGTTAAAGAGAGTGGTTTCTCCAGTATACCCCAGATGCAATATTGAAAATGAAACGATTGAATATGTATTTAGAAATTGCAATCTATATGAATAAATGAATATATATAATATTCTGGACATTCTGGACATCGTCAAAAATTGTACAGTAATTTGAGAAAACATAATGGTTCCTTTGTTCCTCCAAATTTGCGGTTTATATTTAAAGAAGAAAATTCAAAATTATAGTTTTACATATTGGAATTCCTTCAAAAAATTGATATTTAATTTAAAATATATATGTTAATATATATATTTTATTTAATGTATCTTAATTTAAGTTGTTAATTAACATTAAGGCTTCATGTACAAAAACAAAACAAAGCCTGTAAATGAAAGAGTACAAAAAAAGATTCTTAGTCTTAAATCAATTATTAATATTGTATGGTTAAATTATTTTTTAGTTTAATATGATAAAACCGTTAATATATATCAAAATTGCTTCACGGCCGTTTTAAACAAGATTCTGCTCCTAAAATTTAGTACTTTTTCATATCAAAAATTCCAAAAAATCCCATCAAGTAAATATAATTCTTTTGAATTCTTTTTTAATCGCAACCTTTTCCAAAAAAGTTTAAATTGTGAAATATGTTTACCTAAATCATTTCACTTTATCTCGCCCCTCACAAACATAGTTTATGAAAAAGTATTGTTTTCATAAAAAATTTCAAATGTTGAGTTGTTAGTGGAAGTATTTTGTTTTAGTTCTCCCTGAATCCTAACGTGTTTTTCAGAGTGATATTTTTTGGTCCGTATGTATGTGTGTGCGCGTGTGAAGGGCCTATATATGTAAATGTATATATATATATATATATATATTTGCATATGTGTATGTATGTAAACAGAGCTAGAGATGACACCACAGTGGTCTGATTTCTGTAACATTTGGTATGAAGCTATCGAAGCGTCGCGTCGGCTAATATCTCCGGCCGTTTTTTTTTCATTATTCGAATTTTGTTTTTATTTTGAAGGGTATTTATTTCATAAAAATCCCTAAAAAACGTCAAAAATGAAAATGTTTCTAAAGGACGCTTACGATTTTGATAACAATTTCATGGTTTTTTTGCTTAAGTAGCCAAACAATATGACATCACCCGCATGTCTGTATAAAATCAGGCCAGAATTTGAATTTTTGGCTCTGATAAACTGACGAGTTATAGCCATCAAATAAAATAAAAATAAGGTTTCATTTTTTGGTGAATAAAGTTTATTATTTATTTATTTATTTATTTTATTTATTTTCCCGAAATTAGTTTTTAGTAGAAGATAATTATTTTAGCTTCTACTTAAGGCGTCAAGTTCGTCTTCCTTCTCAAATCACTCTCTCAGTAATCCCCCTCCAGTAAGACAGTTGAGTGGTCCATTATCCAACGTAAAATTTATTATGGTATAAAATATTTAAATTTTTAGTTCCTAAAAATGAAAATCTTAAAAATTAATTAGACATTTTGTATGTTTTTAGTTTGTTTTAAAACACTCATGATTCACTAAGGCCTGAAATAAATCACAAATCAATCGGTTTAATTTGAGTTATTATGTAATTATTTAATTGCGGGCACCAAAAATAGAGCAGGTGAGTGAGTGAGCTGCTGGAGAAATCATCATTTAGGCTATAGTGACCACCAAAATAATAAATCATTTAAATAATAAATGGAATTTTCAATTACTTCTCTTTAAACTTGTGTTAACCAAACAATTCTATCTAATTTATTCTTACTAAAGAGATCTTAGAATCTATAAGGCCTATTATTTGTTCGGGTAGTAAAGTTAATCAACTATATGATTATATGTCAAAGTAAACACAAACTCAAACGTAAAAGGCCCTGAAAAATGTAAACAAAGTTTTGACAGGTTAAAAACATTTAAATTTATCATATCAGCTGAGGTTCAGTAGACGATTATGTGTGTTTCCAGTTTTTACCGCTCACCCTATTTGGTACCTGCGACTTTAAATTCTGGCATATCTGGAGAGGGTGAAGAGTTAAGGTAAAGTTCCAGAACATCAGGTTAAAAAATGAAAGAAAAGTCTAGGCATGGGTATTATCATTGATTATAAAGAAAAAAATAATTAGTCCAAGCAATGTTAAATTTTGAAACCAACAAATTTGATCATATGTTACTAAAATAATCAGCACATTCTGGAAGAGATTTTTGGTAATCCCATTTCAGGGATAGAATCTTTCATGTGAAAGATGAAACACACAGCTGGCGCAATCTCTAGTGACGAATGTGTACTAAATTTGCATGGAAATTTATGGCTTCAAAACATATGTAAGCAGTAAGCCATCGATGTAAATAATGTAAATAAGTAGGTGTAAGCATGAGCAGTCTCCTTTTAGGTATAAAGTCAATGATATTATTTAATTCAGATAGAGTAAAATGCTACATCTTGACACTCCATGGTGTGCCTCACCAAGTCAGTTTCGTTGTTCTAAGTGTTTATCCAGTGAACCGGCTTATACCTTCTTTTTACCTCACTAGGGGTAACAAAATACAAATAATGTTTGGGGAATGATACTAACTTGACCCAAAGTATCATTAGACATGTTTGGAAATTTTGAGTGTCCCCCAAAAATGAGGGATTTTGGGGGAAAATCAAAATTTTCTATTGTAAACCTCTTTTGAATGACCCTTCATTTTAAAGAATTTTAAAAATTATGAAAATGGTAAAGGTATTGGAGGTCTCTAACGTGTTTATAGTTTATATACAAATTGGCAGCTTATCAAAGTCTGGAATACAATTTTCTTGAAACTGGTGTCTAAGACCTTTGGAGTTTATGTGACCTTTGGCAACGTAAACACTGAAACGACTCTGAAAGAAATGCTATTAAATGAGAAAGTGGTCTACTTCGGTAAAATTTAAAATTTTGTGTCTGCTAAAATTTGAGGTTTTGGGGGCAACCAAATTTGTTTAAATATAAACCATTTTTGAGTGGCCCCTTATTTAAATAAGCTTTTCAGTGAAAGCTCATTTTAAAGAGCTTTTTAAAAAGCTCTTTGCAAAAAGCTATTTGCAGACTATATATTGATAATCAATTAAATTGTTTAAATAGGTTTATACTGCTGTTGGCTGAGCAATTAATTTATATTGAACATACCCATATAGCTCAGATATACTTATCGATAGTTACAAACACAGTAACATGACTAATTCACAAGAAAATCAGGTTTTTAAAATCGATGATTTAGTATTTGCCAAGGTCAGAGGCTATCCTTATTGGCCTGCAAGAATAACCAATATAACTCAGGACAAATACAAGAATGCATCTAGATTTGAAGTAGTTTTTTACACAACGAATGAAACAGCTTGCATTAATAAAAATGATATTTGCTCTTATCATGAAAACAAAATAAAATATTCTCTAGATTCAGTGGCAAATAAACATAAGGAAAAATACAAAAACTCTCTTAACGAGATAGAAAAAGCATGGAAAAGCGCACAAAACACAAACTCACCATCCCTAACTACAGCTCATAGAAACTCACCATACCTAACTGCAGTTCATAAAACTCCCCTGAGTAGTAATAAAAATACTATTAAAAAAACCAAGCCTATTACATTGAGTGTATCTCAGCAAAAGCCTAGAAGTAAAATTCTAACCTCTAAATCAGTACAAACAGATAGCTTATGTGAGATGAACAACAAAGGTGAAAATAAAAATAACGCACAAAGCCCCTTCAATAAACAATCCCTTATGAGTCTGTCACTCTTAAGAAACGAGTGGGTCACGGATGACACAATCCTTTTGTATTATGATACACTGGCAAATTCTGTTCTGAAACCCCAAGAAAATGTTTTGATGATGAATGCAGTAGTGACACAAGCAATAAAATGTCTTCAAGACATAGATGATCTTCTTGCACCCCTAGAATTATCTAAGAAGACATACATATTTTTTCCTATCAATGATGTACATTTGACAACAAACAATGATGATCCAAAAGATATTCAAGACCAATATAAAAAAGGAGGCTCCCATTGGAGTTTACTGGTGTTTGCCAGGAGCTTTAACAAGTTTTTATATTTTGATTCTTGTCGGACTTATAATCTGGTTCATGCCCAAACGACTGCAAAAAAAGTAAGTAAATTCTTGGAAATTGAAACAGAAATCCCTCTCGTGACGGTAACAGTTCCTCAACAGCACAACACTGTTGATTGTGGTGTTTACTTGACCATCTTTACCGACTTACTTGTACAAATGATTCAAAAGGATAATTTGGGTGTTTTAGAAGCTGAGGGTGGTAAACTACTATGCACAATCAAGCAAGCAAATATTATGACTAAGAGAGCTCAGTTGGCATCTTTATGGCATTCTTCCCCCCTTTTAAAATCTGAAGTTGTATCTGATTTGATGTTTTCACTGCCTGAACCTTATTCTGACCAGTCAGAACTAGCTTTGAAGGACCCTAAAGGAAAAACTTCCCCATCAAACAATAACACAGTGGATAACACATGGCAAACTCAAAAAAAGACTGTAAAAAAGAGGCATACAAGTGATGATGGTTTTACCATAACCCTAACAAACAGATTTGACTTGCTGCCCACAAAAGACCAAGAAAACAATACATCCAAAGCACAAAAACCACTAAACGACAAAACCAACCTAAATTTGAGAAAAAGTTCACATAGAGACAAACCCGATGACCATTTGAAAAATCAAGTCAAAGTTGAGCTTTTTGCGGATAGCCAAGGAAAATATCTTCCGGAGATTGTTGGTGTATGCAGTCAGGGGAGGGTTTGTATGGATGGCTTGGTTAAGTCCGGGGCTGGCCTTCGACATGTTTACAATCAAGCAATGAAGGCACAACACCATCCTCTTGTTATAATAGCTGGAACTAATGATATTTCAAGGAGATCACCACGGGCAATTTACAGTGAGATGGAAAATAAACTTAAAATCCTGAGCAGCTCTAGACCAGTTTGCATAACCACTATTCCCCCTCGATTTGACCTACAGCCTAACAGCGATATTCATTATGATATAGCGCTGTGTAATAACTACATCAGGGAGCTTGTCTTGAGACTAAATAATGTTAGTTTGATTGATTTTGATTTCTTTCAAAGACATCATTTCACCCGACAAGGAATGCACTTAAGCTACGATGGAAAGAGAAAATTAGCACACATGATTATTAAATTTGTTACAGATCCCTTTTCTAAAAAACATCAGGGAAAAACATCACCTGTCTGTCATAGCCCTAATGAAATAAGAATAGTAGAAACACACATGGCACAAGTTATTAACCGATACAGAAATAATGATGATGTCGGTTTCGCGCACAGCATTTCTGGTGACTTTGACGATCCCCGCCACATGACAGCCGGAGTGGCTGTGGTGTTTAAACAGCAGTTCGGGAAACCGACGGCTTCACATCGCCTTACCAACCACTTGGCTCTACAGAACGAGGGAAGTGGTGCTTCAGTCTATAGCTTAATCACCAAAGAAAGATATTTTGGCAAACCAAAAAAAGAGGACTATGAAGAGGCATTTGATGATTTATCTAACGACTTTAAACAAAGAGGTCTCAAACACCTAATTTGTTCTCCAGTCGGTTGTGTGCGAGATAACGTAGATGTGGAACAGTTTGCTACGAACTTAATTAAGTTTCAGCAACACACAAATGCTTCAATTACAGTGGTATCCTACTATCAAAAATCTTTTAGAAGACTTCGTAATGGATTGTCTCATGCTGAATTTCTAACAAAGATTAGACGGACTCTTGACGACCAACAAAACCATTACTTGGAATCAAAAAACAGTGAGTCTTTGATGTACATGGATCCCGGAGTGACTCAGACTGAAGACCCTTCACAGAACCAGACACTACCAGATACTTCACCAGAAAAATCCCAACCAACACCACCATCACAGTCAACATCAGACTGTGAAAGTGAGGAAATAGTGTCGGGCGCTCTCACGTTCAGTGAAGCGCTAAAGCAGAGAAATGGTGTTGGAAATCTGAGTGCAGTTTCAAACCTAACAGATTTATTTAATAATGATCCTATACTCTGTTCCTCATCTAAAAACCCTGGTGCATGTAATGTTATGAATGATTCAACTAATGTGTATAATGTTGTGAATGATTCAATGAATGACAGTTATTTTTTAGAGCAAACACCACTTCAAAACACAAGCTTTCAAAGCATAAGCCCTCTTTAAGCCAAGCTAAAAAAATCAACAATTTTTGTTTGATTTGTAATACCTTTCATGAATTTTTAAGAGATGCTAAGAATACTAAAGACCCATGGCCAATCTGTAAATCAGCTAAATTGGAAAGGAAATTTATGTGGTTAATGCATCTTAATATTGAGGGAGGTTTGTTAAACAAGAAAAATGATCTAGAGATAATCTTAGATAATTCAAATATACAGATTGTTTGTTTAAATGAGCATTGGCTGAAGAGTGATAGCATAAATGTTTTGAATAGCATTCCAAATTATCAAGTTGCTCATTTTTATTGTAGAGAATACGGTAGCCATGGTGGTTCCTGCATTTTATTAAAAGATAGTTTGGAGTACACCACTAGAGATGATTTTTGCGTTCTTAATGAAAATACAGTTTTTGAGTCATCATGTATTGAAATTTTAACTTTGCAGATTATTGTAATTTCTATATACAGAACTCCTTATGTAATTAATTTTAAGTCTTTTCTGAATAAGTTGGAAAAATTATTTGTAATGCTTAATAAAACAACAAAAATAAGAAATATATACATAGCTGGGGATTTTAATATTGATTTGTTGGAAGACTGTAGCCATCCAAATCAAAAATTAGATTTTATTTCATTGTTGAATCAATATGGGTTTAAAATTAATTTTACATTACCAACTCGAATCACGCAGCATACTGAATCCTGCATAGACAACATCTTGACTCAAAGAATAAACTCACCATCTTCAGTCCAAACAATGAATTTAGAATTAGGCCTTTCAGACCACAGAGCTCTGTTTATAAATATTTTTGACAATTCAATTGAGGATGATGAGAACAAAATAAACCCAAAAAACCCAAAAAGTAAAAAAAGAATGTTTTCCAAAAACAATATCACAAGTTTTGTTAGTAATATTAAAGAAACAAAATGGAATGTATCTGTTGAAAATGGCTTTGAGGAAAACTGCTCAAACTTTTTTGGCCTCTTTCAGAATACTTTTGAAGAATCTTTTCCCTTAAAGTTTTATAACCACAAAAATAAAAACCAAAAGAAGTCATGGGTAACAAAGGGCATTAAAATATCCAGTAAAACTAAAAGGGAGCTTAGTAAATTGGCAAAAAAATCAAATGATGAAAGGTTTAAAAGTTATGTTAAGAAATACAAAATAATTTTCAACAAAGTTTGTAATGAATCAAAAAAAATGTGCAATGCTAAATTTATAAAGGAATCAGAAAATGTGAGTAGGGCTGCTTGGTGTGTTGTTAAATCAGAGCTAGGTTGCAAAAAAGCCAAAAATAATTTTCCTGATATAAAATTCTTAAATAAGACAATTAGTGAAGCCAAGGAAATAGCAGAGTTTTTTAATAAAAAATTCACAGATATAACCAAAGAAATGGGAATATCACCCTCTGAATCTGAGGCACTAAATCTCACCAGGAATTTAATGACAAATAAAAACCTACTCAATTTTGATTTCAAAGCAATTGAACAAAAAGATGTAATCAAGGTAATAAAATCATTAAAAAATAAGAAATCTGCAGGATGGGACGAAATTCCGGTTGACCTGATCAAAAAAGTGATATACTCCATTTCAGAACCTCTTACAATCATTATCAATCAATCTTTTCAAAACAATATTTTTCCTAAACATTTCAAATATGGAGAGCTCAAGCCACTTTTTAAAAAAGGTGAAAAGCAAAACCCTGACAATTACAGGCCTGTATCACTTTTACCCTCATTTTCCAAGATTTTTGAAAAAATTGCATATAATCAGATGTATGATTTTTTAGAATCTAATGATATATTTTATAGTAAACAATTTGGTTTCAGGAAGGGTTGTAGCACAATGACTGCTATATCCTATTTTATTAATGAGGTGTCATGGGCTTTGGATGAGTCACAGAATACAATGGGTGTGTTCTGTGACTTATCCAAGGCTTTCGATTGTGTTAACCATGACATTCTTTTAAAAAAGCTAGAAATTTATAATTTTTCAGGGAAATCAATATCATGGCTGAGGTCTTATATGACAGGTAGGTACCAAAGAACAATAATTTTAAAGGGTGGTTTGCAATCAAGATCTGAGTGGAGGGAGATTAAAGTAGGAGTTCCACAAGGCTCGATTTTGGGCCCCCTCCTTTTTTTAATTTATGTTAATGACCTACCTGATAATATTCCTCACAACTTAATATTGTATGCAGATGATACTACTGCTGTTGTTAAAACTAAAGCAGGGGAAGATTTATGGGCGAAGGTTGATGAAGCTTTAACAGATCTGGGAAGGTGGTTTGAAATTAACGGGCTGAAATTAAATCAAGAAAAAACACAATTGGTAAAATTTAACACAATACAATCTCGGGATTTAACAGATCAAATGTCATCCAAAACTGTCAATAGTACAAAATTTTTAGGTCTGTATGTCGATTCTCACTTAACATGGGCAAAGTGTGTTGAAAACATATTGAGTAAACTTAATTCTGCCTGCTTCCAAATGCTATGTTTGAGAGGGATTTTAGATTTAAAAACACGCCTTATGATATATTATGCCTATTTTTATTCAATACTTCAATATGGAATTGAATTCTGGGGGTTTTCATCAGAAATAGAAAAAATGTTTAAAGTTCAAAAAAAATATTTAAGAATTATGACGTTTGCTACATGGAAATCTTCATGTAAACCAATATTTAAAGAACTAAATATAATGACTGTGCCGAGTTTAACCATTTATAAAACTTTGTTAATGGTACAATCCAATTTTGAAAATTTGTGTGCTGAGAATTTTGAACATTCTTACAACACTCGTTTTAAAAGAAATTTTCAATTTCCAATACATCGTTTAAAATTAGTGGAGAAAACTCCTACATATATGGGGAAAAAAATGTTTAATAAATTGCAACCAAAATATCAAAATTTAATCAATAGAACTTCATTTAAAAGCAGCCTTGCCTCTTTTCTGATAAACAAAACGTATTACAGTATAAATGAATTTTTGAATGATAGCAATACAAATTAATATTCATTTGCAGTAACATAAGTGAAGAAGACTATGATAGATTTTTTTTTTCCTTTTAAGAATTGATGATTGTATTTTTAGGTAGTTTAAGATTACTTTGACAATGTCACCTGTTTTTATAGCTTGTGCTATAACTTGTAAACGTTTATGTGACAATAAAGAGCTATTTATTTATTTATTTATTTATTTATTTATTTATTTATTTATTGTATTCAAAACTTTTACAAGCTGCTATTTTGGATTTAAACACGTTAGAGACCACCAACCTCTAACATTTGCCTATTTTTTAAAGCTCCTTATGAGGGGTCACTCAAAAGGGGTTAACGTTTGATAATTTTGAGTTGTCCCCAAAATCCTCTATTTTTGGGGAGCACTCAAAATTTCCCATAATGACAAAATATACTTTGGATTAAGTTAGTATTGTTTCCCAAAGGTTATTTTTTTTCTTTTAACAAACAAATCAAAGTGGGAAGGATGGACTTTATTTACCCGCTTTATCTTTGTTCTCATACATTGAGAACACACATCCTACAACTTCTAGGTAAAAATGAAGTAAGCAACGCAATTTTTATGCAACACACTACATATCCAATTAAATAATTTAGATTATTCTTATGTAATACATTACTGACATCAAAAATCTAGTCCTAGTGATTCAATTATTGTTTTCTTTTTATAATCTATTAAAATTTTCTACTTTAAATTTTTTCCCCCTGACCTTTTGGGCTCTTTACGGTAGCACCGGCCATATCTGACCTGCCCTATCTTGATTGAACCTCTTTCTCTAATTTAGGCAGAAAGTCCTAATTACCGACTAAGACCAGGTCACAGACTTCGCTGGGCATTTCAACTGGAAAATCAATTAATTGTAAATTAGAATGAGTGAGATGATTTGTTTAGGTTTCACAGTGATAATGATCGGCAGATTCATTTACCAGGATTATCAATTAACAGTCTAATTGTCAAAGGCGTCTGAGTCCACAACTAAACCTTTGAACAATCCCTCACAAGTTTTGCTGAGGGTTGACTTTTGAAACAGAACCAGGCAAGGTAATCACTCCCCTCGTCCAGTAGTCAGTTTAACACTGCTAAAGAGCACAAGACTGGAAGATATTATTCAGGAAATATTCTCTGAATAATAAGGTTTAAGGCTTATGTTACACTCGTTGGACATAGCAGCAGCAAAATTGCTGCACAAGAAGAGAAAGGTATCTATCAAATAGACTCATGGAAAAATTATGAAATTTTATTATAAATCTATACAGCTACATTTCTATTCACAATATTTTCAACATTTCCAGTGTATGATGGTGAAAGCACTAAACTTCACTCATCACCAAAATACTAAATTGTACAAATCATACACAAAATCTGAAAATATAACAGTCTATACATTTAGTAGCCTACTTATACTTACACACTTCCTCTGAGCTATCGACTGTACAGACTCAAGTTAAAGAGGTCTAAAAGGGTTTTTTTAAGACAAACCTTATTCCTGAATTTGATTTAAAGCATTTATTGGCAAAACACTTGTTGAACTTAATGCTTGGGCACCAGTTACACAGTTAGTACTGGTACATAGGGCAGGTATTTTGTCACAGACAGTGACAAACCTATTGTAACTCACAAAGCGGCAAAAACCCACTTGGCGCTGAATTATTTCGCAACCACTGTATACAAAAATTTACCCTCACACTTTCTCATAGACACAAATATATTTTAGGAGTAAAGCCAGTGCTGTTATGATCTCCCCATTCAAGTCAGAAGGAACATTTTTCCAGGTAGAATTCTACCAAATATTGTCTCTTTACAAGAAACAACACACTGACTCCCATTAAAACTTATCAATACCTCAAGCAAAAATGTAGGTTGGCAATAAAATCAGGTTTAAACCAAATAATTAAACATTATGTTTTCAAGGACTTTAGTTTTGGAGGTTTCTCTTTGATCCTACTGACATCGTCCAAGATCACTGAGGTGAAAAATTTGAAGATTGTGATTAATCAAAAATTTATAAGTAGTTTCTGTAGTAAAAATAACTCACTAAGAAAACTGGACACCTTGGGGAGCAAAACGATAAGAGATGGATTGCATGATAGTTGTAATTAAATTAGCATCTTAAATTTTAATTTTTGAACATTGTCCAGTTGTGCGATTAACTGACAAAAACCTCACGAGACCCATGGAACAATTAAATAGAATTCTATTTAGCAAGAGTAATTTGCAATTTCATATATTTAAAAAAATTTCATCTACAAACAAGTGATGAGATATTTTTTAATACAATGTAATTTATAAAAGCAAATTGCAATGCAATTGTTTTGTTAATTATATACATATTCTTTTAAACCTTGAACGTATTGAACTAACAAAACTGAGTTAAATGAATTTTTCCTGAAAAACAAATCCATCTTATGAAGTCATTACAGAGAAGAAATGATACGGTTTGTTTTAACACAAGGATATATAGGCTCTCTCTTATCCAAGATTGCATAAACTTAGATTTCATTCTTACAACTGCAAAAAATATACATGTAAATAGATATTACCTCAGAGTAAATATGAGGTGAGATGTGATTGAGCATACAAAAAATCTATAAGACAAAAAATGTCTCAAATCATAAACATTCATGTTTCTGTAAAAAAAACTGGTGATGTGATAAAGAAAAATAGCCATTTTAGAACAATACTGTCATGCCTCCCTTTGTACCATACAAAACTATAATTAACCAGATGAATATCCCTAAAAACTGAAAAAAACCAGTTAGCTGAGAACCACTAAAAACAACTGTGACCGTTTTTATTTCCTATGCTACAATTTAGAAGTTACTTTATAGAAAATCAACTTTGTTGATATCTTGTTCTTAGTTTCAAGGCACAAAGAAATACATTTGATAAATAAAATGAGCTAAGACATTAACAGTTCGAGAGAAAGAAATTTGATAAAAATCAATTTAGTACAGTGCATAAATTTTAGTTCCATTTAGCACACCAAATAAACGATAAAAAATACATTGGCAACATTGGTTGAAAATAACATGATTTTATGATAGCCCGATACACTTTATAATCATAAAGGTGTTAGAATGACATTGGCAGGGAGCCCAGCAGTTTAAGTCATAAAAAGCAGGAATGTTAGAATTTTTTGGCTAAAAAGTATGAAAAAGCAGGATAATTTTGCTAAAAGTAAGATAAATAAAGATAAATTAAAAGTCAAACAACAAGCATAACAAACAATACAAAATTGAATATTATTATCAAGTGTAGGTATTAAAAAAGGATTATGGAGGAAACAACTGGCTTACCTGAAGTTGAGTAGGCCATCAGAAATACTAAACTAAAATCACTGGAAAAGTCCCAATATTTAGGTCCACCAATATTCGGACCGAAATATTGGGACTTTTCCACTGTTTTGTGTTTCTGATGGCTTACTCAACTTCAGGTAAGCCAGTTGTTTCCTCTATAATCGTTTTTTAAAACCCACCCTTTGAGGGCCTTCCTACAGGAAATAATATTATCAAGTATAGGATATACTTATTAAAGTTTTAAGAAATAAGCTAATAAAGTTTTGATTACATTTTAAAATATTGATCAAAACTTTAACAAAGGAGGCAGGGGTGGCTCTAGGTAGTTGTATACCGATGATATTATTCATCATTTCAAAATCAGCTTGTCCCAAACTCTCAAGAAATAAACTTTTATCTAGCAATTGGTTGTTTTCCAGCCTATCTTTGTTTGTTTGGCACAACAAAACATCAAATTAGAGCCAATGTTCACCAGAATGTTTTCTGAAAAATGTCAGCTTCTTCATGATGTCTCTTGTTCAATTTTATACATAAATTTTGTTTTACTGCTGACTAGTTCTTAACAACTGACTGTTTTCATGTGTTTCTAGTGATATAAAAACCACTCCTTGAGCCAAACAATCACAAACTCAGTAGATGTATTCTTTTAAAGCATTTGTCAGTAAAATACCGCTGTACATCAAACACTAACTTTAAATCCCTAAAACTCCCTTGGAAAACTACAGTAAGAGTCCAACTTTGCATGAAAGTTAATGTTAACAAAGTCCTAAAAAATAGGACAATTTGTCAAAAAGTTGGGTTCCTACTTGCCTACTTTTTAGTGGGAAAAGCAGAACAACTGGGCTCTCTGCATTCTAGATATGCACTCAATATATGTACAATAAAGAATTTGTATAGTTAAATTTTTAATTCCTCATATTAAAATACATTTTATAGGCTATATATACAACCATTTAATCACATCCATATATCCAATATTATTTAAATATAAATTTAAGTGTCTAAATATACATTAACTGCATGAATTATAAAATATATTGAATATATTAACTTGTATATTGTAGAAGTTAAAAATAATAATGTCAAAAATCATACCAACAATTATATATGCACATATTTAAATATAAAGATTTAGGAAAGAAAATATATAATGCTGGATATGATTCCATAAATTATTAATTAAATTGGTCAAATTGTGTACAGCTTTAACAATAAGGTAATTTCAAAGTCATACTAATGTAGAAATCATTAAAACAATTTTTCATACAAACTAACACTAAACATTTAGTGACACTATAAAACTTAAGTGGAAAATGGAGTGTTAACAGAACAGTACCTTTGTGATTTCAAAGCTTTGGATAGTGAATTAAAATTAACATTTAACATAATATAGAATAACAACGAACATTCAGTGCAGTAACAATCATTGTGACTCTAGAAAGACTTGAACACCCCCCAATAAAAAAAATCGCTTGATTATTTCTATGAAAAATATTACCTCAAACTTTTTTATACCATTTAATCTACTACATATTTATTTATGTTATTATGTTATATATATTGAAATTATGTCGACTCAGTCTTTTTCTAAATTAAGTATAATAAAACAAATTTATGACCATTTAACAAAAAGAAAACATAATTCATTTGGTAACTTATCTACAATTTATAAAACAACAAACTGGTTTCTTCCTTTAGAATCCCTAGTGTTGTGAAAGGAAAACAAGAAAACGCCTAAAGTGGGTGAGAAGAACTACAATTTGTTGCTAGCGGGTTGGCCGTCGACGCCACTAACTGGTGTGACAGTTGTAGGTCGGCGCACTCGAGTCGTCTGCGCTGTCGTCTCCGTTGCCCCCCACCCTCTGGTAGCCCATGTTCATAAGCACCACGTCGAACGGGTCGGCCTTCATACGCCGCTGGTTGGACGAAGCCGCAGAGTCGCGGTCTCGCACTTCGTGTGTGTTCTCTTGGTCCTGAGACACAAGTTTACTTTTAAACATTGCTTGGTGAAATTAAAGTAACGTGCGATTCATTGGTGGTGGTGTTTTAATGGTAATTTCTATAGAGGCAAGTGGGTATTTATTAGTGGTGGACGAGTAATGGATTTTGAATGGAGTCAAGTATTAAGCCAACTACTCGAATATCGAGTCGAATAGTTGTTTGTGAAAAGTAGTGCAATTTTCATAATGTTTTAAAGTAATTAGGATGTTGAATCACAATTAATTAAAATGTTACATCAATTTTACTTTTTTTACCATTGTTACATCAAAATGGTCTACTTTTTTACTTTTATATTTTTACTTTTTTCAGCTAATCTTTTTCCTTTTTCTTCAAAAAATTTATAACTCAAATTCTACGGTATATTTTAAAGTCTTCTCCAACCCCTTGCCTGACTGCTGATCTATTGCTTTTTACATGTAGTCGGCCAAGCACCAAGTGACACAGCTGTGATCAGATAAGAATAAGATATCCCCCCAATACAAAAATTACAAAACCTAAACTAATTGTCACAAACCAATGTCCATAATTTTATTCTCATTTTTACAAATCAAATGAGAGAGAAATGGAGGATGTGTATCATTCAAAAGATAAACTATGAATAAAAATTTAATTGAAGTTGAAAAGTCAAAGCTCAATTCAGCTGTAAGTTCTGAATTTTCAAAGATGTCTGAAGAGATGGAAACAGTGTGAGTCGCATTGATGGTATTTACAGCTGACTGAAAAAAGGTGGTATTTCTAGCTAACAGACAAAATCAATTCTTCTGAGAGTTAATGAAATATTGTTGAAGTTATTGTTATGAAAAACTCATGGGGCTGTGAAAAATGATAGCGCCTATCTGTTAAACGCGGATAAACAGCAGATGTAGCTTTTCGAAACTCGCGATCTACCACGAAATACGATCGCACGTATTTGCCAATCGCCGATAATTGGCAAATGTAACCTTGCAAATATTGCAGTCGACCGCGAAAAATGATCGCGTGTATTCGCCAATCGCAAATAAGCACAATGCAATTAACAGAATGCAAATAAACTTACAAATCTTACCTTTGTTCCATTTTGAGTTTATGTTTAAAACTCTAAACCTTGTACCTAATGTATTGTCAGATTGAGATAAGAAGGCCCCAGAAAGCCTGACACACTGCCAGTACAGTACTGTAGTGACGCAATGCAGTTTATGGGTCTATTATTCTGGAAAATTGTATAGGAAAAAAGAAATAATATGTAGGAGTGGAAAGGTGAGAATGGACAGTTTGGCCTACCCTTGAGGAAAAGGTTCTTAACTCAAATCTGAAGAGCCAATCCTGGTTAGCCTACATGCACGCGGGGAGGGGAAGTAACTGGACAAGCTTAGAGGTCCCACCAGTCCTTCTTTCACAAGAACAGGACTAGTCCACACTGAGTATCTAAGTTTATAGGTTACATGCCCTAAAGAAAAAAGGAGGAAGAAAGGTACAAGGAGGCTGTTCACATTGGCTAGTCAAAGGACTCAACAATTCTAGGGCAATTTATTTTTCATGTCCCAATGACATACTGATACTGATACTGTAGTACAAAAATCAGAGAGCCATCTAGGGCGCAATAAGACTAAGTCTTAAAAACATTGTTCGATACTTTGGTATCATACGGAGGCCACCCTTATATAGCACGCTGCGGCGGTTATGTTAGGTCGAGTCATCATAAATATGTTAGTAGGACTTTCCTCATTTCGTTATGAATCAAACGATACCAGATAATTTTGCCTGTCAAATCCCACTGACAGGTGATGCGAGCTCTCCGGTCAACGACCTGACCTTGGCCTACTTGAAGCGTATTTGGCGAACGTATGACTCATCTGGTATCGTTCGATTCATAATGAAACGAAGAAAGTCCTTCTAACATATTTATGATAACCTAACCTAACATAACCGCCGCAGCGCGCTGTCTAAGGGTGGCGATCGGTTGAAGTCGCTGGCGGCGGCAGTGACGCATTTAACTCAATCCTCGCCAACATCGCTGCCTTCTGGGAAGCAGAAAACAAAGACCACTCATCATAATTATATCCAATTTGGAGAGAAAGTCAATCGAGGTATGTTCTTTCCAATTATGAAGTCATTTATGGTACCTAGTAAAAAAATTATCTCTAAAAATAGTGGCCTCCGTATAATACCAAAGTACCCATTATTACCCCGCCTGCGGACCAGTCGCCTACCTCGGGCAGGGGGGACCACAGCCGCACGAGCGGGTCGATGCCGCTGGAGGCCAGCAGGCAGTAGGTGGGGTGCGGCTGCAGGCAGTTCACGATGGAGCTGTCCCCGCGCAGGATCCGCACGTTGTTGGTCGTCCGCCGGTCCCAGAAATACACCGAGCCATCGTCTGACCCCGCGATGATGTACTGCCCTTCGCTACGACAGATCAAAGCGTCAAATTCAGTATTAAATTAGCTGTTTTTATTTGGCGCTACAAGAATTACCACTATCTATTAACACATTATGTGAGCTTCTTTCACTAACAGCTTCATAGCAAGTAGTCGCTGTCCCAATTTTTCACACGGTTTAAAAGCGTAAATCTTGGTGTAAATCTTGGCAATGGTGTTTTAGTTAACTTAAAGCACCTGTTTTGTTTCTGCTCTAGTAGTTATGGTAGGTATCCAGAGCAATATAGATTTAAATTTGTGTATTTTTTTCAACCTAAAGGATATAAACACTGAAACTTTAGAAGCCAAAAGGGATAGGTTAAAGATTTTACAAATGGGAATCTGCCCACGTGTTGGCCAGATAAATTATAGTCTTCTATTAAGGATGAAAATTAAAATGCAAGCTATATTAAATATAAATTTTCACATTTTTTATTTTGTGTATTTTAACACCAATTTTTTTAAAGTTTTGATCAGTAAGGGTCCAAATCTGGGTCTTGTTACAACCCAACAGTGACCTTTCATTAGATAGCATCATCAATTAATTCATGGCAATGACAATGAGAGGACTAGAGGTAGTGAGGTATGAGATGAAGCTTGGGTGTTTACAAACAAACCCAGATGAACTTGGATTTTTCCAGGAGGGGAAATAAATATTTACATATGATCAATTGTTTCAACAATGAATTTCTTGTGTCAGTCATGTGTTACATGCTAAACAAAAAACATGTCACCTGTTTATTGATTGTTATTCAAAGAGCAAAACATTCTTTCTAATATCAACCCACATTTTGTTTAGGTTTGGTATTTTTTATCTACCAGACTAGTAGCGTAATCACATGGCTTTGTTTACTTCCACGTCATCAATGATTTCTTCCCCTCCTCTGATGAAACTTCAAGCTCAAGCTTCTTCTCATACCTCACTACCTCTACAACCATATACGTTCACTGCCAATAAAAATGACTCGCTTGCAATGCTGCAGATAGTTTAGCCTGTCAGGGCAAGTTGGTTTACCAATTAATTGTCAAGGTTACTAGTTACGATTCAAATCTTATAACACCAAAAGCTTCCCAAACAGACAGTACCTGCCAAAGAAGTTGGCCTCCTTGATGTCGGTGGTGGTGTTGCAGTGGCCGTAGAAGCGTTTGTCGTAGTCGTAGGCGGCCTCCCGCCACTCGCGCTCCTGCGACGAGACGCGACTCAGCATCCCGTCCACCAGGCTCCCCTCCCCGTCCTTCACCGTCTCCAGGTCGTCTGAGTCTGGAACAATGTGTGTGATTGAGTCGTAGTCGTAGGCCGCCTCCCGCCAGATGCGCTCCTGCGACGAGACGTGACTCAGCATCCCGTCCACGTCCTTCACCGTCTCCAGGTCGTCTGAGTCTGGAACAATGTGTGTGATTGAGTCGTAGTCGTAGGCCGCACCCGCCAGACGCGCTCCTGCGACGAGACGCGACTCAGCATCCCGTCCACGTCCTTCACCATCTCCAGGTCGTCTGAGTCTGGAACAATGTGTGTGATTGAGTCGTAGTCGTAGGCTGCCTCCCGCCAGACATGCTCCTGCGACGAGACGCGACTCAGCATCCCGCCCCCGTCCTTCACCGTCTCCAGGTCGTCTGAGTCTGGAACAATGTGTGTGATTGAGTCGTAGTCGTAGGCCGCCTCCCGCCAGATGCGCTCCTGCGACGAGACGTGACTCAGCATCCCGTCCACGTCCTTCACCGTCTCCAGGTCGTCTGAGTCTGGAACAATGTGTGTGATTGAGTCGTAGTCGTAGGCCGCACCCGCCAGACGCGCTCCTGCGACGAGACGCGACTCAGCATCCCGTCCACGTCCTTCACCATCTCCAGGTCGTCTGAGTCTGGAACAATGTGTGTGATTGAGTCGTAGTCGTAGGCTGCCTCCCGCCAGACATGCTCCTGCGACGAGACGCGACTCAGCATCCCGTCCACGTCCTTCACCATCTCCAGGTCGTCTGAGTCTGGAACAATGTGTGTGATTGAGTCGTAGTCGTAGGCCGCACCCGCCAGATGCGCTCCTGCGACGAGACGCGACTCAGCATCCCGTCCACGTCCTTCACCATCTCCAGGTCGTCTGAGTCTGGAACAATGTGTGTGATTGAGTCGTAGTCGTAGGCTGCCTCCCGCCAGACATGCTCCTGCGACGAGACGCGACTCAGCATCCCGTCCACGTCCTTCACCGTCTCCAGGTCGTCTGAGTCTGGAACAATGTGTGTGATTGAGTCGTAGCCGTAGGCCGCACCCGCCAGATGCGCTCCTGCGATGAGACGCGACTCAGCATCCCGTCCACGTCCTTCACCATCTCCAGGTCGTCTGAGTCTGGAACAATGTGTGTGATTGAGTCGTAGTCGTAGGCTGCCTCCCGCCAGACATGCTCCTGCGACGAGACGCGACTCAGCATCCCGTCCACGTCCTTCACCGTCTCCAGGTCGTCTGAGTCTGGAACAATGTGTGTGATTGAGTCGTAGTCGTAGGCTGCACCCGCCAGACGCGCTCCTGCGACGAGACGTGACTCAGCATCCCGTCCACGTCCTTCACCATCTCCAGGTCGTCTGAGTCTGGAACAATGTGTGTGATTGAGTCGTAGTCGTAGGCTGCCTCCCGCCAGACGCGCTCCTGCGACGAGACGTGACTCAGCATCCCGTCCACGTCCTTCACCATCTCCAGGTCGTCTGAGTCTGGAACAATGTGTGTGATTGAGTCGTAGTCGTAGGCTGCCTCCCGCCAGACGCGCTCCTGCGACGAGACGTGACTCAGCATCCCGTCCACGTCCTTCACTGTCTCCAGATCGTCTGAGTCTGGAACAATGTGTGTGATTGAGTCATAGTCGTAGGCTGCCTCCCGCCAGACGCACTCCTGGGACGAGACGCGACTCAGCATCCCGTCCACGTCCTTCACTGTCTCCAGATCGTCTGAGTCTGGAACAATGTGTGTGATTGAGTCATAGTCGTAGGCTGCCTCCCGCCAGACGCGCTCCTGGGACGAGACGCGACTCAGCATCCCGCCCCCGTCCTTCACCATCTCCAGGTCGTCTGAGTCTGGAACAATGTGTGTGATTGAGTCGTAGTCGTAGGCTGCACCCGCCAGACGCGCTCCTGCGACGAGACGTGACTCAGCATCCCGTCCATGTCCTTCACCATCTCCAGATCGTCTGAGTCTGGAACAATGTGTGTGATTGAGTCATAGTCGTAGGCTGCCTCCCGCCAGACGCGCTCCTGGGACGAGACGCGACTCAGCATCCCGTCCACGTCCTTCACTGTCTCCAGATCGTCTGAGTCTGGAACAATGTGTGTGATTGAGTCATAGTCGTAGGCTGCCTCCCGCCAGACGCGCTCCTGGGACGAGACGCGACTCAGCATCCCGCCCCCGTCCTTCACCATCTCCAGGTCGTCTGAGTCTGGAACAATGTGTGTGATTGAGTCGTAGTCGTAGGCCGCACCCGCCAGACGCGCTCCTGCGACGAGACGTGACTCAGCATCCCGCCCACGTCCTTTACCGTCTCCAGGTCGTCTGAGTCTGGAACAATGTGTGTGATTGAGTCGTAGTCGTAGGCTGCACCCGCCAGACGCGCTCCTGCGACGAGACGTGTAACATGCCTTTAAGAGGCCTAGGTAAAGTTCAAAGTCACTCCAAGTTGACTGGTGAAAGTTCGGATGTCGAGAAATAATACACAAGTTTCAAAATAACAAGTTTATTAATATTTCAAAAATTCATATAAATATCACAAATACATCACAAAGCTTCATTAGGCATAAACATTTTAATATTTGTAGGAAGATAAACTTTTATATGATAAGGTCAAAAGTTGGCCAAATGCCGGAGCGAATCATAAAAAAATGCAACAAGTTTCTTCGAAAATTCAAATTAATTCAACAGACAAATAAAGTAAGTTATAACCATATTTAAGACTTTACCACAAATTAACATAGGCCTACAGTGTAATAAAAAAATTTAAGTATCGAGGCAAAAAATTCAAAATTACAAGTTACAAAAATTGACAAGTAACATTAAAATCCAAAATTCAAATCGCCCAATTCTTTCACATATAATTATTAATTAATTAGTCCTAATGAATATTTTGACTGCATAATAAATTTAATTTTTTTTTAAAGACCAAAATATAGAAAGGGCTTCTTCAAAATAAACAGCTATTGGATGCCAGACTAGATTTCACCTGACAGAGCAGCCCCAATATAAAAATTATAAGTCAGGTCTAAAATAATAAATTGATTTAAATTCAACATTTACAACAATTACAGTTAAAACACTTAATATTCTTTAAGTTAGCCCGGGTCGTGGGCCTAGGCCAAGCCCACTCGGGGGGAGTGCTGAAATCGGCAACTAGCCCCCCGAGCGGAAGAGGACCGATCCCCCGACCCGGGACTAACCTCAACCTAACCTAACCTAAAAAAAATATTTAGCCTACATAATGTAACACCTAATCACAAAATAGTTAGCCTACATAAATCCCTCAATCACAACAAATACTACATTAACACTGAAAATAGGTTAGGCCTACTGTAAATCATTCTTGCATCGCTGATCCGCTGAACCAAAGTCCATAAGCACTGCGGCCGAATTAATTAATTTCCAAGCTTAAAAATGTTTTTGATTGGCTGCTGAGTTTGGGTGAATAAAGTCCATCGGTGAAAAGTAATTACAAAATTAGGCTAGCCAAATTTAATAAAATTTTAACTGCAGTTAATTTCAAAAGAAGGTTCCAAATTGTCACTGTGAATAGAACTGAGTTTATGGGCCGTTGTTTGAATTGGAATTTCCGGCTGCATGCTGAATAAAGGATGGAAATGACCTGTGTAATCGGAGTGAAGCGCAGAGGTCCCAGGGTTGAATGCCCACTGCGACCGGTCAGTTGAAAATTCAGGTCTACAGGTCAGCCGATCAGCATCGTAGCCCAACGCCAGGAGGAGCGGTGTCATGTCAGCGAACTAGGATGTCGTAGTCACATCTCGGTGTCATGTTGGATTTGGGTCAGTTCCGGGAGCCCCAGCAGTAATGGTTATTTAGTTCATGACGACGAAAATAAGGTGAGCACTAATTACATAAACAAGATACGAACTTCTTGAAGAAAACATTTTCGCCGACGAAATAACCTCACTGTCTATCTTCGGTCCAGTCCTGTGATTGACTCACAAATCAGTCTTCGTCCAGACACTGGATTTCGCTCGCTCCAGTTGAGACATGAACAGTAGTGTTCGTCGGTCCGGAGTCTTCTCTCTCTCCCCCCCCCCTTGGAACCGTTCCTTCGTTGACCTTCGCTCGGTTTAAAGCCCGCGGCGAACCGCTTGACTGAGTGTCGTGTTGAAAATCTTTTAACACGGCACAACCTCCCCCCCTAAAACTACAACACACACCACAAATTTTTCAAGGACTTCACAGTTCAGACACAGAAGCTTGTTCTTCCGACCCAGGTGATTCTCTCACTTCACTATTTCATGGAGACACTATAACACTCCACCACGGTAGTCGGGGCCGACTAGTTGACACACACAAAAACACAGAGAAGAAAAAAATGAGAGAACAGGTGAAAAACTCAGAAGGTGATCAGTCTTCCTCGTCCAGCACCTCCTGGTCTTCGGCTTCAGAACCTTCTTCATGTTCACCCCTGAAAGGCTTGAGTTGACTGATGTGAGCCCTACACACAAACTGACCCGAACTTGGATCCACTAACCTAACACTAACGGGTGACAAAAACTTGGCGATTCGATGAGGGCCGCTCCACCGGTAGCACAGCTTTGCCGCTCTCTTCTCGACGGCAGAACTGAGTGGATGCGTCCGACAGTACACCAGGTCACCGACTTGGAACGGGTTGGGAAGTCTTCCTCGATTGTACTTCAGCCTCTTCTTCTCATGGGACCGCCGCAGATTCTTCCTCGCCTCACTCCAAACAGCACCGATGTCGTCCGAAGGGGGATTGGGCAGAAGCTCTTCTATCTTCCAGGCGTTGGTCAACGGATCACGTGGTCTACTTCCAAACATAACCTCAAATGGTACAGCCTTATGACTCTCGTGAACAGCTGAGTTGAAAGCATTCTGAAGCCATCCAAGATTTTCATCCCAAGTATTTTGCTTGTCCGCATGATAAGCAATCAGAGCTGACCGCAAATTTCTGTTGAACCTTTCCGCATGGGACGGCTGTGGGTAGTATGGTGAAGTAGTCACATGCTGGATACCAAGTCCAATGCACATTCTCTGAAATGCATGAGAGGTAAACTGAGACCCATTATCAGAAACGATGGTTCCTGGCAGTCCAAAATGCTGGAAAATATGGGTCTTGAGTGCCTGGATGGTGGTAGTTGACGTGGCCTGGCGCAGAGGTATCAGCCACACAAACTTCGAAAAGGCATCCACACACACTAGAAGCATAGTGTGCCCCGACCTACTTCTTGGAAATTTTCCCACAAAATCAATGAAGATTTTTTCCATAGGACGTTCAGCTACCTCTGAAGCAAGAAAACCAAGTCTGGTGTTCTGAGCTGGCTTACTGAGAGAACATAATTGGCATGACTTCACTCGCTGTGCAATGTCTCTATCCATCCCCTTCCATATGTAAGATTTTCTGATTTTCCCAATGGTTTTATGGATTCCCAGATGACCACCTACTGGTGAAGAATGAAAGAAAGAAAACACCATAGGTATCAAGGCACTTGGTAGCACCACCTTTGGGGAATTATCACCACGTCGAGGCCTACAGCATAACACACCCTTGGATAAAACATAAGGCGGATGATCTCCTCCCCCTTGCAATTCCTCCAAAATGGGACCTAACTCAGGGTCCTGCTGCTGGTGAGTCAACAGATCAGTGAAGGCCAGAGGAAACTGAAGCAGAACAGAATTGCATCCTGGCTCCTGGATCTCAGGTGGATCGTCAGCCTCATGGAACATGCGAGACATCGCATCCGCTACAACATTTTGCGAACCACGGACGTGCTGAACCTGAAACTTGAAGGCTGATATCTTCACCACCCAACGTCCAATCTTTCCAAGCTGTCTGGGGTGAGCTAATAACCAAGAAAGAGCCTGGTTGTCGGTCTCCAATAAGAACTCCGTGTGCTCCAGAAATCGGCGAAACTTGTCAATGCCGAACACCACAGCGAGACACTCCAATTCATAAACGGATGAAGATTTTCTTTCTTGGGGCGTCAAGGTCCTCGATGCGAAGGCTACAGGTTGTCGAACTCCATCAACTTCCTGCTGAAGAACAGCGGCAATAGCAACAGACGAGGCATCCGTTTGAAGCACAAACGGTTTGGTGAAATCAGGCATCCTTAAAACAGGAGGAGACATAATGGCATTTTTCAAGGTGTCAAATGACTTTTGTTGATCATCACCCCAAACAAACTTAGCTCCCTTCTTCCTCAAAGCATTCAATGGCGCAGCAATCTCAGCAATATTAGGTATGAATTTTCTGTAAAAATTGACCATGCCCAAAAATCTTGCTATTCCTTTGACATCCCGCGGTGGAGCAAAATCACGGATTCCCTGGGTGCGCTCTGGATCTATGGAGATGCCCTTGGTAGAAACCAAATGTCCAAGAAAGGAGATTTCCGGTCTTGCAAACTGAACCTTCTCGGGATTAACAGTCAGGCCTGCCTTCCTTAAACGTTGCAACACCTCTTCCAGATGGCTTACATGATCCTCCCAAGTTTCGCTATAAACTAACAGGTCATCCAAATAGTTGAAGACCACCTTGAATTTCAGGTCATGAAAGATCATGTCCAAGAGGCGTGTCAAGGTCTGTGCCCCTACAGCGAGACCCATCGGAACCCGGGTGTACTGGTATAAGTTCCATGGCACACAGAAACTGGTTATGGGACGAGACGCTTTATCGAGAGGAATCTGGTGATAAGCAGAGTTGAGATCGAAAATCGTGAAGAACTTTGCCTTTCCAAACCAGTCGAATGCAGAATGTAGGTCGGGTAACGGCACTGAATCAATTGCTATGCATTTATTAACCTTGCGATAATCAATCACCATTCGACCCTTTCCATTAGCCTTAGGAACAATAAAAGCAGGGCTGGCATAGCTAGATCGAGAGGGTTCGATGACGCCTTGCTCCAGAAGTTCATCCACCATCTTACGCATAAGCTCCATTTTTGGCGGTGCGAATTTGTAAGGGTGCGAACGCATCACTTCATGACTGGTCAAATTTATCTTATACTCCAGTAAATGAGTTAACCCAAGCTTCTTTGTAAGTACATCAGGGAACCGTTTGCATAACCCTTCAATAGTCTTCCTACGCTCCGAGTCTAAGTGCTGCAAAGGATCTACTTCCACCTTCTCTTCCTCACAACTAACTCCTAACACTTCATCCTTACATCCTCCTAATTCAAAAAATGGAACTGGGGTTCCTCTGCAGAACTTGAAATATCCTTTAGATGAGGTTAAATCCAAAATCAGTCCAGAGTGGGCAATAAAATCCGCTCCAAGAATACAATCCAATCCAAGATCATTTGAAACCAGAAATTTCCATCTCCAGGAAAATCTTTCAATTTTCATTTGAACTGACACCAACATCTTGATTGGAAGAGGAGCATTAGAAGCAGTGACACACTGAAATGAAGTGTCCTCAACCTCTCTGATGAGTCGTTTATTCCTGAGTTCTTCAAACAGTCGCCCAGATATAAGACTACGCACAGAACCAGAGTCTAGAAGGGCTTGACAACTTAAATCCTTGAACAAAACCTTAACAAAGGGACAGTGGTTTGAGCTTGGAGTTATTCCCTTACTCGCAAACAGCGGAAGCATATTCTTCTGATGCTGTTGATTGAACCCTTTAGGCCGGTTTGAACTCGACAAATTTGGGGCAGATGAAACTACGGTGTGTTCTCTGCCCCAGTTTCCCCGTTTTTTGGAACACTTTCCTTGGGTTCTTGAGTGCTCTGACCTCTCTGAGAAGGTTGTTCCCTACGTTCGTTTTGGCGACAGAAGCGTCTGATGTGTCCCCTCTCACCACAGCCGAAGCATACTGGAGGCCCACGTGAATTCCATTGTCCTCGCTGAGCATCCGGGAGAAGTTGACGTACAGGCATCTTCTTTACTTCATTTCTTACTTCCTGACGAAGACTATCGGTATAAGCCATGCTTCTTGAGGCTACACATAGCTGGTCGAGTTCTGCAAAGTTGTTGGGACGCGTTGAGAACACCAACCGGCACCTCTCCTCCGGAGCAACACCATCAAGAATAACTCCTACAATTTCCGACTCAGACATGCCCACCTTCAGTACTCGAGCCATTTGTTTTATGTCAGCCACAAAGTTGGCGAGAGGTTCCCCATGTTTCTGAAGTCGGAAAAACTTGGACTGCTTCAACTGTTCTCTAGGGCGGCTGGGAATAAAAAAATCCAAAATCTCTCTATGAAAAGTCTCAAACTGCACACCTCTCTCCAAGCAAGACAGCAACTTCTCTGTGAGCGGACTTCGGCAAAATGGGAACGCCAAACGCAAGAGCGTGGCATCAGTCATTCCTGGAAATTCCCTAATATTGATCAATGTGCCGATGAAAGTCAAAAGTAGCTCAACATCATGTCCATCGGTAATGGGGAGACTATGCAAAACAGCGCCTAATGGATTGGGGAGCTTCCCATAACCAGCAGAATCTAACTTCAATGGAGAACTATGCAGCGTATTCTGCAAGGAGGTTGAAATTTCCTGTCTTCTGTCTTGGGTGGCAGGAGGCTGCTCCATCTCCTTTGAATTTTCCGGTTTTGTTTGCAATTTCTTCTCGTCACTAGGCTTACTGGTCTGAGAATCTCCACTCAGCTCGATGTTTTCTTGAAGTGGCCCTGGACAAACAACCGCTGTCTTCTCAGGTAATTCAGGAGGAACTACAACTCCATCCTTCTCAGGCAATTCCAATGCGATTTTTGTTGGAGTGATGTTCCGCAAACATTCTTGGACAGAGAGCAGAGTTTGCGACCACTGCAGGTCCTTAGTGGCAGAAGCTACTTGTCCAAGATTGGTAAGCCTCCTCTCCAAATGCTGCAACCTTAAACGCAGACGAAACACAACTCGAGACTCCAGCTCAGGGTTTTCACCTAAGTCCTCTACTAAAGAGATCAATTCTGTGGCTCGTTCCCTACACAAGTCAAATTCCTGTTCTTCATCTTCTAATTCCACGGGACCTATCTGCTTGACTCCCTTCAGCAGACTACGAAGCTGCTTCCTCAACTCAGGCACCGTTGAAGCTGGGCTTTCACCTCGACTCTTCACCTCAAATATCAGTTCATCACGAATCAAAAAATCCGGATTTATCTTGGCCATTGTTGCCTATCACCAAACACTTAACACTGAATACAAAAAAACAATCACGATTTACCAACACTTAAATCTCACAGAACATGGGCAGACACTGCTGAGGCTCCCTTTACCCTACCAAACCAACAAAAACCTTTGACTAGCTTCGCTCCTCCACAATTGCAAAAACTGGCCTAACTATACAAATGAATACCTAAACATCAACAATACAACCTTAACATGAAAAATTCATACATAACAATCAATGAAAACAATTAAAAAAATCACAACAACTAACCTTTGAATTCACAAATAAATACAGATATTTCAAAAAATAATCAGTTTTGCTCACAACCCTGTCAACTTACCCTTTACCTAACATTGAGAGTCCCCTGCACTGCCTGAATACCCCGCATCTCGCCCTTGTATACCTGAAACCTTCCCGTCATCCAAACATCAACCAGTCAATTTTTTTTTTTTTTTTACATTTAACATTTAATTTTAAAAGCAGAGAGTGACCTTTGATCAACCACGCTCTGCTACCATTGTAACATGCCTTTAAGAGGCCTAGGTAAAGTTCAAAGTCACTCCAAGTTGACTGGTGAAAGTTCGGATGTCGAGAAATAATACACAAGTTTCAAAATAACAAGTTTATTAATATTTCAAAAATTCATATAAATATCACAAATACATCACAAAGCTTCATTAGGCATAAACATTTTAATATTTGTAGGAAGATAAACTTTTATATGATAAGGTCAAAAGTTGGCCAAATGCCGGAGCGAATCATAAAAAAATGCAACAAGTTTCTTCGAAAATTCAAATTAATTCAACAGACAAATAAAGTAAGTTATAACCATATTTAAGACTTTACCACAAATTAACATAGGCCTACAGTGTAATAAAAAAATTTAAGTATCGAGGCAAAAAATTCAAAATTACAAGTTACAAAATTGACAAGTAACATTAAAATCCAAAATTCAAATCGCCCAATTCTTTCACATATAATTATTAATTAATTAGTCCTAATGAATATTTTGACTGCATAATAAATTTAATTTTTTTTTAAAGACCAAAATATAGAAAGGGCTTCTTCAAAATAAACAGCTATTGGATGCCAGACTAGATTTCACCTGACAGAGCAGCCCCAATATAAAAATTATAAGTCAGGTCTAAAATAATAAATTGATTTAAATTCAACATTTACAACAATTACAGTTAAAACACTTAATATTCTTTAAGTTAGCCCGGGTCGTGGGCCTAGGCCAAGCCCACTCGGGGGGAGTGCTGAAATCGGCAACTAGCCCCCCGAGCGGAAGAGGACCGATCCCCCGACCCGGGACTAACCTCAACCTAACCTAACCTAAAAAAAATATTTAGCCTACATAATGTAACACCTAATCACAAAATAGTTAGCCTACATAAATCCCTCAATCACAACAAATACTACATTAACACTGAAAATAGGTTAGGCCTACTGTAAATCATTCTTGCATCGCTGATCCGCTGAACCAAAGTCCATAAGCACTGCGGCCGAATTAATTAATTTCCAAGCTTAAAAATGTTTTTGATTGGCTGCTGAGTTTGGGTGAATAAAGTCCATCGGTGAAAAGTAATTACAAAATTAGGCTAGCCAAATTTAATAAAATTTTAACTGCAGTTAATTTCAAAAGAAGGTTCCAAATTGTCACTGTGAATAGAACTGAGTTTATGGGCCGTTGTTTGAATTGGAATTTCCGGCTGCATGCTGAATAAAGGATGGAAATGACCTGTGTAATCGGAGTGAAGCGCAGAGGTCCCAGGGTTGAATGCCCACTGCGACCGGTCAGTTGAAAATTCAGGTCTACAGGTCAGCCGATCAGCATCGTAGCCCAACGCCAGGAGGAGCGGTGTCATGTCAGCGAACTAGGATGTCGTAGTCACATCTCGGTGTCATGTTGGATTTGGGTCAGTTCCGGGAGCCCCAGCAGTAATGGTTATTTAGTTCATGACGACGAAAATAAGGTGAGCACTAATTACATAAACAAGATACGAACTTCTTGAAGAAAACATTTTCGCCGACGAAATAACCTCACTGTCTATCTTCGGTCCAGTCCTGTGATTGACTCACAAATCAGTCTTCGTCCAGACACTGGATTTCGCTCGCTCCAGTTGAGACATGAACAGTAGTGTTCGTCGGTCCGGAGTCTTCTCTCTCTCCCCCCCCCCTTGGAACCGTTCCTTCGTTGACCTTCGCTCGGTTTAAAGCCCGCGGCGAACCGCTTGACTGAGTGTCGTGTTGAAAATCTTTTAACACGGCACACTCAGCATCCCGTCCATGTCCTTCACCATCTCCAGATCGTCTGAGTCTGGAACAATGTGTGTGATTGAGTCGTAGTCGTAGGCTGCCTCCCGCCAGACGCGCTCCTGCGACGAGACGCGACTAGCATCCCGTCCACGTCCTTCACCATCTCCAGGTCGTCTGAGTCTGGAACAATGTGTGTGATTGAGTCGTAGTCGTAGGCTGCCTCCCGCCAGACATGCTCCTGCGACGAGACGTGACTCAGCATCCCGTCCACGTCCTTCACCGTCTCCAGGTCGTCTGAGTCTGGAACAATGTGTGTGACTGAGTTGTAGTCGTAGGCCGCACCCGCCAGACGCGCTCCTGCGACGAGACGTGACTCAGCATCCCGTCCACGTCCTTCATCATCTCCAGGTCGTCTGAGTCTGGAACAATGTGTGTGATTGAGTCGTAGTCGTAGGCTGCCTCCCGCCAGACGCGCTCCTGGGACGAGACGCGACTCAGCATCCCGTCCACGTCCTTCACCATCTCCAGGTCGTCTGAGTCTGGAACAATGTGTGTGATTGAGTCGTAGTCGTAGGCTGCCTCCCGCCAGACGCGCTCCTGCGACGAGACGCGACTCAGCATCCCGTCCACGTCCTTCACCATCTCCAGGTCGTCTGAGTCTGGAACAATGTGTGTGATTGAGTCGTAGTCGTAGGCTGCACCCGCCAGATGCGCTCCTGCGACGAGACGCGACTCAGCATCCCGTCCACGTGCTTCACCATCTCCAGATCGTCTGAGTCTGGAACAATGTGTGTGATTGAGTCGTAGTCGTAGGCTGCCTCCCGCCAGACGCGCTCCTGCGACGAGACGCGACTCAGCATCCCGTCCACGTGCTTCACCATCTCCAGATCGTCTGAGTCTGGAACAATGTGTGTGATTGAGTCGTAGTCGTAGGCTGCCTCCCGCCAGACGCGCTCCTGCGACGAGACGTGACTCAGCATCCCGTCCACGTCCTTCACCATCTCCAGGTCGTCTGAGTCTGGAACAATGTGTGTGACTGAGTTGTAGTCGTAGGCCGCACCCGCCAGACGCGCTCCTGCGACGAGACGCGACTCAGCATCCCGTCCACGTCCTTCACCATCTCCAGGTCGTCTGAGTCTGGAACAATGTGTGTGACTGAGTCGTAGTCGTAGGCCGCACCCGCCAGACATGCTCCTGCGACGAGACGTGACTCAGCATCCCGTCCACGTCCTTCACCGTCTCCAGGTCGTCTGAGTCTGGAACAATGTGTGTGACTGAGTCGTAGTCGTAGGCCGCCTCCCGCCAGACATGCTCCTGCGACGAGACGTGACTCAGCATCCCGTCCACGTCCTTCACTGTCTCCAGGTCGTCTGAGTCTGGAACAATGTGTGTGACTGAGTCGTAGTCGTAGGCCGCCTCCTGCCAGACATGCTCCTGCGACGAGACGCGACTAAGCTTCCCGTCCACGTCCTTCACTGTCTCCAGGTCGTCTGAGTCTGGAACAATGTGTGTGACTGAGTCGTAGTCGTAGGCCGCCTCCCGCCAGACATGCTCCTGCGACGAGACGTGACTCAGCATCCCGTCCACGTCCTTCACTGTCTCCAGGTCGTCTGAGTCTGGAACAATGTGTGTGACTGAGTCGTAGTCGTAGGCCGCCTCCCGCCAGACATGCTCCTGCGACGAGACGTGACTCAGCATCCCGTCCACGTCCTTCACTGTCTCCAGGTCGTCTGAGTCTGGAACAATGTGTGTGACTGAGTCGTAGTCGTAGGCCGCCTCCCGCCAGACATGCTCCTGCGACGAGACGTGACTCAGCATCCCGTCCACGTCCTTCACTGTCTCCAGGTCGTCTGAGTCTGGAACAATGTGTGTGACTGAGTCGTAGTCGTAGGCCGCCTCCTGCCAGACATGCTCCTGCGACGAGACGCGACTAAGCTTCCCGTCCACGTCCTTCACTGTCTCCAGGTCGTCTGAGTCTGGAACAATGTGTGTGACTGAGTTGTAGTCGTATGCCGCCTCCCGCCAGACATGCTCCTGCGACGAGACGCAACTCAGCTTCCCGTCCACGTCCTTCACTGTCTCCAGGTCGTCTGAGTCTGGAACAATGTGTGTGACTGAGTCGTAGTCGTAGGCCGCCTCCTGCCAGACATGCTCCTGCGACGAGACGCGACTAAGCTTCCCGTCCACGTCCTTCACTGTCTCCAGGTCGTCTGAGTCTGGAACAATGTGTGTGACTGAGTTGTAGTCGTATGCCGCCTCCCGCCAGACATGCTCCTGCGACGAGACGCAACTCAGCTTCCCGTCCACGTCCTTCACTGTCTCCAGGTCGTCTGAGTCTGGAACAATGTGTGTGACTGAGTTGTAGTCGTATGCCGCCTCCCGCCAGACATGCTCCTGCGACGAGACGCAACTCAGCTTCCCGTCCACGTCCTTCACTGTCTCCAGGTCGTCTGAGTCTGGAACAATGTGTGTGACTGAGTTGTAGTCGTAGGCCGCCTCCCGCCAGACATGCTCCTGCGACGAGACGCGACTCAGCTTCCCGTCCACGTCCTTCACTGTCTCCAGGTCGTCTGAGTCTGGAACAATGTGTGTGACTGAGTTGTAGTCGTAGGCCGCACCCGCCAGACATGCTCCTGCGACGAGACGCGACTCAGCTTCCCGTCCACCAGGCTCCCATCCCCGTCCTTCACTGTCTCCAGGTCGTCCGAGTCTGGAACAATGTGTGTGATTAAGTGGGCTGCAACAGTTGATTCTGGGTGTAGACAAATAATTAGAAGCAAGACATAAATAAAGTAAAAACTATAAAAGTATGACTAAACCATTTAAGAACTGACTTCTCACATGGTCTATAAAATGGATTACTGTAAGAGTTTTTAAGAAATGATCAATTTGTCATTATTTTTGTAACAAAAACACTCTGCAGAACATATTATAATAATAATTTCTAGTTTCCTATCATTAGAGCACCTTGGCTGGGATGACTTCTTACCGTAAGACCGACGGTAGCTTCTTCCTTATGGAGGAAAATCGCTAAAGAATTTTAATTTCTGTTTTTGACCCTGTAAGTTGGTCCGAATCGTCTAGTCTATACTTCCCATTTTTAATTCACTTAATTTCAGCAACACTGCTCATATGAGCACACGACTCTCATTACCTTCACCAGAGCCGTCGGCCGGTGACGACAGACTGGACATGAAAATGTCCTTCTCCAGGGCTCGGCAGGCGTGGCTGTTGACGTGGTTCGGGAACCGCTGCTTGAACACTTCCAGGCACTGCTTGGCCTTCTCTGTCCAGTGGAGCTCGTTCAGGCACCTCGCGAGTCTGTCACAACAGAACAATACGTCAGCAGTGTGGTAGCCTACGTCTGAGGAACTAACCCCTTATTTCCACATAGTTTTGTTAGAGCAGGTAAAAAATTAAATTATGACTTAACAATTTACAGGTATAGAATATATTGAATACATTAGATTTGCTCCTCATTTTATTACTTAACTAACTGTAGTACCTGTTTTTCACCGATTAGATAAATAACTGAAAAATTAACAATAGTTCTAGTATAAAACAAATATAAACTACCAGGATAAAAAAGCAAAAATACGTATAAGGCCTTTTAGTTGAAACCCAAGGGGATTTCAAGGAGTACCTTTTACTTTATACTTTTCATTGAACAGTGACCTACAAAGGTACGTATTTTAAGCTAATTATGAATGAGAGATGAGTGTAGGATGATTGTTGCACGATCTCCTAGTCTTGCTATTGACTAAGGCCCACTGTTAATTAGTCGCCCAAAACCCCTGGAAGCTAAAGTTGCAGGAAGTGAACAGGCCTACGTGTTGTATTGATCAAACATTTACCTAAGTGAAAAATTTTGTTTTAATTTGTTTGGTAGTTTTTGCGTTTCTTCCATACATAAAACAAGCAAGCAAACAACAAAACCAGACACTACAAGATACTACAATTTCTTTAGATAGATGTTCCACATTTTTTACTCTTTACTTTTTGTAACATAGAAATAACTATAATTGATCTAATCTCTAATTGGAAAAGGATAAAGCGATTAACTTACTTCCTATAACGCAACAAACCAATCTTATGCTGTAAAACAAGCAATGTTTGAACAGGCCAAATGTTTTTCGTCCAAGGATTTTTGATTTTTTTTTAAACGAGATTATCAGACATGAGGAATCAGTTGGAGCTGGTTACAAGACTGGGAAAACAGCCCATCAAAGGGCCCATGTTATCGTTAAGGAATTTTTTATCCAAAACAGCTGATTGATATGTTAAGGTTGTTATTATTTTGTCCAAGCCTAGCTCCTGGTGTTCCTGTGCTTCCTGCTGCTTATTACAACCTGAACAATACCAACCTAAAGAAGGCTTTGACGTGATTGGGGTCCAATTCAAGCGTCGTGTGGCAGTCTCTCAAGGCAGCGTACATGTCTCCATCCCTGCAACCATGAGACCAATACTTCAATGCAATGTACTTGCAAAAGAAATCAATTTAATGTTTTTTTTTTTGGGGGGGGGGGTTCTCTCACCTATTGTGGGTTTCTCTCACCTGGGATGTTGTTGATGCAGTCAAATTCACACGTAGACACTCACACAACATGGCACAAACATTAGGTGAGAGAAACCCACAAATAGAATTACATAGATTAAACCTCACCAAAAACTGTCTTTCAAAAGTAGAAAAATAAATCAGCACAAAAATGAATATTTATATAGACCTTACAAAGTGTTTACTTAAAAAAAAAATAGTATGAACAAAGATCAAAGATAAGCTCACTGTTAATTTAAGCTCATGTCTGTCATAAACAGCAAGTACGATAGGAAGTAATGAGTAGTAACACCGACCAGTCGCGCTTCATGTAGGCGGCCGCTCTGTTGCCATACAGCACGGGGCTGTTGGGGTAGTGCAGAATGGCCTCGTTGTAAACCCTGATGGCCGGCCCGTACTCCTCCTTCTCGAAAAACATGTTCGCCTGCAACACATAGCAATATTTAGTTTTATACTTATTTTAAGGACTGTAAAAAATACTACCTACACAACCCTGAGCGGGCGCTTCACCGGTAAAACAGGGCGCATGCGGAGTTTTACTTCGCAACATTAAATTGCATAAATTTAACCCTTTTTACTTGTTTTATACCGAAATATTGTATTTAAATGTTCATAAACTTCATTAGGAATCACATTCCATCATTGATGCAATTAACTGTTCAACTTAATGGGTGCAATAATTCATTTGGACATACAAACTCCCGATTATCCGCGGTGCAGATTATCCGTGCATGCTACAAAAAGCGAGAAAATACGTATTTATAAAAAAAAATCAGACTGAACTGACGAGTTTTTTGCGTACAAAACGCGCGCAGGCTTTCTCCGTCTATCGTAACGTGAAGACGATTTTTGTTTACCGCGACTCGAAGACAATGTTTGTCTACGGCGACGCGAAGACAATTTTCGTCTACAGCGACGCGACGACGATTTTTGTCAACTGCGATGTGACAACAATATTTATCTATTTCGACAATGATATTCGTCTACCGCGACGACCATATTCGACTACCGCGGCGTCTACCACAACGAAAATACTCGTCTAGCGCATCGACGAACTTTGCCTACCACGACGTCCATATTCCTATAACCCAACGACGATATTTTTTCTACCGCGGTGACGATACTCGTCTACCATGACAACGATATCCTTCTACCACGACGACGATTTTCGTCTACTGTGACGTGACACAATATGTGTATACTGCAACAATGATATTTGTCTACCACAACGATGATATTCGTTTACCGCGATGTCCATATTCGACTATTGTGACGCGATACTCGCCTACCGCGACGTTATAGGATACCCCCACATTAAATGTAAATTAATGTGTAATTCATTTGTATTAAATAAATTTATTTTTAATGTTGACATTGTTTTTCTCTTTTAATCTCTCCCATTTTCAACACTTGTGGATTATCCGCGATTTTCGTTATCCGCAGCAGTCGTGCCACCCAATTCCGCGGATAATCGAGAGTTTACTGTCGTAATTTTCTAGTAGGCCTATAGAATAGGCGTCACTTAAAATATTGTATTTAAATGTTGACAAACTTCATTAGGAATCACACTTCATCGTTGATACAATTAACTGTTCAACTTAATAGGTGTAATAATGCAATTGAACATACTAAGTATTTTTCTAGAATAGATAGGAATCAGTGTGTTACAAGAGAGGGCACTCCGCAAACTGACACGGCATCACTGAATTGCAAATAACAAGGTACCAAGGGGGTGTGGCAAGGTATAAATAGCTTTAGGGGCATCCTGGAATGAGGCTTGTGAAGTACAAAGCCGGAAACACTGCCGACACCCATTATCCTTGTTTATTTTAATAAAAAAAACACATGCGAAGGAAAACTCCGCATGCGCCCGCTCGAGGGTTAACCATAAACAATGAATATTTAAATTCAAGTAATAAAATTCCTAGTTGACAGTTGTGCTTTGTTTGCAATCACAAATTAACTGTTTGCAACAGCATAAGATTACAGTAGGCGCCCTCTAGTTCGGCTTCGGTTGGATCGGCCGCCGGATGGTCCGGCCGGTCCTAGGATGGTGAATCATATCCGTTATATCACCACGCTGCACCGCGAGGGAATGACCTTCGACAGTATTTATCCTGAATCTTTAGTTTCCGGCCGAAGAAGTAAACTATTTATGTCAGTTTAGATTAAGGACAAGCTTGAAATTGATGAACACACTTGACCTCAACTAACAAAAGATGTTATTCTTTCAATATGAGGACTTTACAGTGAGATTTGATCTAGGATTTCACTTGTATACAACAAAAGAAAATAAGATGTTTCTTAACATTTTTATAGGTTATGATTCAAGTAATACGTGTAACTTAATTCGGCAAATAAATTTCTAGTGTGTTTTTACAGTGAATAGAGAGTTTTTCTGCTCACTTTATATCCTCAGTACGGTATCGGTAAAACCAGTGATGCAATATAACAGTTCAACATAAGAGACGTCAAAATATATTCTTTGGCAATTAAACACTGTAAATATGTTTAAATAGCGTGTTTTGTTGATTTTTAAACATAGGTTTTGGAATTTAATAGGGTTATTTTACATTTTGATAGTACATCCGGGTGGTCCGGCCATTTTGTAGTCCGGCCAGGGGTGGCCGAACTAGAGGGCGTCTACTGTACTTGCATATACCATCACTGGCAGATGCAATAATGCTGTTTGTCACAGTTTAAAGCCTATACAAGTTCCTGTCTTAAAACTTACAATCATATCTTTTATTGTAATGAAATTTTTAAAAAGCGAACTCAAATTAACAATTTAAACTTTTTAAATGATTCACATCTGAAATAACTTAAGATACTGCAAATTTATTTACCGTCAGTTTCATTGCTTCCACATGGTCAGGCAGTTTGTGTTTATTTTCTTCTTTCTTTGAGCTTGACGAGACTGAATATCCGTTTGTACCAAGGTGGTAGCCATTGCTATAGCCATTCGATGTACTTCCATATTCTGCAAAATCATAAGTAACTTAATACAGTTTTGTGCAATAATTTCATAGACAGTGTTATCAGGGACGTAGCCAAGGGGGGGGTCCGTGGGGTCCGGACCCCCCCCTTCCCGCTAATTATTTGAATAATTTTGATATTTATTCAATCCAGTTACGAATTACACTTTCTCTTTTTATCAGTGCATGGCGTAAAAATAATATAAGCAATATTAAGGTAAAAGAGTACAAAAGTACAAAGTACAAACAAAATTTAACCTTCTGATTTTCATGCCAAAAATACAAACTCCTCGATCCCTACAAAAGTGGTGTTATCGCAATTGAAGCTGACGCCTGCTATCTGTCCAGCTGCGTTCCCAGGCCAGTTCTTGGAAGCAGACGATATAAACAATTCTTATCTTATTTTCGTATTCTTTATTTCTTGCCTACCTTTTTACATTAGATTAGATTATTTACAACCACTGAATGTAATCCACGTTGGGAGAGTCAGTTAAAATCGATTCTTCACCAGAGTAACTACGTGCGTTTTATTGTGTGGCATTTAACGAGTAATGTTTAGAAAGAAAAATGAACGCTTATGTGATAAGGAAGAAAATAATTATTTCCAGTGATTTTAAAGAGGTAAGAAGTAAAAGATAAAATTTACAAATAGTTTTAATTATAGTTATTAAAATATTACTACATTCTTGTAAAGAAGAACATCGACTATCCAGCGGATCAACGAAGGCCTTAAACCTAACCTGACTATTAATGGCTTAATATACTTTAGGAGAAATATAAACTTTAAAATTGCCGTAAAACGAATGATTAGTGTTAAATGTCATTTACACGCATTATAATAATGATTTAAAAATAAATTTAAACCTGCGTTTCTAAAGCAGTAAAGAGTTTTTAATCAAGAGTTAATGACGGCAAAATAAATAATGTTGATCGAGAGCTCAACGAGGTACGCAAGAGCAAATCCTATCTTTATTCACACGTCCATGGCTGTCTCTTCGCGTACTCACAACTATAGTATACCCTACTGGTCTTGTGCCGTAACGTAACACACTGACAAATCTCATGATTAGGAATCGGTCACAATGGTAAACTAGCCTAACCCACTGTGCTCTCTAGACATAACAAGTTTTGAGTGAAAGGGAAGAATTAGAATGATAATACTGTAACCCTAAAAAAAACCAAAACGCATTATTGGCGACAGTTTTAAGTCTCCGAACCTGATTACTGTATGGGGCATTTCATTTACACAACTTTTAAATTTATCTCTTCCACAAATAAAAATTTCAATTACAGATCATTACCCACCTGTGATTGACTCAACTCTTCCCGACCCGAATTTACTCTTTACTTCGTAAAATATATTTTTTGAAATACAATATAATCGGTACTTTTGAGTTTTACAAAAAGGTAAAAAATAAACAAAAATAAATAATATCAGATTTTTTATGTAAACATTTTAAATTATTAATAAATATAAAATATAATGACATATTTTTGGAAATGAATTTATTATATTTAAGTGCTAAAGTAGCTAATTGTGGTATTTTATAACTTCGTAGTTCTCAGCACTGTTACGCGGGTCGAATTTCACTATTATTTTGTCAACTACTTGAGTTGTAATATTATCCTCTTATTTACTGATAAATTCTTTTGTATTTTAATATCAGAGTCTAATATTAATTGTTCATTCTTAAATGACAAGGGTTTAAGTGTAAAGTTTAGATAATGATGCCTCATAGTCTACCAAGCAGTATCTACTACCTGTTACGCATAATCTCGTGTCCTCAAACTCACGAACCTCTCGTTAAAAAATGGGGGGGTTACGTCGTCTGGACCCCCCCCTTCCCGAAATCCTGGCTACGTCCCTGGTGTTATAATTTTTTGGAAACTTGATTTAGAGACTTTTCTTGAATTATCTCATCAATGAAACTTATAAATTATTCAATAAAAATTTGAAATAGGACATTTGATATTCAATAGACCTAAATTACAAATTTTGGGGCATACTTATCTTCCATTTCAATTTTTAATATACATATAATTAAGAAGTTCAGCTAATGCCAGCAAAGAGATAAAACCTGTTGGCTGATTAAAAATTCATTATCAATTTATGATTTCCAAGACTCTTGCTCATATATCAGCAAATAGAAACATTCTCTTCCCTTTCATGCACATCATGAACATGTTTAAGGAAACTCCACACCAAAACTTGAACAAAAATGTTCAATTTTCACCAAAAAGCATTATTATCACAATGCTAATAAAACTTATTTTTAAGAAAAAATTGTTTAAATATTCTCAGAAATGCCTACATACCTTATCTGAGAAGACATCTGGGTGATTCATACTGAAATGTTAAGTGAGAAAGCTACAAAAACATTTTTCACCTTTAGAAAGAGCTGCTTTGGGCAGGTCAAACGATTTAGGCTTTTGTTTGCGGGTAATATCAAACAGGTAGATCTGCTCTCCCCCGAGATTCAGGAGGAGGTCAGTGCCTTTTGAGCCAAAAGTTACATAGGTAGCAGCTAAACTTCGGAACTTCTTCTGTAAGTCTTTCTGTTTCACTGGTAAGTGACCTGGAAATAATATGAAAATATATTACTGAAGTGGTAAAAATTAGAAGGATTCATTATAATTTCCTTGTTTTGAAATCTTGATTTCAAAACAAGGAAACAGTAAATATCGGGTTCCTTCCCAGTATTTTGGGAAGGATTTTGATCATTACCAGTAATTTGTTTTTGACTGCTGTAGCACTGATTAAATTTTTCTAAATATTGTTTTATATTGTTTTAATAAAACCTGGAATAACATGCACATTACAAAGGACTTGCAATTAACATTGATGTAAGTTATGATAATTCTCTGTAACCTTCAGGGCAAGGTCTGGTGTCAAGGGTTTTCAGGTCGCATCTAGTGCCTCTGACATGACCTATCGACCACTACAGTAGCCGGGACCAAAGACTCAACGTGCCTTCCGAAGCACGGTGGCAGTCTGAGAATAAATTGTCATGTGCCCTTGGCATGAGTTGAACCCGGGACTTTTGGGTGGTAGGCCAGTACTCTACCCACTCAGCTACGACTGCCACATGATGTAAGTTTAACTACAGGGAAGTGATAAAAGATTTATTATTTTTTGACTTTGCCAATTTTATTTCATGATAAACACATAAACAATATTCTTATTTGTAAACAAATATGTTTACTTGATGACTATAAGGTTTTTCCAACCGTTGACTCTTTGAATTAGGAGCTGCTGGAGCAAAAATTCTTGTCTACTGGACCAGCCAATCAGAGATTCCATTTGGGAGATTTAATTTTTCTAGGGATTTTTCAGGAAAGGGATGAAAAGGAAATTGGGGAGCGATCTCCCCATCCCCCATCTCATAATGGGGCTGTAATGAAACACTGTAGGAATAAAATATTTGTGATGGTTGGATGGTTTGACCTTGTAAAGAGGAAGTATTAGGGAATGATGTATGAGTGAACTGGAATTGTTATTAAACAGACTCTTGTTATGCTGACAGATGGAGGGCTCTGGCTTTAAGTAGGTCAGCTAACAAGAGGAGGGGTTTTTGCTTAGTGTGGGGGGTTCAGACGTTTGCTGGAGGACCGAGGGGGGCCCACCAGTCCAGGGCCCACATAAGTAATCTTAGTTTTCTCTTTTCCAAATTAGCTGTCTTTGTTTTATTTAGTTCTATCTAGTTCGAGTTCACTCAATCACTTTGATTTAATGTTCCAATATTTTTGATATGATAGTTAAATTCTCTGTTCATGGACAGTTGTATTTATTTGAGAAGTTCGGTTTGGTTGTTGTTTAAATTAAAAATTGTTTTTGGATGTCAAGCATGTCTCTTTATTTAATGGAGCTACGTTCCCAAAGTGGTAGTTTACAGGACTCCTTAGTTAACAGCCAACAGAGGGGTTTCGTACACATCACATATTGCCTGAAAATCCCTAAAAAGGTATAAAAGACACTTGAGTGGAAACAGCGATCGGCTAGCCCAGAACACACTAAATGTAACAGTTGGCGCACCTGCCACGAAGTACTGCACACATTCCTTGGGCAGGTTGTCCTCCAGCTCCAGTGGCTGGGACGGGCGGACGCTCAGTCTCGCGCGCTGGTTGTGCAGGCTCTCCGATGTGTAGATCTGCAACAACACAAACCACTGTTGGAAACCTTGGTAGGCGAGAAGTTGAGTACACACTCTCTTAACATCTATAAACATTTATGACATTTATAAAAAAAATATCACCGAATGTAGACTAAATCAAATGTTTATAATCAAAGGAAACCCCTGTAAACATCTACCCCCCAACCCCCCCCCCTCAAAACCCCTACAAAACCCCTGCAGCTAACCCCTGCAAAATCAGCGAATTATCATACTGAAAATTATAAAAATCTGTCAAGAAATAAGAACAAACAGATTTGTATTTATTTATTTAATGTCTAAGATGATTATAACCAACAAAGCACCAAAAAAATTAAACATTAAATTATTTGCTTCCATCTTTAAACCAAAATCAACCTTTATATTTATAACCTTTAAAACAAAAGCAATACTTTATACTTTTTACTAATCCACATATTTAATTTTATATTGATTACTTTAAATTTTTTTTAGCCAATAAATTAAAAGTTTTTCCTTTAAACACAATAATCCATTGGCGCTTGAAATATTTTTCTCACTATATATCTTACTTTATGACTCCAACCGATCTAATCAAATCCATGCAACATAGTAACCAACTAATCTATACAAGTGGACATACGCTGCTCAACAGCTTCAAGTTTTTGTTTAGTCTGCTAGTAAAAAATGTTATTATAATCAGCAGTTCCTGGAAATTTCTATTCCCATATTAAATCTTATAGACGAACACAAAACTTTAAGGATGTCTAGTGTTCTTCTCTTTAGTATAACCACCTTTAAATTTTATTTCCTGCAAAACTTCATGCCAAGCTTCTTGGGGAAATCCATAAACTAGGGGGAGGGGGGTTGAACGCAAAGTTATATAACTATTAAATCTTAATAATAATGCCTTAAATTCTTTTAAAAATGTTCAATTAAAGTAGAACCTCGATAAGAAGACACTCAATAACACAAAAATCTCGATAAGAAGTGCACTTTTCAAGTCTCCTTTAAATTGTAATTACACTTAATGTCTTTAAGAAACAAATCTCAATAAGAAGAGTCCCTTGATAACAAGACTGTTTTCATTATCCCCTTGGGAGTCTTCTTATCAAGGTTCTACTCTATCTTCAAATTGCAAATTTTTTGACTTTTTTTGTGGGGGAGGGGTGATAGCACAGCGTTACGTAATTTTTGAAGGGGGGTTAGTGCCAGTGTTACAAGTCCGTTACAAGGGGGGGAGGGGGGGTTTGAAAATGCCGAATTTAGTGTTACTTAATTTATGGATGGCCCCTTTCAATCGACAAATGAATTCTTAATATCGTTTCAAAACTGAATGAGTAATCTTCATCACTAAATAACTCAGCATATTAAATAAGTATAGATAAAAAAGTAAAGTGAACAAAGGCCTTTTTAACTGACTGGATGATCGTAGACAGACCTTGGTGAGGCGTATCATCCGGCGGTCGTAGAGGCGGACGTACGGGTCGTTGGCGCCCACAGCCAGTATCTCTGGCCGCAGTGGGTTGACGGCCAGACACTTGGCCTCGGCGAAGTGGCCGAGGTGCGTCCGCAGGTACACCAGCACATTGGTCACGTCCCCGCTACACGAGTGCGGACTGCGCATGTCGTACTGCCTGCAAGTCGAACAAGCAGATGATTGAACTATTGCTAATTACAAATTCTGCGATGAGGGTCACAAAACAGATTATACAAGGTGTCTAAAAAAGAACTCCGGGATTTTAACAATTCATATATCAATAACTATAGATGATAGCAAAATGTAGTTAATTTCTTTGAAACAAGTAGCTCATCAAGATTTACTCATACAAATTGGGAATGTTGTCATCAAGAGGTGGCAGCGCTACGGAGCGTTAACCTTGAAACAATGTAACACGGCCGTCAGTGCTGTCTGGGTTGTCGCGATATGGCGATGCCGCAACAATAGGCTCAATGCATTATTTGGCTAATAGAAACTAAATCTGTTGTTATGGTACAAAGAAAATTTTGAAAATACGTGATATTAACTATCTCAGGCAACGAATAATCAATTGTGTGACAACCGTCCCCCCAGACATGCTGGCTAGGACATGGGAATACCGTTACAACATGTACCGTGCCAATATCGGAGCTCAAATTGTACTTTATTGAATTGCTAAAAAAAACTTGAAAATGGAACCTTTCCAATAATGTATTAAACATTTATATAAGTTTTTGCTTCGTTAAAATATTTTGCCTAAAAATCGCGGGAGTTCTTTTAAAGACACTCTGTATTTTAAAATACTAATTTTTCTTCTTTGAATTTCAGAGGCTCACATAATTTAACTTTAAACTGAATATATTGACTTTGAATTTGGGAAAAAACCTTAATGGTCCAATTTTAGAGCCCTAAGAATAACGTGAACATGTTTGAATTTCTGAGGCTTTATTAGCTGTGTTAAGATCTCTTGGATTTGAAAAATATATAGTGTTTTACATAAATAAGAAGCTTTAAGAATTAAACAAACGAAACATTTAAACTAAGGAGGTTTAGAATAATCAAGTTTCTTATAACTCTGATTTTAATTGAAAAGGTATCTTTTCATGAGAAAATTTCTGTACGGTCCAGCTTAACCTTTTCTCAGTTTAGCCCCTTTTATCAAGGGAATTCAACACGATAATTTGTTTAATTTGACCCTAAGGAATTATCCCCAAAACCATAAGTTTTGTAACATGCAGAGTGTCTTTGACGACATGAAGAGTCAAAGCCCTGAATGCAATTTTAACCTTTCCATGTAGGGAAAACATGAGAAAATTGAACAAGTCTAACAAGTTGGCACCTTCCTGACTTGTACAAAACTCCAGAAGCCTATGAACAAAATAATGAACTACAACAGCCATCAGTGACACCACATAACAAACTACCGTCAGCCTACACTTCACAGTCCTCACCTGACGGCGCCATCCTCGCTCGCGCTCCAGAAGAGGAACGGCGTCTGCGGGGCGGGTGGCGAGTCGCTTGACCCGTCCCGTCGCGCACGTGCAAACCTGCGTCGTCTCCTTCAGCGTGATGTCCGTCGCGTGCACCTGGAAGTCTCCGGCGCCCGTCACGAGCGTGCTGTCGTTGGTGCCCGGCAGGAACTGCGACAGGAGAGGCAGAGGATCACTGTAGTCGTATGAATTTTGAATGGGTACCATGAATTATTTTGTGATTATTGAGTGAGAAGGTACCTTGATAGAGCGACAATATTCTATGTCTGCTAAGAAATGGCATTTTGACTAAAATCACAGCTTGTAATACAAATGATAGCTAATCCATAAATGGTTTGGCTTGCTTTGAAAAACAACTTTTATAAATGCAAAACTACACGCAGGTTAAAAGATATGAGGGTAGAATAGGAGAATCAGCAGTCTTACCTGGTGGTTAAAACTGCTGAAAAACAGGCAAAAACACAAAACACGACAGTTGCATATGAATTTTCAGAGCCACTGTCTCCTTCTTCAAATGGGTCCTCCTATCCTCTTGTCTGAAGGAGCCAGTGGCTCTGAAAATTCATAATTTGTTTTTATGTGTTCTTATACAGTTTCAACCACCATGTATTCCTGGTGATTTTCCTATACGATCATGATACCTTACAACTCAGGCCTAGAGCCCAACCTTCACCAAAATGATATATGCAGGTTAAACAAGCCATTTTACAAAATAGTATCAAATTTACAATTTAAATTAACATCAATGCATTCAATATAACCACTGAGGTTCGGATTGTTTCCACGTACATACGAAAGGTTAGTGGGAAACATGCATGTAGGACCAGAACTGAAACATATTTGGTAGTATGCATCCCTGGATTTAATTCAATCAATGTTTGAAATAAAGTCAATGATGCTCATATTCAGACACTACTGAAATTCCTATCTTAACACTTGTTGGAAAATGAAGTTGGAAGCATAAGTAAGCTGTAAAAAATTATTAAACCATATGCAAGAAGATAAGCTTTACTTAAAAGCCATTGCTATTAATTTTGACATGACTTATTACCTTAACAGAAAATATGTTTCCATGATGGACTGTTTGTATATTTTGTATTTTCCTGTGTTTGAAAGGATCCCACAGAATTACTTGGAAATCATCTGATGCCGACGCCAAAATTCTGGAAAAAAGGATAAAACATTAATTTTAAGAAAAAAGAGTCATAATGTTGCTAAAGAGTATAAAGTGCCTACTGATTCAGTATGCATATTAGTGAGATAATATCTGACAAATAAAGTATGCAACAAATAGTCTAACTTTTTTCTATAAATAAGGAAAACATTTAGACTGATAAGACACAGAAAATCTGACCAATGTTTACTCTAACAAATAATAGAGTCAGGAGATAAAAATTCCCTTACATTAGTCATATGAAATGTTAATTTAACAATGAACAATGTTGACAAATTTTTTATTTTGAGCTAAAAACTGTTTGTTAGTTCTAATTATTTTCAAGAATATCTTCTAAACCTGACGCCATTAAATGTGCCTCAAAAGATCTGTTGATTCATACCTGGAAATTCAATCTCTTGAATAACTTGAACAGAGACCCTCAAAATATAAACATAAAACAGAGATACACCCTATACCTACTAATTATTAAGTCAGATAGTTCCAGTGCTGAATTTTCCTCTAGGCCAACCAGGCCCAGGGCTAGGGCCACTGGTTGAAAGGAATAGAAGGGGTGGGTGCACAACATGGATAATTTTTTAATCAAGATATTTGTTTGGGGCAAATTGATGATGGCACAGCGAAAACATCGATAAAAACAACAAAATTAAAAGTTTGTTTTTATTAATTTTGTGACACAAATTGCTTCATTAATGGATAAACATTTTGACTACTCCCTGCCCTACTTAAGTTAAAATAAAAAATACACTCAGTTAAAATATATTTTGGAGAGTTTTATAAAAAAACACTTTATTTTTTTCATGTTGATCACTTTGACAGTACAAGATATTTACACCATTATTAGTTACAAAATTTACACCTAATTTTTTTTAAATTTTTATATTGATCAATTCAATTTTTAAGTTAATATCAAAGTAAATAATATTTTCAAATAAAGGAAACCCTAAGGGAGAGGAGGTGTGAGTGGAGTGGGGGAAGAATGGTCGTGAGGGATGTAGAGAGGAACTGGTGGTTAAACTTGGCCTAGTGCCTCAAGAAGAGTAAATCCGGCACTGTAAATCTGGGTGGTTCATGTAAAACTGATCATTCAATTTGCTTGTTTCCACACAACAATAACCAAGGCTAAATAAGCTCTTTCAGGATAAACAAATATCACTATGGAAATTTAATATCAAGTCAGCTCACCGGCCTTCAGAGTTCCATTCCAGACAGTTGACGCAGCCTTGATGTCCCTCCAACTCCTTCTCGAGCCCCAGTCGATACACAAAGCTGTCCGTGACATGGAGCCGGCGCTGTAACTGATCCCGTATTCTCTCCTGGCAAACAATCATTGTGGAGAATACCGAGGTTTATCCAGACCAAAGAAATGGTACCGAATATATTTACTTTATACTTTTTCTTGAAATAGCGATCTACCCCATCGAGAATTTAAAACGATCGAGAGATGCATCATCATTTCAGCCAAGTTGCGAGTGCTATCTTTCACCACACTTCACAATTTAATAATTAAAATTCTGTTTATTTATTTGACAAACTTGAAAACAAAACTTTCAGGTTATGAGTGAACTTCTTTGTCATGGTTACTTTGCAAAAACAGAAATGAAAACACGACAACAGAACAGTAATGGATCACGACTAGCCTCTAGTTGGAACCTATTGAATGCCAGATAATTAATTACGTGATGTTCACCCACGTTGTTTTATGCAAATAGATGATCAGCTGACTTTGGGCCCTAGGGCCGAAAAAGGGCTAGTTTTGGCCTCCATTTGACGTATGTAAAACAAGTGATTACGTCGTAGTGAGGCAAAAAAAAAGAGCTTGGGCAATTATAATTTTTTTAAATAATGTTAATATCTTACATCTTACATCTCACATCTCCTTCAGCATCCGTAGTTCCCTTCTCCATGGGTTCGGGGAAATTGGATTTGTCAAGGTGCCTTTATAAGTAGGTCACCAGTGTAGGCAAAGAATAAATTAGTTGGCCTATATCGGATACTATAATATCAGCCTACAATAATACTATTTATTAATACAAAATCCCGGTGAACCGAGCCTTGTTTGGTAATAAATTATTTTCACCAGTTTTTCTCTATAAGTATTCTAGATCACTCATCAGCTGTAATAAAATATCTGATTGACTGTAAGACAGTATGATACTTATGCTTGTTTGTCACGAACAAGGCAACTCATAGTACCCAACAATTTTTCTACTTTCAAATTCATATTATTACCAAGTAATTAAATTTGTGATTAAAAAATTAAAAATTAGCACTAACACCATTACACAATCCATTGCAATATGTAGGCTAAAGTGCTATTTTAAGCGCTGGAGGCCTATACGCCTACAGCCTTTACCTGCGCAACAGCTTTGAAAGGGCCCGCAACTCAGATTGGCCCAGGCCCACACAACTTCTGGGGCCTACCCTGAGTTTAGTCATTATTGCTTGAAATTATTGTGTACCAACATTATCCTGCAATCAGTAGACCAATTCCTTACCTGTGGCCAGTTCTTATGATTATAAGAGCCAGGGGTAACATATAATTGTATACAAGTACCTGATTACAAACAAGCTCATAGACCTAGGCTATGTTTGTTTATTTTCTTCTCGGCCATAATGCATTAAGTTAGCTTAGTTTTAATAGAATAGGCCTATACATTTTTACACAAATTACATGGTCACAAGCCAAGGGAGGGGAAAATCCCTGTACCCCCTCCCCCTGTTTCTACTCTACTGTAATTGATTAATACTGCGAAACCCATACTTACGTCAGTTTCCCTTTTTTTTACAAACTCGGCAACATTGCTCTTGCGCATATTTGCAAACGCTGATTTCAACAAATTCAAAGATTATAAAGAACTTGTAACATCCCTCCTGTTCTGATATACACCCTGAAAAATAAATATAGCATTTAATGACAAGTATAACAGGTATGACAAGTAATTCTTTTTTATCTTCTATGTAAGTATATGATTTTAAGTTTGTTTGTATAGTGTTCTTAAACGGTACCATAGGCCTACATTATCTCAAACTATGCATTTCAGATTAAGTGTAAGAAAGAGCCGTGTGGCCCTAACTTTACCTGATAAAATAAAGAATTTTTCTTTTAATTTCATTTCAACCGAGAAGATTACAATATCAATATGAAGGGCCTACTCTGATTTCAAAGATGGCATTTAAAATGTCAGGATTAATATTTTTACTCCAATAACAGTCAATCCAATTCAAATTATTACACTGACAAATTGTTAATAAATTATTTTTAGCGGATTTCTCAATGTTTGATCGGCAAAACTGTAATTGATATCCTGGGTCCATTGTATTCATTGTTTTGTTACTCTCTCTATGAAAGTATAAGGTTATTGATAATACTCCAATAAGTTACAATATGTTGGACGATGTGAAATAAGATAAGAAGGCTTAAACTGAGTTATGTTATGTTGATGGTTGACTAAAATAACAAGTTCATGTAAGATAGTTTTGAGCCAGCTTCATTGTATTTAATAAAGTTTTGTATACTTTAATAATTATTTAGATTATATATTTATATATTTTGTCTTTTGTCATAGAATCAAAGAAGTAACCCTTTGACTGCCAAGAGCCAACTACATCGGCTTTGTATTGCATTGCGAGAGCTGCCCGCAGCTGACCAGATCGGCTCACAGTTGATGAGATAATCTAATCAATTCCATGAACCATTACTGTTTCGTTTTTTCCATTATAAAACCTGAATGAGGATTGATCAGTTTTTTTATTCATTGCATCGATTGCTGCAATATTTGATTATTTGAATTTTACTGCAAAACCAGCTAATTCAACCTGACAGGTCTCAGACTAGCATTTTTACCATGGCAGTTTTAAACTGAATTCATGAGTTTTTCATGGCAGTAAGCTTATGAAAACAAATTCTAAAATTATCTTGGCAGCCAAAGGGTTAATATCCATGATTTTGTTGATATTTTAAAGAATCAGTTCAAGATATTGATAAATAAAATGGAGTCTGTTTTCAAAGTTTTGCTGTTCAGTCATGGGCTTGAACTGGTAAAATTGACTGTAGCCTAATGTCTTCAAATAATCCTAACTCCTGACATCTGTGTTTTACTTGTCTTCCTTAATTTCATCATACCTACTAAAGAACACTAATGTAACCAACAAATATATGGTTCTTAGCCAAATGAGTTTAGGTCTTACAGAGTTGTTTTAATAATAAAAAATAATGTAATATGAATTTTTATTTTCACTAATAAGTACATGTTCTTGCCTCATGAAAGGCTAAAATCTAGAATGTAGAGTTAGTTAGGATACAACTACAGTATAGGTCAGATAACCCCGTGTTATTTCTGAGGGCTTCGATACACCTGAATAAATAAAAATATGAATCAATGAAGGAAAAACAATTTGTTGATTTATACTTACAAATCAAATGCAACCGTAAACCGAAACCACCGACGTATTTCAATTTCAACTAGTATTCGGGTGATTATAAAATTTGACAACCAACCAAACGAAAACAATATACTCAAGGACAGATCAAGCCTAACTCTGCTCATAAATCAGGTGTAAACAATATTGACAACCATACAACAGCTGTTAACCGTAAAAAATGCTTTTTCTAAGGGGCCGTTCATAAGTCACGTCAACGCTTTTTGGCCATTTTTGGACCCCCTCCCTGCAATCGTCCTACCGTCGTTATCTGCCTGAACCCTGAACCCCCACGATTGAAAATGACGTCATAAGATACAAACATTTACAAACTCCTAAAATAATGCCAGTCTTTGGAAAAGCCCTACTAGAGGTTTCTTCTATTGAGTTGTTAAAACCGTAAAATTAAGTTTTAAACCTTCTTTGGGCTAATTTGATGTTGATCAACTACTCAAACTAGAACTTTTAAACTTTGTAATCCTACATTTATTGTAGTGATGGACGCAGTGCGGCCTTACGCTGACGCTGCATACAAATAATCTAAAAACGTTGATCATTAAAGTCTGCATTTACTGTAGATTTGTTTTGAATCTATATTCTGATGATTTTGTAAAAGCTGTTTAACTTTAATTCAATAAATTTATATACAATATTTACGATTTTCCTATCTAAATTAGTTTTAAATCCAAGTTTGAAAAATGAAGTCATCTCAGCACAATCCCCCATGTACATCACATCATCAAACCGGCATTTCCATTCCTGGACCCCTAGGTCTGACTGAATCTGAATGGAAAGATTGTGTCAAGATGATTGCAAATGTGGTGCCTGTACGAGTTCTCCATGGTAGGAGTCAGGGCAGCAACCGTTGCAGGCGAAACTGCGACGAGATTGAAACCCTTGCCCATGTCCTCGGCTTCTGTCCGTTTGGAGAACTCCTCAGAAACACCAGGCACCATGCTATAAGAAGCATCATAGCCAGTGCCTTCAAAAAAAGATATCCAGCGTGGGAGGTACACGAGGAGGTTCACTGCTTATCCAGGGAGGGGAGCACAAGAAGGGTAGACATTCTGATAAAAAAACCAAATAATAAAGGATTAATTCTTGATCCAACAATTCGGTTCGAAACTGACAATAACCAACCAATTAAAGTGAATGAAGAAAAACGCAAAATTTATGAACAGACATCTGATTTTTTTAAAGAAAATTTCAGAATTTCAACTATCGAAGTGATTGGATTGTTTATTGGTTCAAGAGGAACGCTGTCAAAATTCTTTGTAGATTTTTGGAAAGAATTTGATTTGGACAAAAAAGTGTTAAAAGTTATTGTGAATGAAACTTTAAAAGGCTCGGTTTATATTATAAGAAACCATTTATATAAGCAATTTTAAATTTTAAATTTTAAATTTTAATATATTGTTATATATTTCTGTGTCTATAGGCAACCCTGTAATAGGGCAGATGGATTTATTTTTGTAATAAATTCTTTTCTCTCTCTCCATAGTCTAAGATGTAACCATTGACTTTGAATGTAGAAGTCTACTTATACATTCAAAGTCAATGATGTAACTAAAGTGAAAATAGGGTTCCGAGTGTTCATGGCTAAATGTTAGTTTTGCCGGTTGCTCATAGGGGAAAAACTTCAAATGTCAACTTGTCATTTGTCATTCCTTGATGATTGAGGTTATGTTTACATAAGTATGCGCATTAGTAATTTTTGAGAGTGAGATGAATTATTATTAGAGATGAAAATAATTGAAACAACTATCGATAATCATGAAACCGTGTTTCCAAATTATTTGACGTGGAGTCTAAGCATTAGTGTTAGTCATAAGTAAGATGAAAGTCTGTGTTTAGATGAGTAATAAGTTCAAAAAGGTTGCTTGTTTACAACAATAATTAATGCCTATCATCATGATGATCATTCGGGAGGCAAAATTAAGTGTTATTTGTTTTATATCTCCTATTATATTAACAATATTTTCGTTAATAACACTGCATCTCAATCTAAGCCTAGGCACTACGTATATTGACATTTATAGCTTTACATGGTTGATATTTGTAACAAATGTCGCTTTTATGAATATTATCATACATGTTGTTTTCAGTGGATATGCCTATTCGGTAAGAAAACATAGTTTTAGTGTAATATTTAACACGTTCCGTTACCATTCTTTAGTTTATTAATTTCTTTGAACTAACTTCATCCACAGAGAACAATCAAACAGAGGTATTTTATAATATGCTCAGCGGGTGTCGAGCGCTAATAAGCGGGTGTCAAGGACTTAGTTCACCATTAACGCCATGAGAGAGCAGCACTGTCGTTTCCTTCTCCTAATTTAACTTAAGTGTAACTAGTAACTGGATGTAACTAGTAACTTAACTGTAACTGTTACTGGATTTAACTGTAACTAGTTCTTGGCCATTTAAGCGACCGTTTAAAAGCGACCTCTGTGTGTTTCTTCCCTGTGTATTTTATCCCTGTTGTTTAAGTTAGAATGTGAATGGAACAGATTGTAACAATTGGCCCAAACTAGTATCAAAAGTATCAAATATGAGGATATTTTGTAAAACTTCACGGGTGCAAAACAGTTCATATTAATGAGGAAAACTATGTCAACCTGAGGGTCGCCAGTTTGATTCCTGAAGGATCGAAACTGGGTCCAGTTGCCATTTTCATTGGGCTATGAATTTAATGATGCTATCTAACAAAAGGTCGCCGTTAGTAACAAGGCCCGGGTTTGGACTGTTCCCGATCAAAAAGTTATAAAATACCACTGGCGTTGAAATGCACAAAAAAACTTCTGAATAATTAATTCTACCTTTTATTGAGTGCATGAAACAGAGCGGGCGGCAAAAACTGTAAACTCATCAAATTGTTTGCTAATCCTCAGGTGAAATGACTAAATGAAATGTTTTTAATGAATGGATCTGTCAAAACTTGGTTTTGTTTTTCAGGGCCTTTTTATTTTGTTTTTTCAGGGGTTTTTGTTTTGGTTTTTCATTACTTGTGTTTACTTTAACATATGATCATATAGTTGATTAACTACCCAAACAAATAACAAACAATAATTTTGCCAGCTTCACACTCACTCACCCGCTCAATTTATTTGATGCTCGCGATAGTTATATAATATCTTACCTGGTTAATTCAGGGACGTGGCTCTGGCTGTTTATTTTACCTGATATATGAGTAAAGATGAGTGTGGGCTGGATGAGATGAAAGCACAAGTTTTAGCCTTGTTACTGACAAAGACAGACCAGTTGATTTCCTTTGCTTTTATTTACAAAATATAGGCCTGATCATACACATAACATTTATATTTTATGATCTTCTCAATATAATTTAATATGGTTAAACCTCAATCTCATGCAACTTAAATACCACATAGGCATGAGAATATATCACCACATTCAATATGAGAAGGTCAGATACCTAGTTAACCTGACCAGCGGTGATACAATATCAATAATCAAAATATCTTATTTGGTTAATTTATTCCACATCGATTCTCATCAACTATTAGTAATGAAGAAGAAACATTAACAGCTAGAAATGATGTATTGAATTTCAACTAGGCCAACGTTATAGCCTAAACGTAATGTTCATTATTAGCAAATTTTTCCTATAGGGAATCAGCTTATTTTCCCTATAGAGAATCAGCTTATTTCCCCTATAGGAAATAAGCAAATTTTTAGCGAATTTCTCTTAGGGAAGAAGCTATTACGGTACCGCAGGTCTCATGGGAAGACCTAGGTGCTCATCATAACTTTTTGTTTTGGGGCCCCCAGATGCCAAAAACACCAAATTTCTACATCTATATCTAAATATGTGTCTGTAAGCACGATAGTGCTCAGTTGGCACAGTTGTGTAAAGTTGTATTTATTCGGACAAGTTCGAAAATCAGCCCGACTAGACCATCGCAAGTGGAGTAAAGGGGGATAAACCCTCCAAAAATGTGTTTTTTTAGATTTTTTACTTAGAAAAATTAAAATAATCTGATTTTGGATTACACCGATGAATTCAGCTAGAAAAAGCAAATAATTTTGTATTTTTAATCATTGCTTCACGTCCATTGGTTATCAAGATACTGAGAGTGCTAAACACAGTATGTTGTTCCAATGTTAACCTTATGGTAAATAAATTATATTCTGTGACGCGCACGTCACCGCTTGTCCGTGTAACCGAATTATTATAGAATCTTCTGGAAGGCTCGCGAATGAACCTTACCCCTGCTGGGGTAGGGGCGAGAGGGGTAACGGGGAGTCGCGTGGTCAGGTGGACGAGGGAGTCGGTGCCGCGCTGCGGAAGGGTGAACATCGGGCCTTCTCGCCGGAGGATAAGTCCAATATTTTTTCATTTCAAATAATTCTTATTAATATGCTGTAGTTATTTGGTAGGAAGGGGGGGTAAGGGGTTTAGGGACATTTCAGTTTAACTAAAATAATTTTTTTGATCATGTAATATTTCCTGTATTAAAAGGTCCGCGCCCTTCTGGCGCGGGCTGCTGAAGCTTGCTCCTTTTTCCGAATTTGGTTAATTGAATCCGACAATTAAGTTTCATAATTAACTGTCAAAAATGGCTGTGATGTAGATGTTGGTGTGGCTAACCCTTATAAATATTAATTTATTATTTTAGCAGCTTGGTCAATTTGTACTCGTAAATTATTCTAAGTGGGAAAGCCATTAAATTGATCCGCAATGGGCCCACACCCTTACAATTCCATATCTGGCTTATTTCTAAAATATGTGAATGAAACATGGTCTGTGGCTTCATCTAGTTGATATAATATACTGGATTATGGCAAAAAATCTCTGAGTTTAAGTTTTCCATGGCAACAACCTCCCATTCTCATTTCCCATGTTATTCTTATGGAGAAAATTGGTGAATACTCATTTCAGGATTTAAGATGATTTTACTTGATTTAAGGCTTCGTCTAAATGATTTATTTAAGTATTTGAAATTCGCTGAGGATGCAGGCCTGCTGCAACAGGGTTATTTTTGTTTTCTTAAAAATCAGATGTTGAAAATACAAATAAATCATCAGCTATTGGAAGTAGTGGCAGAATTTAAGTTTCAGAGCTCATACAGATTAATGTGTATTTCTGATTGGATTTCTGAGTGAGTTGGTGGTGCAGTTGGTTGCACACTCACCCTCAGAATTGTGGCACAGATGTTGCAGGTTTAAGTCCTGACTTGTCACATGAGTATAGCAGTACTGTTCATCCTTGTACTGTACTGGCTCACTCCTTGCTTTGCTTGATAACTTCCATGCACAGGCCTGAGGCCCTTGTGGGGGGGGGGGGGGGCAAATGCAAGGTAAAAAGAGGCCACAACCCTCTTTAAGAAAAAACTAAAAAGAGAAGTATGTAATCGAGTGACAAATCTAAAAAGCTCTTTGCCCTAGACCACTTTCAAATACATTTACTACTTGCCAAAGTTTGTCCATTGGCAGTTTGGGAGAAATAAAAAAGATGTGTGAGTTTATGTTTTAATTTTTGCAGACATTTGCCATCACTGATTAGTAAAACAATTTCACAACGTTTTGGTATATGGAATCAGTTCCTGTCCTTGGGTGAGATAGAACCTAGAACATAACAAGAATCCTAGAAACACACAGCCAGGCGAACCTGAATAAAAACATAGCTAAAACAGAGAGCTGAAAAAGCTATAAAAAATAGACTAAAACTAAATACAAATACAAAAAAGACGATTGCATAGAAACGACAAAATCACCAATCAGAACGGAGGCTTGTCCACAGCCTCTACTCTCAACTGTAATTGAGTGTTTTGAATTAGCTTCTTTTTTTCCTCAGGTTTAGATAAAATTCCAGATCTTGAAACTTTGTGAAACTTATTTTTATCAGTGATGGCAAATAAATGTCTGTAAAAATCAAAACCAAAATATAAAAATCAGCAGTAATAAACTCAAAGCGGAGATTTTGACTTGCAGGTAGCAGTGAGAGCATGCTTCCTGGGCTCAGTGTTCTCTGGTGGGTTGCTTGTCACTCAACTCATCCCAAACCCGTGGATTCCTTTTGGATGGTGAGTTAGAAAAAATGTGTCCTGTTTCAAGGTATTTAAATTTATTTTTTAATAGGTAGATATATTTTATTCACTTAAGTTTTTTTTCTTTCTAAAATATTTGTCAGTCTAAAATAAGTAATTAGATCTTTTAGGCTATTGTTGGAGGAAGGGGAAAATGAGATAATAAGAAGATCTTGAATATCTTGAACTTTAATACGAGATATACATTGTAAACCCCTTAAAACTGTGCTTTTACCATCACTTTAGATTCACTCTTAGGCCTATAAGCTTGCCCAAGCAATCCAAGATCCAAATAATTCAGGTCCAGGTATACAAGGTCTAAGGTATACAAGGTTTACTGTATTTTTTGTAATAATTCAATTGATTTTTTTCTTGATAATATTGGCTGATGATGTTAAAATTCAAATGTACAGCCTTAAAATTTTTTGACCCCAAGCATCTCTTGAATTTTGTTTATACCTTGTACGGTAGCAAACCTTTTTCAAGCCTTATAAACTATTTCATGCGCTTATGAATTAAAAAAGGGAACATGATAATGAGAAGACTTTTTTTATGGATCATTGAAAATTTTTGTGAAGCCTTGTATATAATTTAAACAAACTTGGTTCACAAATTTAAAAATAAATTGGGGTTAAAGGATGAGAAATCTTAATCAACGTTTTTAAAATTGTCTTTTTTTAGGTATATGTGTGTCATGGCATTCTTCCATTACTCAGAATTCCTAACAATTGCAATTACAAATCCTAAAACACTGAGCATTGACTCCTTCATTTTGAATCATAGCAATGAGTACCATATAGCTGCCATTTCCAGTTGGATTGAGTTTTTCATCGAAGCATATTTCTTTCCTGGTGAGTTTTACCAGCTAATTCATAGTAACAATTACAGAAATATTTCTGCAATATTGAGATGGCTCATGCATTTATTTAGTTCTTAAATATTTATTAAATGTTTGGAAGTATCTTACAAACCATAATTTCTTTGAATGGAAGCAACGCAATAGATATACCAAATTGCCTTTTTAAATTTTTTTAGATTGTGTCTTTTTAGCAAATATGAATTGAAAAGGCCTTGTAAGAATATAATATGTTCACACATACTACAACACAGTAAGTCAAAACCTAGCAGGTGTTGTTTTAAACAGATAAGATTGTTTTTTGATGATCATTGGAGTTTACCTAGGTATTTGTCTCAGTATTGTACTTTTTATTCCCTCTTATTTTTAAACTTACACTGTCAAGGATATTCTAGTTTTTTAAATAGAAAAAATAAAAAACAAGGGTTTTTTGAAACAGATACAATTGTTTTTGTTAATCAGTAGACTTAATCTAGCTATTTGTCTCAGTATTGCACTTTTTATTCCTTTTATTTTCCTAGTTACACTGTCAGTTGGATGATCTGGTTTTTTCTTAGTACAGGCGAGAATAATGAGCTCAAGAGAATAATATGTTGAAGGTAATTTTGACAAGTGAACAACTTTCAGAGTTGAAAGCACTGAGGCTTGTGAGCTACGCGGGCCTCTGTCTGTGCATTGGAGGCGAGATCACGCGCAAGTGCGCCATGTGGACGGCGCGCACCAACTTCACTCACATCGTACAGTGCGAGAAACGCAACGACCACCAGCTGGTCACCCGAGGCATCTACAGCCTCTGTCGCCATCCCAGCTACGTCGGCTGGTTCTACTGGTCGATGGGAACTCAGGTGCGAATCTATTACTAGCCTGCCTGGTTTCAAAATAAGCGTCTTGACTTTAAATTTTTTGAGATGGAATGCATGATTGTCAGTAGGATGCAATATCTTTGTTGTACATTTCACAACAATGATATACTTCTCACAAGTTTTGCTTATTCCGTCCTTTATATCCTCTCAAATTGGGATGCCTCTGTGTTAGCGAATTTCCCCTATAGGGAAGAAGCTATTACTGTAGGTCTCATGGTAAGACCTAAGCGCGGGACCATCATAATTTTTCGTTTTGGTGCCCCCAGATATCAAAAACACCATTCGTTCAAATTTGTATACATATATATATCTATATATATATATATATATGTGTCTGTAAGCACGATAGCGCTCGCAAAAATGGTCCGATTGGAATGAAATTTGGCATAGGCGTGTAAAGTAGCAATTATTCGGATGAGTTCGAAAACCAGCCCGATCGGACCACTGGAAGGGGGGGTAAAGGGGGATAAACCAAGGCCACACTACACTACAGGCCGGAGTCTCCCCCCCTCCTCCCTGATGCCACATCACAACACCGGCCGAACTCCTAGCGCTGTGTTGGAAATTACAACTAAAATAATATGAAAATCGTAAACATTTACCAACAAATTATGACATTAGAACATCAAAATGAAAACAATTAGAAACAAAACTGTCAAATTTCCAATAAATCATCTCATGAAAAGTAAACAAATTACTTGCCTGTAATGTTTACCGGTTTTTAAGTTTGTGAAACAAAGTCTTGTTTTCTTTAAAATTATTTTCGACCGCATTTAGTTATTCATTGATTAATGCAGATTCGAAAAAATAATGGTTTCTAAACGAAAACTTAAACGAATTACTTAGGGCACGATCGTTTTAAGAGTGTGACAGTGAATTGCCATAAGAGTACATTACAAAATCTTCTGCAATTCCGTCTGATAATGTGACGTCACCACAAAAGGACTCCGGCCTGTAGTGTAGTGTGGCCTTGGATAAACCCCCCCAAAAATGGGTTTTTTGGGGTTTTCACATATAAAAATCAAAATAATCCAATTTTAATTAGCACCATTGAATTCAGCTCGAAAAAACAAACAATTTAGTATCTTGAGTCATTTCTCTATGTCCATTGGTTACCGAGATATTGTAAGTGGTAAACACAGTACGTTGTCCCAATGTTAACCTTATGGGAAATAAGTAAAATTCTATATCTCGCTTATTTTTCAAAATATCTTAATAAAACTTGGTTTGTGGCTTCATCTAAATAAGATCTAATGTATTTTAGTCTAAAACCCCCGAAATTTCCATTTTTGTGGCAGCAAACCTGCATACTCATTCCCCATGTTATCCTTATGGGAAATAAAAAATTCTATATCTTCTTTATTTTTTGACAAATCTTGATAAAAGTTGCTATATGGTTTCTCCTAGTTCAGATCTACGAAACATTGAATTGACAACACCCAGTTTTAATGGACCTGTTGCAGCAAACCTGCACACTCATTCTCCATGTTATTCTTATGGAGCTTACAAAAACATGTTAAATCTCACTTTCTTGGATTGAAACATGTTCTTTTGCCTTTGAAATTCGCTGAGTATGCAGGTCTGCTGCAACGGGGGTATTTTTATTTCTCTATGAGCTATATAGCATTAATATATCCCAATTATAACTAATTTGCTCATGTATACTCAAACATCTTACTGATATACGGCTGTTTGCATCTTAAAATATATTTATATATATCAAACATAGCCTATTATGTCTGGTTTATTACTTTGTACAATGTCTTAGTACTTTCTTTAAAGGGATAAATCTATTTTTATGTTTCAAGCAAACAGGCTTTTAACCTAAGATATGGCAGTTCTATTGGCTTCCATGACGTAAAAAATAATTCCCTAAAATTTAAAAAATATGGCCAAAAAGGTCTGTTTAACTTTTTTTCAATTAACTTATAATGTATTGTGTCTAGAATAATAAATCAGACATAATGATTAATCACAAATAAATATTATTGTAGAATTAAATGGATTAAGATTTTTTACACGCCAAACAAAACAGTGAACAAATCCTAATCAATTAGTTCACTTAAATATTGAGTTTATACCTGTTATGGTTCCACCATAGAAATAGGAAACTTGGGCAGCACTTTTTATTTGGGGGATCTCCTAGAAAATTACCAAAATTGAGGTACCAGGAAAAATTATATTTACTTCTTGTTTATAGTTTGGCAAGAGGAATTTTGTCCTTAATTTTTACCCTTGATCAAAAAATAACTGATGTGAAGCAGTTATTTTTCAGGACTGTTTTTCAGTAATGTACTAGATGAGTTGAAAAAAAAACTTGTACTCATTACAAAAACAAAAATAAAAAAGCCGAATGAGCAAAATCATCAGTTGCTTAAAATACTTTTTTCACTTAAATAGACTGTATTAAAGACTTTTAGGTTTTTTATTTCCTGTGCTTGTGCCACATAGTTTAATTAGTTATTTTCTAGATAATTACCTCATATCAACAAATTTAAAAAAATTGACAAATGTCACTATAATTATTACTATTGTTTACAGTTTTAATTACTTACTAATCCTATTCTTAAAATAATAAGCATATTTATTTACAGAAATTGTGGCTGTAGTTCGTTAATACTTCTACATAGTTTCTATGTTCGTTCTCTTCTAAACAGTTCCACGATCGAAAAACATTGATAAAAACTTGATTTCTTCAGTGAGCCATAAAAAAAACTTAATCCTGCCAACAAATGCCCAAATGTTGGTGTTAGTGATAGTTTATGATGATAATTACAAAAAGTTTAACGTAAATATTTTGGTGTTTTAGTGTGCATTTCGACAAAATAAATAAAATACCCCCGTTGCAGCAGACCTGCATACTCAGCGAATTTCAAGTGCAAAACAACATATTTCGATCCAACATAGCGAGATTTGACATGTTTTTGTAAGCTCCATAAGAATAACATAGGGAATGAGTATGCAGGTTTGCTGCTACAGGTATATTAAAACTGGGTGGTTTTAATTCAATATTTAGTAGATCTGAACTAGAAGAAGCCATTTACCAAGTTTTATCAAGATATGTTGAGAAATAAGCGAGATATAGAATTTTATCTATTTCCCATAAGGTTAACATAGGGACAACGTACTGCGTTTACCACTTTCAATATCTCGGCAACCAATGGACATAGAGCCATGATTCAAAATACTAAATTGTTTGTTTTCTTGGGCTGAATTCAATGGTGCCAATAAAAATTTGAAAAATTTTATTTTTCTATGTAAAAATCTCAAAAAACCCTTTTTTGGGGGGGTTTACCCCCCTTTACCCCCCCTTCCGGTGGTCCGATCGGGCTGGTTTACGAACTCGTCCGAATAATTACTACTTTACACGTCTATGCCAAATTTCATTCCGATTGGACCATTTTTGCGCAAGTTATCGTGCTTAAAGACACATATATATATATATATATATATATATAGATATATATATAGATATATATATAGATATATAGATATATATATATATATATTTATGAAAGTGAACGAATGGTGTTTTTGGCATCTGAGGACCTCAAAAAGAAAAGTTATGATGGTTTTAGGCTTAGGTCTTACCATGAGACCTACGGTAACAGCTTCTTCCCTATAGGGGAAATTCGCTAATATGTTAAGACTTTGGAACAGCCTTTACCCACCCATTTGTTTTTTGAAGGAATTATTTTGACAAACTTCAGTTGTAAAAACCTAGAAGCTCAGTGAAGAAGTGTGATCATATTCATTCAAATATCACTGTTTTGTTGATTAATCAAAATATGATGATTTTCTTCCAGATGATACTAGTGAACCCAGTTTGTTTTATGGGATATGTTCTGGCTAGTTGGAAGTTTTTTCATGACCGAATCATGGTGGAGGAAATTGCTCTGATAAATTTCTTTGGAGAACAATACCTTGACTACCAAGAGAAGGTCTCCACTGGACTGCCTCTCATCAAAGGTAATAACATTATGAAGAATTACTATTGGTAATATTAAACTAAGGCCAAGCATCGGAACGGCCGAACTCAAATCAGTATTTGCCTTATTAAATTATACTACCTATCTTAACCATTAATTTTGGACTCATCCAAAGGGTATTTTTAATAAGATCCTTCTAGATGGTTAATAACTGTAAAAAAAAATGGACCGAATCATGGTGGAGGAAATTGCTCTGATAAATTTCTTTGGAGAACAATACCTTGACTACCAAGAGAAGGTCTCCACTGGACTGCCTCTCATCAAAGGTAATAACATTATAAAGTGTTACTATTGGTAATATTAAACTAAGGCCAAGCATCGGAACGGCCGAACTCAAATCAGTATTTGCCTTATTAAATTATACTACCTATCTTAACCATTAATTTTGGACTCATCCAAAGGGTATTTTTAATAAGATCCTTCTAGATGGTTAATAACTGTAAAAAAATGGACTATAAAGGTATGATTAAGATTATTTTGGTGCCGTTTAAAAGCTGTATTAGAAGGTTCATTAGGTTTGTCCCCAATGAACCTTGAATAAAATAGAAGCACAAAAATCTATTTCGATGAATATAATGTAAGTGTTAGTGCAAAGAGTTAATAAGTGTTCAGTGAACTGAATGCACACACCGCAGCAAGCCGCCCCGAGTCACAGTTAAGAATTGACTGTCTTGGTTGTTATCTTTGTTTAGTAATCAGTAATGGTCATCAATCACTGTAGAAGATGACTGATCATTTCACTCATGTACAATTTTGTAAATTTGTTCCATTTTGTTTTTACTAATGGAATTAATATACTCTTATTCCTACATTTGGAATAACCGTCCAGCGCAGAGGGAGCTTCAACCATTATTGTTGATTAGAAAATCATAAATATATTCTTATTTAATTGTACGATTGAAATTACAGCAAGCATTCTCTTGGTGAAGGCAAACACATTATGGTTTGGTAAATATGAAAAAAATGTGTAATGCAGATAGAAATTTCAAAGAATCATCACTGCTTCTGCCTGTCTGTGGATCTTATTTGCATAGGCTTAAGACCAAATATATGAAATTGGGCACAAACACTCCTCTTTGGTCATTGGCACTCATTAGGAAAGTTTTTTATCAAATTTCTCTTGAGGCTCAGACCAGAAATTTGAGGCTCCAGTTGGTAACCCAGTTCTTGGAAGACTCTTTTATTAGGGATATTTATTAGGGGTACCACTTTTTTCAAAGTCGGTACCGGTACCGGTTCCTGACAAGATCGGTTCTCGGTTCTTGGTACTGGTACCGTCGGTACCAAGTGTTTGTCACAACGTGTTATACCGGGTGTTTCAAAATGAATAGCGGGGTTTTAGTGTGTTATAATATTTATTACATCAAACTTACAGCCACAAGGGATATATCAAATGAAAGAGAAACTCAAACAGTTTTGTTTGTTGGCATCAGTGCGGAATGTTTCCGCCGCAATCCGATAGAAAGCGCTAGTAGCAAAGATGGCGACTAAAGAACAGAATGCATTTTGTGTTTTACAGTTTGCAAAGACGGAATCTGTTGTTACTGTGCAACGTGCGTTCTGGATTAAGTTCGGTTGTGATCCTCCTGGTGATAACAATATTCGTAGATGGTATCATCAGTTTGAAGACACTGGCTGCCTTTGTAAAGGCAAGAGTACGGGACGACCAAGAACTAGTGAAGAGAGCATTGAGCAAGTGCGTAATTCGTTCACGCGTAGCCTATGAAATCCGTTCGGAAAACTAGTCGTGAATTAGCAATTCCTGTGACGACTGTTTGGAGAGTTTTGCGGCGACGCTTGCAACTACGTCCTTATCGTTTGCAGTTGTTACAGGCTCTGAAGCCTACTGACCATGTTTTACGTGCCAACTTTGCTAACAACATGTTGTTGAATGACAATGAAAATTTTCTGGATCTTGTCGTATTCAGTGATGAATTGACCTTCCACCTTAGTGGTCAAGTAAACACCCATAATGATCGGATTTGGGGTTCAGAAAATCCCCGCATGATGGAACAAGTGCAACGAGACTCCCCTAAATTGAATGTTTTTTGTGCCATATCCCGACAGAAAGTTTATGGTCCTTTTTTTTGGTGAAGCAACTGTAACTGGTCTCTCTTATCTGGATACTCTACAGCTATGGCTCTTCCCTCAACTGACACAGGATGAACCAGAGAACTTCGTCTTTCAGCAAGATGGTGCGCTGCCTCACTGGCATAACGAGGTACGCGATTGGCTTAACCTCACAGTACCCGACCGCTGGATTGGCCGTAAGGGGCCTAATGATAGCGCTTGTTTCCCATGGCCTCCACGGTCATCCGACCTAACGCCGTGTGATTTCTATCTTTGGGGCTTTATTAAGGATCGAGTGTATGTGCCTCCAATGCCAGCCAACCTTCCCGAATAAAGGAACAGGATTGAAACAGCTGTTGCGGCAATTACTAATGAGACACTAACCAAAGTTTGGGAAGAACTCGCATATCGTCTTGACGTGTGCCGAGTAACGAATGGTGCTCACATTGAACACTTGTAGGCTATTATGTAAAACTGTTTGAGTTCCTTTTTTGTTTGATATATCACTTGTTGCTGTAAGTTTGATGTAATAAATATTATAACACTTTAAAACCCCGCTATTCATTTTGAAACACCCGGTATAACGTTATGTACCCTCAAACCTACAGACAATCTGTTGTATATTCCTGCTTTAAAAATGTTTTAATTTTCAAGTGTAAGTTTAACCAAGACATAAAATACTATTTCACTTCTTAATTTAATTGTTTATCCTTCTGTTAACAGATGATATAAAAAACATGTATTATGTGAACAAAAGAACAAATTCCAAGGTGGAAAATAACAGTTTACAAATTTGTTTCTATTTATTATAATTTTACAATTCCCATAGAATATAACCCCATTCCAATTAATTTTAAAAATTACAGGAAAAATCAATCAAGAACAAGTGCTAAGGTGAAAAATAACAGTTTCCAAATGAGTTTCCATTCGTAATCTTACAATTCCCAAAGGAAATAACCCCATCCCCATTAATTTTAAGTATTAGAGTAAAAAGTCAAGCAAGAAGATAAATTTTGAATCAAAAGTTATTTGAGAAAAATTATCGACCTTCAATAATAGTACGTGGTGGCATTTGCCGTCGGCGCAACGCCCGCGGCGATGCGATCGATCGTCTTTTGTGACCGGTAGTTACTCCCGCCGATTACTATGGGTACCGAAGTACCGGTACCGACATTTTGACGTCGGTTCTCGGTACCGGTTCTTTTACCAAGAACCGGTGGTACCGAGAACCGACTTCAGGTACCGACACATCCCTACTTTTTATGTTTCTAACCTATAAGGGGTAGCACCTTTATGGGTAGCTCCCAGTAGCATTGGCCTAAAACTGATTTGCCTAATACAAATCAGATTTGTATACCACGGACACCATAAATTGTGTAATTCGAGAAATATTAAAAAATAATCAATTTAGCAGCCTTTGTCATGCATAGAAAAAGGGACCTCAAGTCGCTTGAATGGGAAATAATACAGCTGGCGAGTTCAGGTCCCATTTCCCAAATGTGCAGGCCCTTACTGACAGAGTCATCACAAAACTAGTATCTCCTGACATCTATCGGAGGATGAACAAACTACTAAATATTAATTGTAGTAGAATAATATTGTCTAAGTCCAAAAATAACTGTCTTGACAGTGTATTTCTCCTTCATTCAGTATTCTACCTTCTGATTTGAGGTTCCTTTTCAAACTTCTCAATTTCCCATTAGAAATGCTTAATTTTAACAAATAAATTATAAGTGTATCACATCTCTTTTAGCTAAGATTTAAAGGCTTAGTTTTCAGCTTTATTCTCATACTTAATTCATTTCTTAAATATTAATAATAAATATTCTGTGAACATTTGAATTTTGGGTCCTTGATTTCCTAAAATACTTGTTTTGATTAGTTAAACTTCAAATAACAATAACTAAAGAAAAAACATAGGTCTATAAATTATGTGTCAAGTTGTTCACCATATAAAGCTGAATTTCAGAATGTTAATAACTCAGAACCGGAAAAATTCCGACTTGAGGTCCCTTTTCACTTTCCGCATCACATATTAGGTTTTATGGACAACATTCAAGGGTCAAAAATTGTAGCTAATGGAAGCAAAAGCCTTCTTGAAGTTTTAATAACTGCCTCTGAGTGTATTAATATACATGATTGAAATCATCAGTTTACTATTATATAATTTTATAGTAGTTGGTGTTAGTTGGTAAACTTTACCAAGCCTTTACATTTTTTTCAATGGAATAATACATTTAAGTAATCGGATGTTTATGTTACAAAAAGGAAAGGAGGCCAAGCATAAATCTTTGAAGGTATATTAATTTTGATTTGTATATTTAAATTTGTAGTACATGTTTGTTGGTATTTATTTTGTCTTTCCTCTCACATAGCCCATTTGATCAAGACCCATTATTTGCCAAAGTTGCAGCACAAATTCACTTATGTAGCTAGAAGTAATATTTATTTTGTTTTTGATTCATTATGCTTAGATAAACTAAGAGGTACTAGTATAAAATAAATCTTAAATGTAAGATATAATTTGGAGACAACATGATATGAAGTTTTCAATTTAAACATTCATTCTTACATGGTGTAAATAGAAAACAGCCATTTCCACCAACATCCACTTATAGAAAAAAAGTTATTTAAACTATTTTGGTTTTTAATTGAAATCAAGACTTTTTTAAAAGAAAAAGTAATTGTTGGACTAAAAATAAATGAATTGCAACTTGTATGGGTATGTTAGAGGATTTTTTTTTAGAGTGCAATAAACTCTTTTAGGGCAAGTGGACCGAACCTATACAGTAAAGGTCATCCCAGGAAACGAACCCATGACTTCTCAAACAGAAGTCTAAGGCGCTAACAACTAGGGTAGCAAGACAACTTGGTAAAGTCAATATTTAACTTCCGGTTGTATGCCAATTAACGTTTCTACTAAAAACTGCATGATAATTGGAGAAGGTAATAATTTACTTCTATGTAGGGTGAAGATCTTGAACAAATAGTGAATCTTAAAACTATGTTTTCATCATACCATCGCGTTAAACTACTGTTTCAAATACTCTCAGCTGTGATAAAAACTAACCGTTACCAGGTGGGCTATAAACTATAATGTAAAAACTGGAAAAAGTACTAGTGATGTTAAGGAGTGTTTACAAACATACAGATATAAACATGGTTGATTCAAATATGCCTGAATCTATATTTAATCCTCGAGGGGACGCTAAGCGGAGGAATCCTCTGGGTTACTTTTTGTTGTAGTGGAAAATATTTATCTTGGGGTTGGCAGCGCTGTCCTGATGTGTAGCTGTTGCCCCTCCCTCCTAAAGCATTTGACTGCCCTGCCCTCCAATTTTACCGACTCAGGTCAGTTTGGTGAGCGATGTCCTGAGTTTCCGGAGGATTCCTCCGTGAGCGTTTTCGATATATCTTGAGGAAACCTCCGTGAGCGTTACAATGTGTTTTATAATAATAGTTACATTGTTATACTAACTTTGCAACTTTCACTCCTTTTTTGCAGAGATATAGCGTGAAAACTATTTTTTCTCATAATTCTACTTTAATTTCAAACAATTTAAGTATTTAGAATTTTGTGCATTATTTAAAACCCGGACGAAACCTCCTTGAGCGAGATACAACGTTTATAGGTACTTGTGTACTATATGGACCCCACCTATTTTTCCATTAATTTAGTTTGGTTAGGTAAAGAAACAATACATATTATTGAACATTAGTGTATTGTGAACAGATATAGGGAAAAAACGACATACTTTTACTTCAGGGTATCCCAGAGAGCTACGATGTCACTCATTATAGCTCGCCACCCTTATACAGCGCGCTGCGGTGGTTATGTTAGGTTAGGTTATCATAAATATGGTAGTAGGATTTTCCTAGTTTCGTTACAAATCAAACGATACCGGATGTCATACTTTAACCCGCCAAATCCTGTACACAAGTGATGCACACACTCCGTCAACAACCTGACCTAGGCCTACTTGGAGGGGATTTGGCTGGCGAAGGTATGACTCATCTGGTATCGTTTGATTCGTAACGAAACGAGGTAAGTCCTACTATCATATTTATGATAGCCTTCCTTAACATAACCGACTGTCTGGCGGCGACTCAACATCTGTGCGCCGGCCGCTGTGCGCCGGCCGCTGTGCGCCGCAACAATGAATCATTCCCTTGGCCAGCGTAGCACTGTATGGCGCTCGGGAACGCCTTCGGTTTCAGGGACTCAATTACTCGGGCGTGTCACATATCAAAAATAAGGTTAGGTTAAGTAGTTTTCGTATATATATATATATATATATATATATATATATATCATTTAGGCCCTAATCAAACAAAATTAATGGAAAAATAGGTGGGGTCCGTATAGTACACAAGTACCCGTTTATAATTTTAAGTGACCTCTGGAGGGTTAAAAAGGCAAATGAATTATCATGTTTTGTTAGTAAACAACAGATATGTAAACATTGATAACACTAATATAACCTCCAAAATTGTCAACGTACTAACAAGTTTTTAAAATATTAAATTAAAAGGTGGTATGATGAAAAGTACTGATCGTGACTCGTCCAAAAGTGCTATACCGGTACTCGATAGAATTCAATTACTCGGCTTCGCCTCGTAATTGAAACACTATTTCGTACCGATAACAGCCACTTTCCGGACTAATAACGAAATGTACTATTGTGCTTTAGTAACAAACCCTATCAGCACATTAGGGTTACACTAACTTCTTAAGGTTTACTCTCTTTGTATTACCTACATAGTTACAGATTTTGGTTTTGGTAATGGGTAAGTGTGAATTATATTGTAGATAGTGGATGGTAGTCAAGAAATAAAGTTATTTATATTCTTATTATAGTAGAGAAGAAATCCCCTATATTAATAACAAAATGTTTAAATTAGGCGACCTTTTTAATTGTTTGTTTGTAGTAAGACCTGTGTGTAGACTTGGGTTTGATGTTCTGGGACTTCACACAAAATATTTTTAAAATATCTGAGATCAAAACAAAAACATCAAAACAACTAATTACAATTTCATGTTCCTAAGTCTGGTTATAAATTATGCAAATTTCTCAAAAATTTTCATCCACACATTCCTAAATAGCAAAGAAAAATATATCAGGTTGGTCAGTTAAAAGTCAGGAAAAAAGCCCTCTTAAACTTCTGTGGCAACCATGTCTAATAATCATATTCTAAATAGTTATTTTGTATTTAAATTTCACTATGCCAGTAAGGAAAAATCAAAAAAGACATATCTAAATTGATAAACCATAAATATATACAACCGAAAAATAAAGAAAAAACTCTTAATATAAACAGACTATACTTTATATCTTTCTATCATTTTATATTTGAGTAAAAAGTAAAAAGTAAAATAGTAAAAAGTAAAATAACAATAATGGACAAGAGTTGCTGTAGTTAATTGTTAATATTTTAACAATACAGTAGAGTTGCACAAACCCGGACTAATGTGGACCGAACGGTGTCCGGGTTTGTGAAAATTCCGAGTTATCGGGAAGTGAGTAAAAATAAGAAAAAATAAGAATAGTTTCTGTTATTTCTATAAGGTTATGTTGGTGAAAGAAAAGCTCTTGGCTAGGATTTGTTTGTTTTGAAAGCTAAGAAATCATTTATTTATTGCATAGTAAAAAATATAAAACTTTATTAGTTACAAAAAAAAACTTAAAGAAAAACTAAAACTGTTTTAAATGTGTCACACCGTGCTCTGGCCTTGAATCTCAATGCACTTTATTGCTTTGGCAGGCTTTCTGAGTTATCCAGAATTCCGGGTTATCGAAGTCCGGGTTTGCGGGACTGTACTGTACATTAAAGGATACATTAAAGATTGGAGAAGGCTGACTGAGCAGTTTGTCATAATGTGATCCAAGTTTTTAAATGTGGAAAAAACTGAGTTGATTTACAACTTTCATTGATTTAGTTTTTAAATAATAGTTTTTTGACAGGGTATCGTCTAGAAGAATGAGGCCAGGCGGAGATTTAGGAATCAGGCAAACCTTCTACTTTTTGAGGCTACAACTTGTGACTTCTACGTCCTTGTGAGTATTTGACTCATACTTCATGGATTCTAAGTTGTCAGATAGAAATTTTAAGAGGGAATATCATGCTGTTGTCGTTTGCAGCCTAAAGTCGGCCATAAATTCCTTCACAGATCACACTTTTTTTGTTTTCACATTTACTGTAATTCATCTATTCCTGATTTCCCCAACAGTTTGTTGAAAATAAGTTTTTTTACCCACAGGCTAAAAAATTGCAATTTAATTGTTGCAGACACATTTCTGCTTGTGGTTTTTCATTACTTAGCCTACTTATTATACTTATGGCTTTTTAAACTAACATTTTAATCATAAACATTTTTTAAATGTTAATCTCTAGGAACTATGGGCACCTTTTAACAGCAATTCTCTCAGACTCTTCTGTTTGTGGATTTTTCATTACTTGGCCTACATTTTTATACTTGTGGTTTTGTTATTAATATTATAATTATTTCTTGATTGTAACAAGGCTTGTGACTTAGATGTTATTAGATAAACATATTTGTATTGACTCTTATAGATTTGTGTATTATTATTACTTAACTATAATGGTTAAAGACATCAGCCGATGAAAAGTAGTATTAATGGGAACAAATTTAAAAACACTGTCCACCGCTGACCACTGATTATCCAGATTAAGTTTAGAAATGGAATTAAAATGAAAATTCAGATTTTTTCTTGAGTAAAATGTTTTCAAAATCACAGTTTAAACCAAAAGGTAGTAATGAACATGCAAATTTTTGTTATACCTGTAACATAATACTTTTGCATCAAACCCTAACCTTCAGTAAAGCCCCGAGATCCCAAATTCGACAGCCACTTAAATCTCCCAAGCTACAACATGTGACATGAGACTTGTTTTTCACACAATACAGATGAGACTTGTCTGCTAAAATACTGATACAAGATTGTTCAACAGGTTAATTTTTGTGTTGTACACTGTTCAGTACAGATCAAGAAAATATAAAAATACTCTAATTGTATGTCATGAATTGCAATGTGACAATATGATTTCTCTACCACATTAAGGGGAATATCTCAAATGATATTATAACGATCTGACAGCAATATAAGAGTTAATACTACTGTGACTACTGTTTTTACTTTTTTTTAAATACAAACTGTTGTTATAGTAACCACAGGTTATCGGGGGACTGGATCCCCACTCATTAATCCAGATAATCCAAGGTGTACTGAAGTAGAATAACTATTATACAAGGCATGTACGTTAGACTTCTAGGGTTGGGTTTTTTTTTAATTTCAAATTAGGGGTATAACTATTTTTATGAAGACTAAAATTTAGTTAAATGCTAACTCATGACTGAAAAATACATGCTCTCTTTCTCAGAGAATCTCTGATGTAAATATAAATTCAATTAATTATTATATTTTTGTAATTTTCAAGAGAAGTCAGATTTCTACTGTCTGTTTTCAATATCATATTAGAAGAATTAATGAACCTATAATACATCTTTTATATATATCTGCCACCAATAAACAATATTTTTATTTGTTTTCATATTGAAGAGATGAATCATCATCGAAATTAATCCAATTTGTAATCTTTGATCAGTCAACTTTTGAGTTCTCAACACTTTGTCCTAGAGACCTATGGCAGAAAAATATATGGCCTCAGTATGGGACTTGAAAGCAATTAATGGAACTGCATGTGTTGGAAGCAATTAACTGAACCACATATGCAGAAATTATCTCTGAATAATAATGGCAATATAAAATTTGTTTCAAATCCATAGCTATAGCATTTAGTTGTAGTAACTATTTTGTCCAACACAAAACAGACTGTTTGTTAAGATCCCTTGAGTGTCAACATTGTAATATTGATTGTGACACACCTTATGTGAAACCTCCAAGAGTCATAAGGTTATACAAAACACGCCTCGTACAAATTACTATTTAATGATACATGTTATTTACAAGTTAACAGACGATGGATGTATAGTTGTATAAATATATGTATAAAGTTAAACAATACACTATGTACAGTAAAGGTAGTGTTTGATTGCCTATACCACTCTGTAATGGTAGAAGTCCATGACGGTTTGGGTGATGTTCCAACCCGCAGCTAAAGACACGAGAAACACCAACAACACTGGGACAAGCGGATAAAGCAGCACGTGCGTCCGTTGCAGGATCGGCAAACCTGTCAACAAACAATTTATATAGCACGGTTTAAAGGGTAAAATGTTAACTGCCTTACTGGTCTGATTGGGTCGGCGTAGGTAGGTTGGAAACATACTCTCTCGGCGTAGTAGAGTCGGCGGCCAGAGTTATGCATTGTTTTACCAGTATGTCGGTAAAGGTTACTGTGGGGCATCTAGCAGCATCTCTGATCAACTAAATCAACAAAGTACAACCTGTGCTACCTATATAGCGTTGCAGGAGCTTTCTGCTGCTCCCTCAACTGACCATAAGTACTTGTCAATTTACCCAAACTCAACAGCGTAGTTTCACTTAACGCAACTTGGGTGCTTTGATGCAATACAAGTTAAAACAACATGCTAATACACAAAAAATATTAACAATTAACTACAGCAACTTTTGTCCATTATTGTTATTTTACTTTTTCAAATATAAGAATGGAAATGACAGTCTTACATACATATTCAGGCAAACACAAGGGTGTATTAGAATGCCTAGATATGAAAGTCACATAAAAAAAATATAAAGGCTCTTACATTGGTTGCCTAACTAACTATCTCATAGAGACATACTGCAAACTCACGTGCACACCTCATGTAACAAAAATTATGGTACTACAATTCGGATACTGTTTGCTGGTAGAGTAAGTTTTACAGGGTTCAGGTCATTCACACACACTGAGTCTTTGCTTTATTTACACTGATTACGAAAATCAATATTTGATAGGGAACACTGAAAAATATAGTGTTTCACGTGACTTACAATATATCCTGTTATATTTAAATTTTGCAGCCGGTGAAGAAATTGAAGTTAATTCAAAACTGGATAATATTTTTTAACAAAAAAGCACAATAGTAATCTCCCCTTCTCCAGTCTCAGATAACTGAGATTCCAGATGATCCAAACAACTTCTTAGAAATAAGTTATGTGCCTGCAGAAGGGTTTCTTGCAGTACAAATTGACAGGGAACTTAATACATTGTCTGTTCAAACAATGAATCCATTTTAACTGATTGCCTGATCCATTTTAACTGGATCCTGATTTTAAGACTGATTGTACTGAATCAGTTTGACCAGACAATCACTCATAATCACACACAATCAGTCATAATGGAGTCTGATAGTCTACGTCTCAGTATAGGCAAACAAGCTCAGTCCAGTTGACGATGCGTTCATGAAGGGTGCTCATTATACATATATTATATTATATTATCACTAGTGGCTTAAAGGGGCTAAAAGCCCCTAATGAGGGAAAATTAAAAAATTTATTATAGTACAAAATACCTTCATAGCAAACTGAATCTACCTTATATTGATATCTAGCCAACCACATGGTTTTCAATCAAGTATCAGCGTCACATGTTTTATGTAAACAAAGCAGACGTTTTTAGATCCCAATGCTTTTTAAATGACAGATATTTTACGTTACTTCTCGTTTTCTGGTGAATTTCAAGCAATTTCATTATTTTTCCCGCCATCACGGAATAAAGACCTTTAATTTGAGCCCCCTCCCATCTTTATACGACTTTCCAGACGCCCACAATTTTGACGCAAAGACTCGCCTTACGAAATTAAATATATGATTATTGCTGCATTTTTTAACTAGGGACGAGGGATTATAAAAATATCCCTTTTGGGATTACAGAAGGCAATGTGAAAATAATACTTGTATTTCTGAAACAATTGAGTGAAACGGAAGTGAAAAATAAAATTTACTTACATGTATAGCCAAGGAATGTGATATACACGTAGTAGCTGAAGGCAACCACCCACAATGCATTGCCAAACAAGCGAGAGACGAACCAGTCGTGACTGATCAATGCTGCAATATGTACAGAAATTATTCAACTACAGAAACTAAAAGAAAAACGACTATTGAAATAAAGATAAACTTGCAGAAAAGTTTGTGATAGAAAATAAAAGCACTAGACTAATTTCAAAGCATTTTTAATGTTACTATACACAATGTAGCAATTCCACGGTGATTAATAATTACATCAAGTTGACCACAGTGATTTCCAAATAATTTTCTAGTGCCTGGGGCCTTCACTACAAGCTAATAATATCAGTGGTCTACCAAATCTGATTGGATGAATTATTTATATTGTTCACTCGTAATTTATTGTGCAATTGGCCCCTGGTGGACCAAGCGAGCCTTGCTCGGTAATATTTCTTTTTAATAGTTCATCCAATTAAAAAAAATTCAGTATCATTATATTTTGCATTTTTTTAATAATTCATGCAATCTTCATCCCATACGCTGTATTGGCATTTTCTCCTAACAAAAATGTGGTAGTTTTCAAATAGACGTTGGTACTTTGTTTATGTTTTGTTGTTTGATTCATTACCAATATGGTTACGCATAAAGCACAAAGTAATTTAACTTAAACATTTTATTTTTACGGTTGTACTTTTTGTCTGCCCAGATCTGAGTATAGGATCGAATAGAAAAAATTAAATACAAAAAGTCATTTATTAAGCATGAAGCAGCAAGCACATATAAAAATAGAGAGGACATTGTATCTCCATAGCATTGCTGTAAGTGAACTCAAGTGGTGGTCAAAAACCGAGGACTGTAAAGAAGAAGAGATCAATAATATTGATAGCCTACTATAAGTTTACTTAACTTCCATAATTTCTGTAGAGTCAAAGCTTGTGACGCCAATTTATGGTTTGAAGCAAGCTCTGTTAGACTATTGGGTAAGAATATAGCCTAAACTGAAGTGTTGATATTACGTTTTCTCTGACTAATCAAGGTAAATTTTTGTCCTTGCTGGAAGTTATAGGTTTCCGGTCTCTTTATTAATTGTTTACAATTATGTGTGAGATAACCTTTCTTTATATGGTTATTCTGTTTTAATTCAGTGCCACTAATCTGGAACCTGCAAAACCGTTTCTACAACTAATTTGCTTTCCCTACATGGGAAATTAAAGGAACTATATTAATGAATTATCGATACTGGCGAATAAAAAAATCATGATCCCCAATAGGAGAATAATTATGATTTTACCCCTCACTAAAAGTAGATAAATGCGACCAAGATAGGAGGTAGGGGAAAATAATATTTTTTGAGCGGTGTGAGTGAGAAAAGTAGAGATTACATTAATTATTACATACCAAAACTTACCGTGATAGAAAAACACCTGGAATACGTGTAATATAATTAGTGATGGGAAAAACGCATTGAGATGAACATCAAAAGCATACCCCCACTCAACATCTTGTCCCTGGTATGCTGGTTTGAGGAAATAGTGGTTGCTAACATACCTGTAGACAAAAAATTAACATTAAACCATATCCTAAAAAGATATTACAACATCAAAACAATGGTATCCTCCAAAAGTGTACCCAGCAGACATCATAATAACATTTACATAGTTTTCCTCCCAAGACATCATTAAGTCCTTTTGATGGATATGTTCTTCATTAGTTAGATTTTATTTGTTATAAGGCTACTTCTCTTAGTACAGTTTTACCTTTTGTTTATTTTAGAAAGTTTGGAAGCCTTTGATTAAATAAATCAAGAAGGCAAGACTAAAATGCAAAGAAAAGATAACCCTGGGATTTTTTTTGTGTTTTGTGGAACCAAGGATAACTTTCCAGTTTTGCAGGCCGAATCAGTTCTTACTTATGCCTGACATAATCGAGGAGAACATTTGAATATGATGACTCCAGGATTAAAGAAAAGCCAAATTTTAGTCAAAAGCATAAAGTTATTAATCTTCAATTATAAAAGTATAAGATAGTTTGAAAATAAATAAGAAGTTTTGGTTTTGAGCACTAAACTGTGGTTTTTTAGTTAAACTTCTAATAAACAAATAGTCTCAATCAAACTTTTTGTGAAAAACATTTTACAAACATATTAATGTATAACGATGGAACATTGTGTTGGTACTTACCACAATATAGTTGCAATGACTATTCCCACTCCGATACAGTCAACAAATATCAAATAGACTAGAAATTTGAAGAATGCCCAAACACTCAGGTTTAAAATAAAGGTGAATGCTACTGAAGCCACTGAAACACACAAAAAGTAAATTAGGGGTTAGCTTATTTCTGAGGAATCTTTTGGAACCAAGTATAAAATAAAGCAACCATTCAAACATTTTTCCCATTGGAGCACCTATGATTAAGCTAACTTTGTTTCTAGGTAGTTGTGAGAAGCAAGTTCACTTATATAACAGTTTGGTTGAATAATTAAAGGCAGATAAGGAGTGTTCAAACAGGAAAAGGTATGAAAGAATATTATGTCTGTAATCAATCAGTTATCACGTCCATCTAGTAAGGTTTTGCATGTTTACAAAATGTAAAGAAATTCATAAGGTAAAGAAACTTACCACATAGCCAAAAACTCAGTAAAACAAGAAATGCAGGGTCGTCTCTTGCAAACTGTGATTTTGTTTCTGAAACCAAATATATATATCTTAGCCTTAAAACCAACAGGATACAATTTTTTCAAAACAATACAATAATAAAAAATCACACAATCACACACTGAGAAAAAATGTCAGCCAAGAAACAATATTACTTATCTAATAAACAATAGCTTGGAGAGGAAAAAATGTTTTAATTACACTGCCGGTCTGCTTTAAGAGCATCCAAAACTGTGCTTAGAGTAAAGTTTCTTATACTTATCAAGTTAAGTGTAAGAAAGTGCCAAGAGGCACTAACTTTGCCTTTAAGAGCATCCAAAACTGTGCTTAAAGTAAAGTTTCTTACACTTATCAGGTTAAGTGTAAGAAAGGGCCAAGAGGCCCTAACTTTGCCTGTATAAATAAACAATTTTTCATTTCATTTTTTATTTCATTTAATTTAAAGTAGCCAGACGGTGTTTCTGTTTAAAATCAAACGGGCAGAATGAACATCAGTCGCTGCTCCAACATGCGGAATCACCATGTTTGCTATTGAAAAATGAATTTTCAAATATTTCTCAGACAGGTGGTATTGTTTTTTTCCGACAACATATCACTTACAATAATTTGATTTTATCTTAGTTTCTGGTATACTGAAATTTAAAACTGAACCGACTGTTGACCAACTAATCCTCTCGAAAGCAGCCTTTGAGCCTGCCAATCAAGTTCAACCATATTTATTTTTACAAATAAGTTTATGAGCTAATACATTTTATTCAATTACATGTATTGCCTAATTTTACTCTTACATTATTGTTTTAGTCGCCGGCAACAAATAGGGCAGGCAGCAAAAACTGGAAACACACCAAATCGTCTGCTAAACTTCAGCTGAAATTACTATTTGCTGTGTGATAAGTCATCATAGACAGTGGTGACTAATCAACACAATCAAATCTCTGTATTTTTACCAAGACAACAATGCTTAAATTCACACAACTGTTTCAGAAAAGACAATGAAAACAGTCATTATTGTATCAATTTCAGTTACTTTCAGCTTATTACAGATAGTAACTTGATTATCTTCTTTGGTATAAATTATATCCATTGATAAAATAGGATTATTGTTTTAAATAAAATTGTTTGCCTAAAAAATGTAATCAACCACCATTTTCCTTATAATTCTTGTATAGTAAAATCCTTCCTAGAGAATACATTTTTAACCTACCCTTCCTATAGTTAAAATTTCTGTACACTTTTTGTGGCGCTATGAACAGGTATGTCATCTGCCAGGCGGCAAACTCAAAGTCCATCTGCTCGAACTTAAAGAGCCTCCGCAGGTACCTGTAGCGTTTTACTGCGGCCGACATGCACGTTCTTCTGAAACAGTGAAATTAATGAAAATGGCACACTAAATAAAAAGCACGGGCTAACTATGTCAATGAAAAAAAACAGAATATTTTCAACTCTATACAAAGAACAGTTTGATCTAAAAAAATACCAAATTCCAAACACTTAAAGACAATTTATGTTTATGTTGCTCTTGGTAGATTTGAATATGTTGATTTAAAAAAAATATATATAAGGTATTTCTAATTCTGAATAAATAATGTAAAAATGTCTAAATATTAACCACCCAAAATATTTAGACAACACAACAACAAATAGCATCTGCTCCAAATTTGGAGCAGACATCGGCATACATAACACCAGATACCTGTGAAATGAGGAAGATTTTAATTGTTCACACCTCTTTTGTCATTTATAGTAACAATTAAGAACTAGACATTAACTCAAACTGATTAGGTCTATTAAGGTGCTTAAAAATATTCATTACAGTTTGTATTTTTAATCTATAGATTTTGGTAATGACTTCCTTGCCGTTTGACTGATAATGAAACTTTATTTTCTAATTTTTAGTTAGCACGTTACAATTTTTCATGAAGCCTATTTTCCTTTTGTGCAATCATCTCAAACAATAATAAAACTTTACAGATTGACTAAAAACGGCCTAAGTCCTTTATGTTGTATTCCCAATTTAACTTATGTAAAAAGTGTGAAAGATCCAAAGAATCCATGGCCCCAAGTTTATAGCAGTTTCTAAGAGGAGAGCTCAGGCCTATTGCGATATAGGCCTTATTAAGAAGCAATATATAATCCATAATTTACTGTGAAAGTAACAATAACAGACCTGTGGGTTACTGGTGCTGGCAGGTAGGCAGATCTCAAACTTTCACGACTACTGAAGCTGCTTTCCACACTACGATTCACCATGCCACTATGTCAAAAATCTCTGAAACAGAGCAAGAGTTATAGGCACATTAAAACATATTTTGTGGAAATTTTCAATGATTAATCAACACTAAAAATGCTCTTTCCAAAAAATGAAAAAGTGTTAAAGTTGAAACATTAAAAGCTTTCATTAAAGACAAATTACATGTTGAAAGCATCAATATGCAGTGGATCTTGGATAATTTGAACCTAATTTTTTTTAACATCCAAATATTCAAATTAGGCTACACAAGTTTGTGTGTTATAAAAAAACATTTAACCCAGGACTTTCAAACAAATATTTTGATTCAGAACCATGAAAGTTGAGTATTGACAATTTTGCACTCGCTGTAAGAAGAATAGTAATTTCAATAACAGGACAGAAACAAAATACATAAAATATAATTAGTACTTTAACAAAAACATTGGTTATCATCGTTTTGGGCCAAAAGACCTTAAACTGCAGATGAAACAGCACTTGCACAAAGTACTGGGTGTGAATGCTGAGAGTAGACAATGTAAAACTTATGTTATTCTAAGCTAGTTCATAAGGATAGCGAAATTATTTGGGCTGAGAGATGAAGGGCAATAAGAGCAATGATCTTCAAGTAGCAAACAGACAAAAAGCGAGTGGCTGTGAGTTGGCCCAACTAATAAATTAAGCCCTTCTTTATTACCAATACAACTGATGGTGTGATATGGAGCAAGCACGGAATCGGTTGATGTTACAGTTTTTGTCTTATAAAAATACTGTGTTCAAAGAGGATTTTAGTCTGTGACTTTCAACTATTTTTCAGAAATTTTAAGTTCGAAAAGCTAATATCTCACAACTTTGACAAAATTAATTTTAATTAGGCCCTATCCAAGTTTTATTCACATTATTCACAATTTTTCAGTTTTTTAACATATAAAATGCTGTGAACTAGAGGATATGTTCAAAAATTAATAAAGATCAAATTAACCAAGTCCTACTGTAGTTTTTACATCCTCACACTCTGTTTCCATAGAAAAAGGATGAAACCTTTGTATCATATTGAGCATTAAGAATCAAGAACTTTATTGTCGTTGACCTTTTTACAAGGAATAGACATAGTCAAAATAAATTAAAACTAAAATACAATACAATGTGTTCTAAACTTAAAAATCAATATTAATATTAGACATTAAAAACTCTGATATACAGTAATATGGGTTGTTGATGAGCCACTCAAATGTTTTTGCTTTAAATCTATTGAATGAAACCAATTTTGCTGCTGTACCCAATTTATTAAAAAATTTTATGCTATTTATTTTATGGCAATTATATGTCTTGGTTAATCTATGGGTAGGGATATTTAAACTTGACTTGCCTCTTGTATTATAGGAATGAATACTCTCTCTGCGAGTGAAGTTATGGAGATTAGCTTTAGTATCAAGGAGTACATGGAAAATATATAGATTCAGGGCCACGACAAGGGCCATGCGAAACATGCGGCCGCATGGGGCGCCGACTGGGAGAGGGCGCCACCGAAGCCGGATGGCGCGGTGTTGAATCCGCAGCGGCGCCCGAGGAGTCTTTAAATTGCTGAACATGTACTTTGGCGAATTTTGTTGACACCCGGGTAGTATTTTAAAATTATGTTTAACATGCAAAATATTCGTCTTGGAGGCGTTTTCGGTGCCCGTGGAGTATTTTCAATTTATTAAAGAGCTAAATTAATTCATGTTTTGTGGGGTTTGCCGACTTCATGGAGTCTATCAAAATTGTTCAACTTGCCAAATTTTAATTTATGTGGCGTTCTCCAACTAACGGGGCCCGTTGAGCATTTTCATATGGTTCAAAGTTAAGTGTAAATCATGTAATTTGGCGAGTTTGGTTGGCTCCTGGGGGAGCATTTACAAATCGTTCAACGCGCTATAACATGATCGAGTTGTCGCCATTTTGGAGGTGTTAGCCAGCCCCGGCGCCTGGAGCCCTTTTGAAATTAATCAAGGTGCGAAATGTGAGTTTAGGAGGCGTTTGCCGGTGCCGGTGGAGACGTTTCAAACTATTCAAAGAGCAAAATGCTTTTTTTGTTAGAGCATACTGGCACCTGTGGAGTCTTTTATAAGAGTGTTTAAAACTCGCAAACATTTTAATTTCGTGGCCGTTTACCCACGCCCGTGGAGTAATCATTGTTTTGAAATAACTCAAAATGTAAATTTTTGGGCATGTAAATTGTAGCTGGAGTTATGAACAAAATAAATGTCAATTTGAAAAGAATGGGTGAAGTAAATAAGTTCCGTTTTCACCTCAGTTTCATTTTAGTAATACCTTTAAAATGAAATTTGCAATTTGCAAAATAAATTTCAAGATTCAAAACCAAAACCTGGGGAACTGAAAACTTCTAGAAACTCAAACTCAATCCTCGTCCTCAGGGACTTTTTGCAAGTGGTTTAAATGGGCCGAGTAACGAACAACTGTGACATTTTTTGGCCGTTTAGTACACTCCTTCTTAGCCTAGATTGGTCTAATTTGACTGGGCTCTAATGTTATTTTTTTTAAGCTGAAGCAAGAATCGCCTGATTAGCGGCGTGCCTGTTCTTACTTAGATAATTTAATTCGTCTTAATACATCCAGCAATACAAAACCGTAGGCCTATCCATCAATAAAAAACCTTTAAATATGTAATGAATAAAATTCAACACAGTAACTTCAAAATATTCTTTTTTTATTTTGCAAATGGTAGCTTTAACCACCCTGAGGGGCGGTGGGTAACTGATACATAAATCTAGTGAAAGGGCGCCAATGTAGGCTCTTGCATGTCCCAGAAAAATCCCTTGTCGCCGCCCTGTATAGATTTATTACAGTCAAAATTCTCAGGTTGACAAAGAGAGGTCGACAGCTATCCACAGGCCCAGCCCCACAAATTGTTCTAATCACTTTTTTTTGCAATAAGAGAATTTTATGGGCATGTGAGGAGTGACCCCATAGAATTATACCATAAGAAATATGAGATTGGAAGAAAGCAAAATAAGTAATCTGTAGGTATTCATTGCTAACAAATTCTTTTAGTTTCCAGATTAGATAATTTACTCTGGAAATTTTTTACACGTGATTTCTATATGATCTTGCCAATTTAATTTTGAATCAATTTGGAAACCTAATAATTTAACAGATTTAAATTCATTGACAACTGGGAATAGACTTAAAAGATTTTTTTGTGTTTTATCTTGATTACACATCAATTTATTTGCAGAAAACCAATTAAGTGCTAAATTTATTGATTCATCAGTAATTACATTAAGTTCATGGATATCCTTATGTGTCGCAATCAAGGTTGTATCGTCAGCGTAAATGACAGAATTTACAAAAATATTCTCTGGCAGGTCATTTATCGAAATTAGAAACAAGAAAGGACCCAAAACTGAGCCCTGTGGAACACCTGTTTCAACCAACCTTAAATCAGACTGATTGCCTCCAACAGATACATACTGTTTTCTATTGGTTAAATATGATTTAATAAGATTAAGTGACTCCCCTTTAATTCCATAAAATTCAATTTTATTGAGTTAGATATCAAAAGGTATAGAATCGAAAGCCTTTGTAAGATCAAACAAAGTTAATGAAACAGTCTCTTTGTTTTCAAATGCATTCAAGGACGTATTAATTAATTCCAAAACTGCCGATGTAGTTGATCTCCCCTCCCGAAACCCAAATTGAGAATCTGTCAATAAGTTATTGTTCTCAAAATATTCCCTAATCTGATTATACATGAGACATTCAATAATTTTAGAAAAAATTGGCACTATTGAAATGGGTCGATAGTTACTAGGAAGGGTTTTATCGCCTTTTTTATATATTGGAATAATTTTAGAAATTTTGAGAAAATCTGAAAAATAACCAATTTTTAAACATCTACTTATACAAAAAGCCAGCGGCCTACTTATCAAATGATTTATTTGTTTGATGATATAATTGGAAAGCCAATAATAGTACATGGATTTTGAATTTGAAAGGTTAGCCACAACAGCTTCAACCTCCTGCCATGTTACCTCCCTCCATTGGAAGTTCAGGTGTCCTACAGAGGGAGTCCCCAGCAATTCAAGCGCAGTTGTGTTGGTGTGAGGAATATTATCTCCCAACTCATGAATACATTCAACAAAATAATTATTTAGATTGTTGGCATCCAAAATCTCAGATTTGGTTGATGTAGGAGAATGTTCATGGGAGATCACTTCCCACGCAGCCTTGCATTTGTTAGGGGCCTTTTCTATATAATTTTCAAAAGCTTGTTTTTTAGTTAATTTGATTTCATGATTGTAAACCCTTTTACTGTTAATGTATGTTCTATATGCATTTTCTAAATTACTTGAATTACAGTTGAGTAGGCTCTTATAAACAGTGTAATGAGCAATCATTTTTTCCCTCAGTTCATTCCCAGATATAGCCAATAATTCACCAGTAAAGTCGAGTATGGAAGAAATTTGAGGGATACAATGTGACTGGTGTTGTATCGATTTGCGTGAAAAAGAAAGTTGGCCCATACTCGAATAAATATATCAAATTCCATTGTATGTTATTCCCATGGGCTGCAGTTCCATATGCAGTCTACAGTTTAACGATTAAAAATATTAACCTGTTGCCAACATTTCAAAAGTAAAAATTGACATATGAAACGATATTCACTTAATATTGATGTAATTTACATATTTGAGTTTAACTTATGATCTAGGTAAGTGGTTATAGTACCGCACATACGTTTATTATTTTTATTTTTCATCCTATAGACCAATTATTACCTTCAGGTAATACTCTTATATGTTAAAATTTAATTGACCCTAAACTTGAAAAAAAATATCATGACACCTGACATGACATAAGAAGGCAGAACGTAATGCATAGCAAAACAGCCAGCCAGGACCCCATGTGCTCCACTTTTCAAAAACTACAAATTGTAACCGTTCCATTTTTGTATATTCTTGAATCCATACTATATGTCAGAAGCCAAAATCTATCACATTAACCTAACCCACAACTATAATACCAAGACATAGAAACAGGTTTGCAGTTACCCATAGACTGGCCCTTTCAGAAACAAAACCAAATTATATAGGACTTAAATATTTTGAAAATTTACCGGATTCCATCAAGAACATATCTAGCTACAATAAATTCAAGAACAGCCTAACTGCCCACTTGTTTGATCAATGTCTCTACAGCCTTTCTAGCATTTGATGAACTCTCATATCATATCGCCATTGAAGGTGAATGAGGAATGACACGCCACATGCTTCACAACGAATTCAACGTGGTTCAAAGGATAAGAAAGGAAGTATTTATTTGAAACAATAATTGAAGATTCCTGAGATTTTTCTTTTGGTTAGTTAGCACAGAGGTTTAAAGCAATGGTCGTTTTGTAAGATGAAGGTTGCCAGATTGATCCTAACAAAATAAAACCCTGATAATATTTTGCGAATGTTCAAGTTTGGACCCGGCTACCATAAATTATTGGGTGGAGCTACTAATAATAATCCCAACAAAGCTCTGATATAAGTTAGGCCTTATCCATTCTTCACTCATTTAATTCATATTCATGTAACAAACAAAATATTTTGAATCTTGAATACTCACCTTTAAATACCCCTACTTGTGTTTAACTCAGCATGTTATATCTAATTTTTTTTTTCAAGTTAGGACTACTGCATAATTTTGAAGTTGGCCGCTTAAAAAAAAATTGGAACTGAAACTGATTATTGCAATTATGCCAAACAATCCCTCAGATAAACAACCCAATCACCAGCACCCCCCCCCCCCCTCCAAACACCAACAGCCATAAATTTAACCAAATATAATTTCTTTGGTACGCAACACTTGAACTTGCTGCTAGACTGACTGCTTTCCACTAAGTTGTGTACCAAAGTCTTATAAGCCCTAATTAATATTGATTTAAATATAACTTATGGCTGTCTGTGTTGGGGGGGGGGGGGGGGGTTGCAGGTGATTGGATTGTCTGCCTCCTTGAAAAGCTATCCTGCTCAATCTACAGTAAAACCTCAGCAACTTAACTATTTGTGGACCCAGAGGTTGTCGACCTATCCAGAACATTGGAATTTGTAATAGGTTTTAATACATAAACACAGCAGATTTTAGTTTCATATGTACATTTAATTGCTTCCATGAGTACTGTTACCTGCATATTGAGTAAACAATCTTTAAAGAAAAGTAAAATACTCAAGAATTACAAACTAGGTAGGCCTACATGTTCTGAAAAAATGCTCAAAGATTTTCTGTCAGCAGCAGTTTGAGTGTTGAATGTCGTGTTAGTGAGGTTTTACTTTAGGGCCTAATATCATTAGTTTAATCTTCTCTGCAACTGATACATTGGTCATGCATGACTGGCTCAATGTTTTCAAAATCATTAAAATGTAGACCACTCCCAAAACTGCAGCCTTTCCAGGAAATTTAGCCCAACTTATGACACTGTGACTAGCCTACCTAAATGGCATGACTAGCCTACCTGCTGTATGTACTAGGTGGGGGGTGGGGATAAGGGGGGAATCGAGATAAGTTTGGGTGAGGAAAGTTCCCAAATTAAAAAAGGATGGTTCCACATCATTGCTAAATCTATAGTTGTAGTGTTTGACGCCTTAAACCTGTGCAATTGAGGCTGACGCCCAAGACACAGCTGGAAAGGAAAATTGCTGTCTGACCAAAAGTCAATTAATGCTACTATTGACATTAAGTCTTGCCAAATACCAATCCACCATCCGAAAAACCCCGATTCCTGCCAAGTCCTCAAGTTTAAAGATATTAATGTGTTATAGATGCGGGAAGGATAGTAAACTGCAGCCGAGACAGCAACCTAATTCTATGTGCCTGTATGAATATTAAAACAATCTGAAACTGTTGATGATTATTTGTACTGGTACTAAGAGAAAGCCATACTTTAGATAGAGGCACTGATAAAGAAAAGGTTAAGAAACAGGGTAGTCCTACTTGGTGAATAAATTGGTTTAGGCTACTTACATTGAACAATTGAGAAAACTGTTGGGAAACCTAACATATTAAAACAACCAAGTTTTAGGCCTAATTTGAACTGTAGACATTTTCGAGATTGACATTCAAAATTAATTTTATGCTCCAGATAAAAAATCCTTACAAGAAAACACCATACACAAAATAAGAGGTTATGGCTTCTAAATCGAAAATAAATCAACTTTGGCAATAGAAATGAAAAGGGGATGATTTTGACAAAAAGTTCATGTTTACGTATACAGATCACCAACGACGTTTAAAACAACATATGAGATATGGGTAAGTGTACATAGACACTTAAGATTAAATAAGGATTACGTCACGCTCACAGGAAAAAGGAGGGCGTAAATTGTTATTAATCGTGACATGCGTAATTTAACAACAATGCAACAGCAGTTGAAAGGAAGTTAGGGTCAAAGGGCATAAGAGTGCAATTTGGTAACTTGCAAAATTCACGAAACCATGTTAAATATTTCTATACAAAAAATTACGCGAAATTTTTCGGGAAGAAAGGCGAAATCAAGGCCCGCAAATACATTGTTTCGTGATAAGTTGGAAAAATGAAAAATGTTTCATGCGTTTTTGTCTTTCGTTTAAAATTTTTCTTTAATGACATACGACCCATCCCATATACATTATATACATTACTTTAAATCGCGACATCCCCATTTTATTTTAACCCAAAAGTATGAATGACAGATGAGAGTAGGATGATTGTGGCGCTATCTTATCTTGTAGTCTTGTTACTGACTAGGGCCACCGGTCTAACACTTAAATGGAGCCAAGTGGTAAGCTTATTGGTACGGGTTAATTCGAATCACTTTAGTTAGATGTCGTTGTAAAAACATGGATTTCTTCTTCTTCACTGAATCGGCCAATCAAAACCACGATAACGATCTGCTAACTTCCTATTCCGTTTTCCCTGATTTTCTGTCACGACGCGACGTGTACACAACCAAAACGATTTGGAATTAATTTGAGTGTGGGAAAATACCTAAAGTACGTTTGCCACTAGTGTAAGTTGTTTCGCGAAATACTGTACTGCGTGATTCATTTGTGATTAAAGCTATTGATAGAAAATAAATACGTAGATGTTTACATAAAAGCACTTAATAAAAATTAACTAAATTAATTTTTATTAAGTGCTTTTATGTAAACATCAACGTATTTATTTTCTATCAGTCGCTTTAAGCACAATATGAATCACTCAGTACAGTACGGTATTTCGCGAAACAACTTGCACTAGCGGCAAACGTACTTAATCAATTTAATCTAAACAAATCGGTAAAGTCATTAAAATTGAAAGTCTAGCCCACCAAACAGGGAGCCCACCAATTGACCGAATAGATATTTGCTCGCCGTGACACTTGCCCACTTAAAAAAAATTAAATTAAATAAATAAATAAAAGCTTCAATCCACTTGGTCGAATTGATGATTGGTCGTTGTGCCATTTCCCCAACTTTTTATTTAAATATTAATATTAAAAATTAAATAAAATACTGAAACCACTTGTTCAAATTGATACTTGTTCGCTGTGACAGTTGTCCGACTTTATAAAAATATTAAGTATTAAAAATATGACGATTAACCGAATTGATAGCTGCTCGCCGTGTCTCTTGCCCACTTTCTAAAATTAAATTAAAATAAATAAATAAAGGCCTGAATCAACTTGGTCGAATTGATAGTTGGTCGATGTGACAGTTGCTCGACTTTATTAAATTAAATAAAAATAATTTTAAATGTGTGACAGTTGACCGAATTGATACTTGCTCGCAGTGACAGTTGGCAGAAGAGTGGAGGGGGCAGCAAGGAGAGGGAGTGGGCCGGGCGCCCAGCTCCTATTCGCCCAGTGGGAAAATGCCAACATGGGCCGTCCAATAGCAGAGAATAGGGGCTTTACGCCCCGCCCTCTCCCTTTCCGCGCTGCCCCCTCCTCTCTTCTAACAACTGTCACTGCGAGCAAGTATCAATTCGGTCAAATGACACAAATTCTAAATTATTATAATTTCATTTCAAAAATTCGGGCAACTTTCACATTGACCAACCATCAATTCGACCACATGGATTCAGGCTTTTATTAATTTAAATTAATTTCATTTTTAAAAGTGGGCAAGTGTCACGGAGGGTAACTATCAATTCGGTCAACTTTTAATTATTTAATGCATAATAATTTTATGAATTCGGACAACTGTCACAGTGAACAAGTATCAATTCGAACAAGTGGGTTTCAGTATTTTATTTAATTATTAATATTATTATTTAAAAAGTTGGGGAAATGTCATCACGATCAATTATCAATTCGACCAAGTGGTTTCATGCTTTTATTTATTTATTTAATTTTATTTTGAAAAAGCGGGCAAGTGTCACGGCGAGCAACTATCAATTCGGTCAACTGACAGGCCACTAACAAAACAAGAAAACGAAAATATAAACAAAGCAGACGACGACGATCGATATGTCGCATCGACGACGATCGATATATCGCATCGACGACCATCAATATATCGCATCGATCTATTTAGTTCGTAGCACTTTTATCAGACAGCGCTACTGTTCCCTTACCACCGAGTTAACATGGGAGTGCCAACTCTTTACGAAGTTCATTATTACTCTATGCTAAGGCCGACATGATCCTTGATTGATTGATTAATTGGAGTGTGGGGAATAGACTCAATAGGTCTCAGCACGTCAACCGAAGCATATTGTTATTGTGCTCCCCTAGCTATACTGCTAGATTGGCAACGCCCTACTGTGCCCTCAACGAGACTTCGCTCTTAGTAGATACGCTCCTGATTCCATGCCAGGTGCCTTTTCTACCTTTGCATAACTTATTAAACTTTTGCCAGCACGAAGTCAAAGAATTAATATTTTATATTGATGTTTATACTGACTGACAGAGAAAATGTCTGAAACGCTTAAGTAGAAGGCTATTTTCTAAACGTTCTGTTACTGACAAGGTGGCATTATGTCCACGGCAGAATGGTTGTTCACAAGGCTATTTGTAGGTCGTTCACGTATACATAGCTTATTTTGGCCGTTTACAGACTTTTTACCTTACCTCCTTTTTATCTTACCTGTGCTGTATCGTAACTATTTTAAGATATAATGTTCTACTAGGGGTCCCATGCGCAAATTGCGCATTTCAATATTGTGTTTGTTGTGAGAAACTATAACATAAAATTCGAAGAAATTCTGTTCCTGAAGAAAATGTTCTGTTTCTTCCTGAAATTCGAAGAAATTCTGAACCTGTTAAACTTGAAAATAAAATTTTAGGGCCAACATTTTTTAAAAAGCTTAGCTGAAAAAACATACACACACATTGTCCATCGCCCCAACACTATGTATTTGATTGTCTTCTGAAAATAACTTCGCTCAACAGTAGGATACCGCATGTGTTTTCCACGTTTGTCCTTACATAATCTTTAAAGGCTCCATTTCCAACACGGCGCGGCGTCAGCGCGTTCGACGTCGACGTCGGCGTCAATGCGCCAGCGCGATAGTCAAATGTAAAGCGGGCAACAACAACCGGGTCAACAATCAGCGCGCGCAGCGTCTAGGAAAATGTCCCCATTGCCCACTTCACCCCACATTTAACTCTAGCGCAATGACGCCGACGCCAGCGTTGAGCGCACTGACGCTATGTTGGAAAAGGAGCCTTAAGTTGTTTGAAGAATATAGGTGATAATTGACGCCAATTCTTGGGGCCCAGTGCGGTGGATGCGCGGTAGCAAAAACGGCTAGTGCGCATGCGCGACAACACGTCGCTAGAGCGCAGCACTGTCATTCCGCTCTCAGCCGTCAACAATAGCGTGTCACTACATGTCGTCCTAAAAACATTGACTGACGGAACATTGACTCTCATTAACGATTAAAGCAAAATACAGCATAAGATTAAAGAATAATGTTTCATTAGTATTTATTAAAGCGTCTAGATACTCTGAACAACGATTGACAGAGAAACAGTAACTATGTACGAGCTGTCGAATCTACGTAGCCAAGCGAGTACACAGTCGGCCGCCGCTGTCACTACTACTCCCCTCTCCTCCCAGCCTACCCACTCCCCGCCCCATGCGCGGCCTGGGCCCCAAGAATTGGCGCCAGCTATACAATGTCGCTCTCCTGTTCAATCTTTGTCTCCTAGCAGTTATCTGTTCTTGCCGAACGTTACGCATGTTTTCCCTGATCTCTCTAATCTTGTCCTCTCTATTTTCTCTTTTTGATTCGTCTTTTTTCTATTTCGGGATTCATAAATCGTCATCCAGGCCTAAAGAATAATGTAACGATTTCCTTTTACAGTTATACATTTACTTCCTAGCTAGAAAAAACTTTGAAAATTCAAGAAAAACATCGTCATATGAAAATAAAAATTTTACAATATTTGAAACATGTCGATGTACACATCAGAGAGTGATTTACCTACCGAATCAATAAAAGTATAAAAATTCACTGTTCACAAATTGTTTTGTCTCTTATTTACATTTTTTCAGAGTATCTATTTTTGTTTACAATGTCAATGGTTGACAATTCGTCTGAAGGTAACCAGCTGTTAAATTACAATTTACATTTAGCAAGTTGGTCAGCACTGGACCATTGAAAGCGCCCTCTAGAAATAAATCAAAGGCTCGGGGGTCGAAGCAGTTAAGGAATTGTTCATTTTAATCATCAGTCGCAGGTGCGCTACATTATAAGCTTTAAAATGACACCTCAATCGTAAAAATCGGTTAAGTAGGACGGCTGAAAAAGGGATCTAACAGAAAAAACCCTTATTGTATTAAGTATATAGAAGATTGTTGTTAATACAAAGAAGGAAATACTTCAGTTTCATTTTAAAAATGGTATCATTATAGATTTTAAGTTAGTGTGTAAGTCAGAGCCACAACTCAAATTGTAAAGAATCGTATATTGTTCTATTATTGTTTACCTGTCAAGGGGGAGGAGTAGACGATTGGTCCAAACCTTTTCAGGAAAACTAGATAAAGGTGTGCCAGCGATATTCTGGCGGGCTTATTGATACAATCGAGTGTGTGAGGTCGGCGATGCCGGACTCTTCCGCATCCCCCTCACGCGCGCTACTGTCGGGGCAACATGCAAAATTATTTGGACAGGTCAAGGCTATATAAGTTAGTTCGGCACCGCCGCCGGGTGTGTGTTCTTTCGACGTTAGTTTGTGCGGACCGTGACCACGTCTTCTCGCCAAAAAAATGTAAGTCTCATATCGCCCTATTTGCTACCTAATTAAAATTAAATACCGGAATTAAACAAATTGGACATATTTATCGAACAACTTTATAAAAACAGTAATAGTCATTCTAACTGTTATTAATTTTACTCGGTCAGAGGCACATGCCTCTTCGACCTTGAGTCAACAGCTAAATTGTTTAAGTATTGTGAAACCAACTAAGTTTTACCGAATTTTTATTAAATACGCTGCGTGGGGCTGCTGTCTCGCGCGGTGATTTTTGAAAATTTTAAACTAGCCCAAATAACGTGTTGCCTCGCCAGTTCCTTGTAATTAATCAAAGAGCCAGAGCCAGTATATCGCTGCACATTATTAGTTATTTTGTCTTGTGCAGTTTTATTTCAGTGATACGTAAATCTCGGGATGAGGCAATTGTCTCACACCCTTGAGATCCATTCACGAACTAGCTCATTCATTTACCCAAAGTGAATTTATAAGTGCGGAAAAATAACCAGTGACATATAGACTGAATGACTTATGATATTCTGGCATTTCCTCTTTTGAGTTGTACAGGGTATTAATTTTTCCATGTTAATAAATCCCATTTCGCATAATATGTTGTCCACATATATTGATACCCATTAAACTGAGGCTTCATGTATTTCTTATTAAAGGGGTTGAACCCGAAACTCTGAGACTATTCCAGGCAATATTATTATGTTTTGTAACCTGGGGAATTAACGTATAGATAATTTATTAGTGGAAATTCCGACCCCACTCTGGTTACAAAGTGCATTAAAGAATGTCTATCATTTCTGTCATGGCGTGTCAGTTATAAGTCAGAAACTATACTATACTTACAATACTTATAGTTTTCTTGAAATTGACACCAACTTAGGTATTATCTAGGTATTTTAAAAACAAGTTCAAATCGAAAATTCTCTCCACGTATGACGCAATGTTCTTTAATTACAAAATTAATTCTATTTTACATAAAATTAATACGTAGATACAGGTAACGCTAGGTACCCTTATCATGCCCACATTGTCAACTATTTAAAAGTTTCCTTCGTTCTTTTGACGTTACGTAGGATAATTCACAACACTTTCTATATACTCTATATATTCTACTCTCTTTCAGAATTGGTGTGGTTAAGTTTGATAGCCTGCACAATTACTCACTGCCTCCACGACGGTTTCATTCATTATGTTGTTTTGCTTCTGATTGTCAAAATAAAATATTGTTTTATTTTCTTTAGGTAAATTGATTAGCAAGTCGATATGTATTTCAACGCATTTTTATTCCTAGTACTTTATTCTTTTGCCGTATTAGTAAAGGGATACGAAGTCACTGAAGCAAATAGCAATGATTTGTACGAAATAGAAGGTAAAGTCTTCCCTCCGGAGAGCCTAGTTCCAAACCCGAATTGGATAACAGACACTAAAGTCATTACCAAGGGCGGATATCACATGGGATTTTTAAGGTATGACCATTCAAAGTTTTAGGAGTTAGACATTGCCCAACAAGTTGAATAAATTTATTTATTTAGGCCCTACCCTCAGTTTTGACCTAGATCAGTATGGCCTGACTGTTATAGCCTATTTGGTATTATATCAGCCAGTATCCTAGAATGGGACCGCTTTCTTTAGTTTTTAAGCTTTTCTAAAAAATAACATCACTTTCTATATTGACTGGGAGTATGGTAATGTCTGTTTTAAAGAGATCGTGCGTGCGTGGCAAACTTTTTAAGTCTACTCGAGGTGGGCTGAATATTTAGGAGCCCAAAGAAAATCTGAAGACTCAGTTACCTGTGCAAGGTTATTTCGAAAACCAAATAAAAAATTTGTTCTAAATAGGCCTACTGTATTGTGGAATTACTGTAGGGCTGCAGCAATTTGTATGAAATTGATTCAATAGCTTGAGTTCAACAAGCTAACTTTTTAAACTTAATTCTTTACACAGATAAGCAACTAATTCCTATAGGGGAGGGGGAGAGGAAATGGAGTTCTGGTTGATTGTAATTCTGGCACCTCTATTTCTTGATGTCAAGCTCTGATTTTAGCACTTCCCTCCTAATAATATGCGAAAGTTGCTTAATTAGGCTACAAGACATGAACACTGAGCTGTCACTAAGCTCAGTTCCGTAGTAAGGCTAATCTGAGGGAAATTATATTGTGGCTCGTATCTTGATAATCAAGTTGTGATAAGCTGTTCTTTCGATTCTATTTGAAGGTAAAAAAATTTTAAGATTATGAATGAATACCGTACCCAGTTGCATTTCAACTGAGTTAGTAATGAGTTGATCGTGGCAAATGGATTGGTATGATGAGCCTTTTAGTTATGTACCTATGTCATGACCTGGCTTATTGAATATTGTGTTCTTTTGTAGTTTCTCACCGATAATTTTTTTCCCACAGGGACGATGGGAGTTTTGTGATACACAATGTTCCATCTGGATCTTATGTTGTGGAAGTAATAAGCCCAAATTACACCTATGAGCCTGTTAGAGTGGAAATAAATTCTAAAGGAAAGTTACGTGCGAGGAAGGTGAACTACATCCAGACATCACAGGTGGTCCCGGTGCCTTACCCGCTGAAGATGAAGCCTCTAGGACCCACCCGGTACTTTTACACAAGAGAGCAATGGCGGGCCACTGACTTCTTGTTCAATCCTATGGTAGGCTGGCACAAAATAATTTTAAAACACTAGTTTAGTCAAATTATTTGTTAGTAAAGTATGCATTTCTTAAGTCGTCTATTTCCGACCTTTAAGTGGCACATCATCCTCTCAGTCATCGGGTCTACTATTTCCTTGGCTTTTAATACATCATCATCATTGGTTTAGTGTAGCTCCAGTCAGCTGGCTGGGATGTTCTAATCCTCAGTTGGGCAAAACGTTTGAATCCTCTTACGCCCAAACGTATTTCTAATATTCCTAATCTCTCCTCTTTCTTAACACTTTGTGGTTCTCCCCTTTCAGTTGTTTGTCTTTGATTATAAAAATCTGTTACTAGCCATAGCCTTCCTTTATTTTGAGGCATCTATATATTAATACGCAAGTGGTTTTCTTTTCACAGTCCAACCGCAATAACGGCTGGACGGATTTTAACGTTTGAGGTGTCAAATTAAAGGGACTGTTACGTAGACTTGTCATCAAGTCTCAGAATTTTAAAAAAGGGTGTCTCTAAAGTACAGTAAAGGGCTGAAGTTTCGGAACAGCAGTGCTATTCATGGACATTGAAGCAAGCTTAGTTTAGTACTTTGTTTACAAACTGAACATATGGCCAAACTCTGAAATAAACCACAGACTGCAGCAATTATAATTAATTTTTTGAAAAGAGCGGTTTTATATTTACGGCTGGTTTGCCTTTGTTTTCAACAGTTTTCTTTTTTAAACGATATGTTGTGTAATTTAGGTTATGTTATGAAGTTTTTAAAGCTCTTAAACATTGCAGTTACCAGTTTTACAATGTAGTTTACGACATCCCATAGTGTTTTTTAAAGTGATGTCAACCTGAGCAAATCTATTTTTGGATTTGGTGCATTTATAATGCCACCGATAAGAAGAAGACGAACACTGACTGGTAGGAGGAATCGGAAAGAACACGATCGTAACCGCTGGCATCACCCTCCCGATGTAACATTTTATGCTCCTTCCAGCCTCAGACCAATGAACTAAAAATGCTTTCATTGTGGTGGGATGCATTTCAAGAATGAAAAGACTGATAGAGATAATGCGTTGTTTACACGTTTTTGCCACAAAGGAAAGGTTGCCTGTAAAGACAGCCGTTCCCTACAATATCTGTTTTGGAGATAATTATCAATACGGTGCAGCGGCAATCCCTAAACAAAGAAAGCCATTACTCACGGCGCGGCGCCAGTGTTTGCTCTCGGTCAGCTAGGGCCTACATGTTGCTGTAAGCAGAGCTTGATCTTTTGCCAGTGTTAGAATATACATTTCAAAAAAAAGAGGACATGGGGAAATGAAGGTGAACCCCTTAAAAAATCGTTTTTATTTACCGGAAACTCCTGCGGTAGATCAAATTAACATTAAAAGTTTCAGTAGTTAAGCCATAATTTTGTTAATGAATTTTGATTAAACTTTAAAAGTGTATAATTTGGCTGATTATTCTTCATTCTTTTACTATATGAATTTTGCTCGATTTCGAGCTACGTGTTATCTAGTTTAGTTTAATGTATGATATAAATTAAACTAAACTCGATTTGTTTCAGGTTTTGATGATGGTTTTACCTTTGCTGCTGATCATGGTGCTCCCAAGAATGATGAATGACCCTGAAACTAGGAAGGTAGGAGGTTGACTATTTTGAATGTTATTGGTATATCAGAACTATACGCTGATTTGATTCAGTCCTATATTTGAGGTTGTATTAGGCTTTTGTCGTAGCTACCTCCAACTGTCAACCATACTTAATCCTGATTATTTTGTATCTAAAACTAGGGAATTTTCAGTTTCCCTAGTTTTTATTAAAACTAAGAGATTTAATGACAAGTTTTCTGTTCTAGGAACTCTAAATTAATATTTTTTCAAATCATGAAGAAAGTCAAATTTACACACCTTCTTTAGCTAAGAGTATGTATCTCAGCTCGCTAAATAATGCTGGGTTGTCAGAAATTAATATGCAGTAACATTAAAATTAATTAATTTTAATGTTACTGCATATTAATCTTATTTACTGATTTACTCTTATTTTCTTTTCTATAATTATTATAGAAAATAAAATAAGAGTAGTTTTATTTCAAGGTTATAAATTGAGGTTTTCCTTGAATTAATTTTACTGTGTTGTTTAAGATAAACATCAATCAAGTTTATGAATGTTTATTGAGTACTGGTATCTATTATTGTGTTACTATAATTTTTTACCATCAATACTTAATTGTTTTCGTAGAAAACCAGTGTTGGAATGAAATCCTCTGTTTCACAACACTACTGCACTCAATTAACTTATCCCTTGCATACACAATGCATTTATGATACTGTTTTCTATCTGATAAATCAGTAAAAGTTTGTAACTGCATAAAATTGTTTATTTCTTTTGATCCTAACAGATTATGTGTTTGTTACAGGAAATGGAGCAGTTAAACAACTTGGCCAAGTATGACATGCCCGAGATGTCTGAGGTGATAACGTCTTTCTTTGGAGGCGCAGACAAACAAAAACCCAAGTCTATCAAATCTGTAAAGAAATCAAAGCAAGGCTCGTCATAGTCTTAAAAGCATGTTAAATTTTTTAATTTAACTAGGAACAATTTATTAAATGTTAGAGTTTGTATGTGTACAAAGACAATGAATTTAAATGACAAAATTAGTATTCTTTATTTTATTTGTAAATATATTGAAAAAATTATAATTTTAAGTTGCATGAATTTGCACATTGTACAAATGTATTTTTAAACTTGTTAATTGCTTAAAGCAATTTTATATTGTTTGCAGTATTCACACTGTACTTTTTTCTTATTTTTCTGCTCTTCAAAGTTATCTAATTTAAAAACAAACATGTTATCATCAGATAAATTGTAGGTTCATCGTTTCAATTTTAGAAACTGTATTATAATGGTTTTTTCATAAAGCACATGTTTTTCATCAGCCTTTTGAAGTTTTCAATACCAATTGATTGATAACAATTGTCTATGTCATGTTACCAGAAAATATCTCATTAAAATGATGTGAATAAGATGCTCATGTGTTAAGCTGTTAAAACTTATTTCCCTGAAAGATCGCCTTTAGAATATTTTAGCTGATTTCTCCTCATGAGGAAGAAGCCTTAGGTGGCACTGCGAGACTTTCGCCTTGGACCCTGTTAAGGTTGTTAAGTAAACCTTTAGTTGTCATGTAAATATGAGAATAAAATAAATTTTCAATTTGAACTCTTGCTAAATGTGATGTAAATTGAACATTGGTATAATGGAATTAAAAGAGTAAACAAATATTAAAAGTAAACATGCAGAATAATTGATGTGATATTATGATTGTTGTCAGCTTTATCAAAATAACATTATATTAGAAAGTATGTTTGATAAAAACCAGTGCTTGATTTGCGGCGGAACGGCGTTCCGGGACCGCTTTCTGCCACAAAAGTCGATCTTGTAAATCTTAATCGGTCGGAGTATTTTTAGTAAGAAACGATCGCGTGCAATCGGACGGATAATTTGCCGTAAAATGCAATCACGTACAATCGGCCGGAGGATTTCGCCACGAGAGAGGATCGTGTGTAATCAGGGAGTATTCGTCGTATAAGAGACAATCGCGTGTAATCGGCTGGAGAATTTGCCGCCAATGACGATCGCGTATGAACGGCCGGAGAATTTGCCTCAAAAGACAATCGCGTATGAACGGCTGGAGAATTTTGTCGCTAAAGACGATCGCGTAAGATCGGCCGGAGAATTTGCTGCAAAAGACGATCGCGTATAATCAGCCGGGTATTTTTCGGAAGAGACGACCACGTGTACTCGACCAAACTTTTACTGAAATTACGCGCGGAGTTTCGGCCTGAAATTAGCGCACTTTTGTGTAGTCTTGAGCTAAGCCGAATGTTGAAAACGCTAAAAAGACCCGATACTCGCACAAGGCATCATAAAAAAATCTAGAATTTCTTGGTATTTCTTGGAATTTTTTGGTAAAATTATGCTTTGTTAGTTTTTAATTTACTTATTAAAGAATTTGAGTTGGATAAAATGTGGCTTTTTAAATCGACCTAATTATTCACATAGACAAATAATACTTTGTTGAAGGGAAGAATGATAAGGGGGGGGGGTTATGTACAAACTGGCAATTACAGTTCCGGTACCTCAATTTTTACAAATCAAGCACTGATAAAAACGAAAGCTGCAAGCACATTGAAACAACAGCTGAATACTTTTTATGTATAACGCTGATAAAAGAGATCATAAAAAAGAGTGACTCCCTACCGGGGCCTGGGGGTGGAGCCCGTAGCGAGCAAAGTAAGTCAATCATATATTTTTTATATATACATAAAAAGATTTGTGTGTTGGTATATTTTGCGCTACAGCAAAAACTACATGTCGTAGACACTTGATCTTGGTGTCAAATTAAAGCTTGGAATTTCATGATGTGTACTATGGTGGTTTGATTTTGAAATGTTTTATGAACTAGGCACGTAACTGTCCGAAAGGGAACCATGTTAAAGATTTTGGAAGAGCTTTGAGCAATTGCTATGGTTACCTTTTTAAGTGGCTACTAACATAATTCATCATTAGGAAACAACAAGAATAAAAGAAGATTTATTACTCTCATGTAAGATACAATAGGTTCCCTGTGACAGGTTAAATGATAATTCACACACAAATAATGGCATTTTGGTTCAAAGTGAGTTGTTGAAAAAACTATACTCGAGAGAAAAGCTGCGTTTTTCACCTTCAATTATGTTTTTCAATTTTCAACCTTGTCCAGAGAATCCGAAAAACAGATAATTTAGGTGCATATCATCCAGTGTATTCTGTTTCAATAAATTAATATTCATTTGCATCTTGCAAATTAAAATTAATCATTCTGGCAAAAAGTTTTAATTAGCAAGATAAATTAACTCAAAAAAAGCCACTTCCTCTGAGCGAGTGTTTCCCAACCAGTGGTATGCGAGGTATGAAAACTTAAATAACAAAGAAAAATCCTAGGTGTCTGAACGTTATTTGTTCCGTCGACACAGTACTATTACAGCTACACTACAGTTGCTTGCAACATTGACAGATGTTTATAGTTTACCAACTGTCATTCTGCATCAAACATAATATTCCAGTTTTGCACCTTTTATAATGAAAATATTTAAAAGAAAATCGGTTTATAGTCAGTATGACAGATATGATTCTTGATGCAATACTTACCAACATAACTTACTTTAAGAACATGGATTAACTCAGAAGATGAGACAGGACAAAGACAGTCACCCCTCCACAATTGTGGGGCTGTAGAGAGGCAATGATTATGTAAAAGTGGGGAATATAGTGCAATGTTTCATTTCTAGGCCTAGTCTAGGTAACCTAGATTTTAACAGTAGATAATGATATTTTGAACTATAGATTGTTTATTATGTAGGCCTAAGTTAAGACTTCATATCATTTAATAGAAATAATCAGTTTTATCTTCATTTAATTTGTTGAAAGTGTGAAGTAGTTGAAGAAATGTTTGTTGTCCACTTACCGAATAGGTTAGGTTATCCGATATCGTCATTGTAAATAACAACACAGAGTGTACTTTCATTATTTATCTGTGAATACCTTGTCTGTATTGTAAAACAATTAGTATTTATCAGTTTTAAGTTAGAATAATCCATATTTAATGATTTAATAGCAATGATTGTAAAGGTAGCTAAAAGGAATGTTTACGTTTCCATTTATGTTGTGAAATAGTGGTAATCCTGTAGAAGTAGACTGTTGCTTCGGCTGACGGGTGGTCACGTGATTCTTTCCCAGCTGACCGGCCCTATAATAGGCGAGTGCCAGCCGCCTCAGATCTCAGATTCGTCTCAATAGCTGACTGATGCTGTGAGCACTCTGTGCTCGCTGTTGCATCTCCAGCAATAACGGGTAGACGGTAGGTCCCCGATTTTGTTATTTTGGAACGGTAGAGGCAGAGTCCCCCGTATCCCCAATTAATTATGATTTGTCAGTAACAGGGCATTTAGCCACCAAGTAATAATATTTATTTAATAATTTATTGTAAATCCATTTGTATAATCTCTACGAAAGAATAAAAGTCAGTGTTATTAAAATATTCCTACTTCTCCTCATTTAATGATTTAATATTTAAGTTTCAAAAAGGTCGATCGAGTTGGTGAGTATAAGGCAATCGTAATTACACTAACATTCGAAGATTGTTTAGCCCCGACTGTCCGTTGGCGCGGCAATCTTAACACTACACTTCGGCTTACGCTGTTGCATCTTAATTGATGCTGCGTCCGAAAACATACAATTAGTGGCACTTTACATTTTACATTCACAAACACAATAAAGGCTTACGCTGTTGCATCTTAGTTGATGCTGCGTCCTTTACAACACTACGCTTTCGGATCGCTGTTGCATCTTAACTGATGCTGTGACCGAATTAAACACACATTTACACTTACAAATAAAGGCTTACGCTGTTGCATCTTAATTGATGCTGCGTCCTTTATTCACATAACACTCACAAATAAAGGCTTACGCTGTTGCATCTTAGTTGATGCTGCGTCCTTTATAACACTACGCTTTCGGATCGCTGTTGCATCTTAAATGATGCTGTGACCGAATTAAGCACACAAATTACACACTTACACCAAGAACTCACAAGTTAGGGGATCATTGATAGCCTACAAGTGGATTGTGCTACGGCAAAGAACTCACCCTGAGGTTTAAGGTTGAAATTGACTTAAATAAATAAAAACTATCCTATAATCCTCTATTCCCCTCCCTTTACACATTGTAATAGGATCATTAATTTGGCCCTTTCCAAGGAGAATTAAAAATTTTAGTCAGCTATAAAGTTTTTTAAAGTGATAATTTTCTTGGTAAGTACTAGCTCACTGTAAGTTCAATGCAATTTTCATGAGTTAATTCAATTCAATAAGGCCAAATATTTCAGTCCAATCCAATTCAATAAGGTCTAATTTTGTTGTTCATTTTTAGTTACATGTTGACTAACTTTTATTTCACTGAAAACGTGTACTGAGTTAATTTGGTGGTATACTTATAGGGTGAGTTCACTAGTGAATGTTAGGTTAAGGAGTTAGTGTCATGTTAATTTAACATTACTCCCCTATTTCTTATTTACAGTTATCCATTACACTTTACAAAGCTCATTTGTCGTTTAAGGATTAAGAATCGTAAGTAAAAATTACTTTTCAATCAGAACACTGATTGTAATTTGCATTTTTAGACAACTAAGTCAATAATCCAGTAAATAAACGACCTCAATAATATTAACGATAGGAAGTATTTAAATGTAATAAAATCATATGTATTTAAAATCGACGAGTAAAATGTTAGCTATTATTTGTTGCGAAACATTCATAAATTACAGAATAAACGTAAATTTAGCTTGCTGGCGATTCTCAACTCATAGTGGTTGGTCACTTGACATTAAAAATGTTGAAAAATATATTTTTGGTTCCGGAAATATGTACTAATAGCCGAGAAACCTTAAGTAAGATTCCAATGCTGCATTTAGATACATTAGATACATTACTTTGAAATGGCGACCTACCCAGGTAGGTATTTTAAGCCAAGTATGAATGACAGATGAGTGAAAGATGATTGTGGCGCGATCTTGTAGTCTTGTTACTGACTAAGGCCGACATGTTCCTTAGACAGGACTGTTAATTAATAGCCCAACAGCCAATGGCAAGTATGGGACCTACATTTTAACGTGGGATCCGAACCACAATTTTGCCTGGTTTACATGTTACGAACTGGTCTAATTATGAGGACGGTCCTATGAACGTAGTATTCAATAGTGCGGACGTTAATCCCCATTAAGGAACACCGTGTCCACAAGCCATCGCTCATAACTATCCACAATTCGTGACCTCCAAGTAGCTGGATTACAGGACGCGCCACCTGTTACTGCCAGGATTAAGTCGGTTTATGAAATAGTGGCCTAACTAAAATTCTAATACAGTATTTTTAAGGCAAAACGGTCATTCACTGGGGTGGCCAAGATCAAATTTATATATTTTTGTAATAGGGCTGAATAACTACATAACCTTAATAACATTGGTGGAAGTAGTGTAATTTTACTTTAAATGGCCAAAATATGAGAAAATACTAAGAAACCTTGTATCTTGTACTAAAATACCAGCATAAATATTGTTTATTTATGCTCTAATTTTTTTAATAAAAATTTGAATGATTTGTAAAATTGCAAATATTGACATGGATGATTTGTCCTAACGAACCTCAGAGGGTATGGGGGGGAGATCCTTGCAGTACTATGCCAAAATATATGAAAAGATTGGTTTGCGGACACAAAATGGTTAAGAACTTAACCAGCATAAAAGATTAAATAAATAAATGCAACAAAAAACAAAACAAGAGTTTAATTTTCCAACTGCCTATATACAAGTTATATACTATTTTTTTACAAAAAAACATTAGTAACTTGATAAAAATACAATAATACCTATATTAATTGATTTTAAAAATGTAATAAGTATACATTAAAATGCAAATTAAAAACTTCTAAAAATAAATAGCTAAACTTCTGATTACAATGAGTGAATATCTCAATATCTCTGTTGGGGAAACGGATCTTGAAGGAGTATCAATGCTGAAAACAACGTGCCTGACAATGATGCATATTAAGATGACATTCAAAGAAGGCACAACTCATTTTACACAAATTCTTAAAGTAGAGGGCAAATTAAAAAAAAAATTATAAACAATGAAAAACTAATTTAATAATTCGAGATTTTTGAGTGTTAAATGTATGTTTCTGATTGTTGGTGAACGTGTTCAAGTGTATGTTGTTGGTAAATGTTGAAAATTAATTTTGTTATTGTTTGGCAATTACTTCAGCTGCTCTTCATTTTAGTGGTAGTACAGGTACACTCTTTTTGAAAAAAAACACCAAAATTAACTGGTTTCCATGGATGTGGAGGCGGCGGGTGTTGTGAACTGGACGTCCGGATCAAACGTCCACTTGGGAAACACCCGCTTGTAGAGGTTCAGTAGAACTGTGTCCATGGACTTCAACTGGCCGTCAAAGACGCATTTCATGTGTCCATGCGTTCCTGTGAAAATATTCAATTGAAGGCATTCCAAAATACAATCTGGCAATTAAAAAAAGCTTGAGGATTATTTAGTTGCAATCAAGGACAGATTTATTTTTTTTTGCTAGAAGACACTATTCTTAAAATTTCCCCCGTGCCGAAATTGTATGAAAGCATTTTATATTATGTAGTTTTTACGAAATGGTAACCGTATACTTAGGCAAAGTAGTTTTAAAAAAAAATCTGAAACAAATTGTTATTGGCGGAAAATAAGTGAAAAAGAGGCTAGATATTCCTGAAAAGCTAAACAGCACACACAATCCCAAGGGGGATTGGGGAAGTTTGAAGTGCTGCATTTTTTCAAATTAATATATACTAGAGATCCCTTACTGGTTGAAGAAGAAAATATGGGTTTAGTTTTTACTAATCATTTCAATAAAACATGTGAATGCATTTGTTTATATTTTGTTCTTATTCCGTAACCAACATGGCGACAGGTTAAGCCCATGTTAATTTTTTTTTCATAAATTCATATTCATCTGTCAAAAATTTTCAAAAACTATAATTAATTATAATGGGAATGTGCACACCCACAGGAAATTATTTTTCAAACAGTGTGCTTCGATTTTTGCTATGTGACACTCAGGCTGAGAAAAACGCATCACAAAAATCTTGTTTACAAACTAATATAGGCCTAGATATCATGAGAATAGATATTGTGTTTTTGACTTCTGAGCGACCTCAAAGTGTAATGAACTAGAGGCCCGGTCAAGAGTAAATATGCCAGAAAAAACATCGGCTCCAACTTAATGTATGTTGTAACCCACCTTCTTTCTGCAGTTGAAATTTGATTTTAACTCATACGTACCTAGTGGTTCCTTGATGTGGCCCCGTCGACCGAACTTGGTCCGCAGCTCGATTGGCTTGAACCAGCTGATGTCCTCCCGGTTGAAGAACATGAAGCGGACGACGGCGGAACGCTTGTGGATCTTGAAAGGGTGTCCGCTGAGCACGACCCGCTTGATGATGATGCGATCGGGATTGACCGAGAGTAGACTCCCGGTGGCAACCAACACCTAGAGGAAAAGGAAACATTTTTTAGAATGAAGAATCAGAATTAATGAAATCTGAGAGTTAAAAGTCGAATCGATTAGCTAAATTAAGTGCGAAAGTTGTGGTGTAGTTGGATGGTTAGCCTCCTACACATTTACTTGATTATAGATTTAGATACTGATGTAAATTATGCTAATATAAATACCCCTGTTGCAGCAGTCCTGCATACTCAGCGAATTTCAAGTGCATAAATAAATAATTTAAATGAAGTCTCGCATCAAGTAAAATCAATATACATTCAAAAGAAAGCGTGCAAAAATACTCTCCTAGTGGCTTTTAAGATCAACAGGCTATAAAAAATAATAGCCTATACTTGGCACAAAAATGCAATGTTAAAAACTTCAAAACAGCTGGCTTTTCCAATTTAATCGTATGGGGAAATGACCAGCTTTTTAAGTTTGAGTAAACAATTTCATAAACATCATCAGTAAAAATCTGTATTCGCTATAGTACATTTATTTGACATATTTAGTTATCTCGCCTTTAAGTAAGCCATATGTCTGTATCCACCATGTGGCTTTGAATCAAACATCAGCTCACATGTTTTAATGTAAACAAATCAGACGTTTTAGATCCCAATGCTACTTAAATGGCAGTTATTTTATGTTATTTTTTGTTATCTAGCAAACTTTAAGAAATTGCAGTACTTTTCCTGAGTCCCTGACATTAAAACATTTAATTTGAGCCCTGTTCCCTCATCCTGTGATTTGCCAAATGCCCACAATTGGTACAGTGGAACCTGGATAATTCGAACCTCAAGGGACCAGCTAAAAACTTCGAATTCTCCATAAATTCGAATTAAAGAAGTTCTAAAGAATGAGGCCAAAACTCATCAATGTCACATTGTGAATTTAACCTTTTTATCAAATTGACACTTTAAAAGAATAAATTCATCAATAAACGCTAATTATAAGGGTTCAGAAACAGAAATCATAAATCAGAAATAACTACCCTAAAGTATAAACTACGTACGACGCGACGTACGATAATACATACAAAGAAACATATCTGCTAGAAAAAATACAGTACGTTCTGCTACTTCTGAACTTGATACAGGCTACCAACTTAACTTCGTGTAACATTGACGATTGCACGCTCATTGACGTTCCGCTAAAGTGAGGGTTTTATAGGTCCGAGATTTTGTCGACATGGTCACTACACTTATTTAATGTTACGTAAAAACTTCTAGACACTTAAAAACAAGACAATGCACAAGTAAAAAAAAACACTTTGTTTGAAGGACGATCGAAAACAACGGAATGCTGCAATGGAATTCGGAAGTTAGTTTGGCTGGTGGGGGGAGGGAAGGGGGTCGCAGTGTTGAGTAGCCTTTGTGTCGACATAGAAAACTGCGCATCAGGTCTGGCGCATGGCTCGTCTGCCGGGAGCCGTTCTACACAGAATCAAGCGCGAAAAGTCTAGTGGCGCTGTCACGGTGAGCGCAACCCTCTTCCGAACCCAGTCAGCGTTCTGAACTGTTTTAGTTTACATTATTGGTGTCGCGTTACAAGCGATGTTGGGGCAGGGTGGGTGGTGGAAGGGATGAGTCATTTGACCATAACCTGACACGCCATCGGTCTGGCGATAATTTTTATTGAACGTCGTAGTAAAACGCGTTTTCAATGAATTTGTAACTATTTCCAGTCGTGGAATGAAATTGATATATCTTAATTTGGCACTTAAATATTCGAATTATCCAAAATAAAATTCGAATTATCCGCGATTTTTTAGCATTGTTTAGATACAAATTGCCAGGGACCAAGAAAAATATTCGAATTAAAGAAGATTTCGAATTATACAAGTTCGAATTATCCAGGTTCCACTGTATTCAAAAATAAATTATTCTTCATAAGATTATTATGGAAAAATGCAGGTTTGCTGCCACAGAAATTTGAAAATGAGTTATCATAGGCTACAATCCAATATATCTAAACTATATAAAGCCACATAACATGTTTTATCAAGATATGCTGAGGAATAAGAAAGCTATCCAATTGCATTTACCTCTCATAAGGTTAACATTGGGAAAGAGAGTACACAGGTTTGCTGCCTCAGGAATTTGATGATTTGGATATTTTAAGCCATAATCAAGTAGATATTAACTGTATGAAGCCTCATGCCATTTCTTATCAGTATATTTTGAGAAATGAGCGAACTACACAACTTATTTTATTACCCATAAGGTTAGCATGTAGAATGAGTATGCAGGTTTGCTGCAACAGGTATGTTAAAACTGGTTAGTTTTAATTCATTATTTAGTATATCTTAACTAGAAGAAGCCATATACCAAGTTTTGTCAAGAAATGTTAAAAAATAAGTAAGATATAGAATTTTTTTATTTCCTATAAGGATAACATGGGGAATGATTATGCAGGTTTGCTGCCACAAAAATTGAAATTTCGGGGATTTTTGACTAAAGTACATTATATCTCATCTAGATGCAGCCACAAGATATAATGTATAATTAAGATATGTTGAGAAATGAGCGAGATATAGAATTTTACTTATTCCCCATAAGGTTAACATTGGGACAACGTACTGTGTTTACCACTTTCAATATCTCGGTAACCAATGGACATAGAGCAATGATTCAAAATACTAAATTGTTTGTTTTTTTGAGGCGAATCCAATGGTGCCAACAAAAATTTGATTAATTTAATTTTTTTATGTAAAAACCCCAAAAAACCCATTTTTGGGGGGTTATTCCCCCTTTACCCCCCCTTCCGATGGTCCGATCGGGCTGGTTTACGACCACTTTACATGTCTGTACCAAATTTCATTAAGATCGGACCATATTTACGGCCGCTATCGTGCTCACAGACACACACACATATATATATATATATATATATATATAGATAGATAGATAGATAGATATATATAAATTCGAACGAATGGTGTTTTTTGCTTCTGGTGGCCCCAAAACGAAAAGTTATCATGGTCTCGGGCTTAGGTCTTACCATGAGACCTACGGTAATAGCTTCTTCCCTATAGGGGAAATTCGCTAAAAGTATGCTAATGCAGCCAACTAGGCAAGCTGGACTATTAACATGTCAAAACTATAAGATTTATTTTGTATTTTATCGCTAATGGCATTTCTTTATTGTTTATTTTATCGCCAATGCCAAATGACATTTCTTTGTTTTTAAGAGAAATGTTCCACATCGTGGACTAGTTGCTACGCAACACTGGCATTTAGATCATTAGATAATTCATTCATAGTTCAATGACAAATATCAATCAGGCCCAACTTAACATTTTTGCTTGTTTCTCAAACCTCCTTACCCATCGTATTTAAATGTTCTTCCAAAGCGAGGCACCCAATTCACCTGGTCATCACTTGTGAGCAAATAAATTTATAACCAATACTATGCTAGGAAAATTCTGACTCCAATCCTACCTGAGAGCCATCTTTCTTCTCTTTGAAAGCGAGAACTGAGGCGGGAGGGAACATGATCGGCGCAAACACTGTTGCCACTACTGTAGCTTCTGGTTGGAAAAACCTCTCATACTGGGGGAAATAAATCACAAGTTAACAATGCTCAGACTGGAAATAAATTTGAAATCAACAACTTTCCTGAAAAAGTTACAAAGTAGCAATAAGGTATGGTTCTCGGAACCGATTCTCAATAGCAAACATTTTTTGAAATTGGTAATGACGTTGTGATTTGTTGACCAAATCGATTTTTCAAGACTGATTGTATCCACACCCAGGGTCAATAAAAATTAACTCAAGATTTTCTAAATCTCTAGGTAAACTTATTTATCAAAAGGTATCAAAATCAATCAATTTTGGTGTTTACTCATCCCTAATTTAGCCAACTTTATCTCCATAATGGATAAAGAAAAACTCAAGAATAATAATAAAAAGGTTTCACATTTTCAACAGGTTCAATTCTAATACCACAAATTGAAGTGAACTTCTTTTTACTACCTTGGCCAAGAGCCCAGAATACATCATGCAATGTACACAACTACAAGAAAAAAAGTAATGTTTGATAAAAAAAATACAAAAAAGTTACTAAAAACCATCTTAACCTTCCAGATGGCATCAGGAATGAAAAGAATTTTATAGGATTAAAAATAAAATAAACTAAAAAAATAATTGATTTTCATCATACTGACACAGAAACATCTGTTTTCAGTTCCTTTTTGTTGGCTCGAAAATTACCCATTGCCGTCCCAGGCTGGCAAAAACTTTTATTTGGCCTAGGCCGGATAAATCAGCTGATTTGCAGCAAACCGACTTTTAATGTGTGTTTATTGGTTACTTTTTAGAGGAATGTAGTGGCAGCACTGGCAGAGCAGTAGCAAATTTTTGTTCTGTTTGTTATAGGTGTGTTCGAAGGATTGAGAATCGTATTGGTTCATGCAAGGACTACGTTATGATTTAAAGTATGTTTTTTCTGAGTAGTATGATGAAAAATATCGTACCTTACACGGCCGAGAAGTTTAACAACAGTACTTTTACTACCTGTACAAAAACAGTACTTCCCAGTCTAGTAACGTACTATACTATAGTCACACAAATTACTGTCTGAGTGATTTTTTTAAGATTTGAAATCAATGGTAAACTAGTGTTGCTTTGTAAAATTATAAGACTAGAAAAACCTTGTTATCTGTGTATATTTTGTTAGGTAAAAATGGAATAATGATTTTTATTAATACATTCATATTCATATACATTCATTGTGTATGTTAAAATAAAAAATACTTGTTATTCTGATTTTTTTTTGTAATTTGAAAGACTGTTTCATGCCAGACTACGGCCGTACCTTGTGCTTGGTGCCGTTGGTGTGCTGGCTGAACACGGGCGAGGCGCGGAACCGCCGGTAGCCGCACTGGAACACGAGGCTCTCCTTGCTGCGGATCGGCTCCTCGTACCGCAGCACGGCCGGCCGCCGCAGCACCATGTTGATCACGGACATCTTCTGCTCGTGCGGCAGCAGTCCGAACAGCACCAGCGGCTGGCTGCCGAGGCGGGAGGTGAACAGCGCCTCGGCCACTCCCGCCACATACACCGTGATGTACCAGCCCGGCTGCGACACATGAGGCTCATTGTGAATAGAAGGTATAATTTGTTATTTTCTAATTTAATTATTAGTGAATTTCCCCTATAGGGAAGAAGCTATTACTGTAGGTCTGATGGTAAGACCTAAGCCCGAAACCATGATAACTTTTCATTTTGGGACCAACAGAAGCAAAAATGCCATTCGTTTCAATTTTTAAATATTTATACCTATATATGTATGTGTGTGTGTGTGTCTGTGAGCACGATAACGGCTGTAAATTTGGTCCGATCTTAATGAAATTTGACTTAAGTGTAAAGTGATAAAAACTTGGACAAGTTCGTAACTTGGGCAGCCCGATCAGACCACCGGGAGGGGGTAAAGGGAAATAAACCGCCAAAAATGGGTTTTTTGAGTTTCTTACGTAAAAAAATCCAATTTTCGTTTGCATTATTGGATTCAGCTCGAAAAATCTAACAATTTAGCATCTTGAATCACTGCTCTACGTCCACTGGTTGCCAGGATATTGAAAGTGGTTAACACAGTATGTTGTCCCAATGTTAACCTTATGGGGAATAAGTCAAAATCGATATCTCACCTATTTCTCAACATATCTTGATAAAACTTGGTGTATGGCTTCTTACAGCTTAGATCCAATGGATATTGATTTAAAACCGCCAAATTTCTGCATACTTATTGCAGCAGACCTGCATACTCATTCCCCAAGTTATTCTTATGGAGGAAATGACAAATTGTCATGTTTTGCTTTATTATGTTGTGTTGAAATGTGATTCTATGCATCAGAAATTCTCTAAGTATGCAGGTCTGCTGCAACAGGGGGTATTTTACTTTGTTGAAATTAAATTTCTTTAGGTGTAGAGTAGAGGAGATATCACAGAATCTAGGGTTTGATTATCCTTATTTATTATCAAGCCAAACTGACAAAATATATTGCATTAGCCATATCTTGCATTTATATTAAACTAAAGAAAGTAACACATTCCTCAAAAAATTAACACTTCACACTTTCAAAAGTGGTCCGTCAGTAGAAATTCCCAGACACTTTAGTAGCTTTTACCCATTAGGAAATACTTTAGGTGCCATTTAAAGCTCTTTGGATCTCTTAAGGATTTTGAGACGATGGGGTAAGGCATTGAAAAGTCTGATGGGATCATAAAAGAAATGTTTTTGAAATTATTCATAAATGTCTTGTCTGTGCTTATCCATACTAGTTATTAAGGTGAGTTAGCCATGATTGATGTGTGATATAATGATTAAATGAAATGATTAAAAGACCTAAGTTACAGGCACCTAAGTGTGGCAAAAATGCAACATTTAATTATAAAGTTTTGAAGAATTGTAACCACTGTATACAGGAAAAGTTATTATAAGCTGTTTGGTGTAGTGGTTATAGTGCCCGCCTACAAACTTGTAGGTAGCCAGATCGATCCCGAGATAAGTTAGTGGCTTTTTGAAGGGTTGTTTCTGGAGCCAGCTGCCATTGGTTGTTGGGCTATTAATTAACAATCCTGTCTAAGGAACATGCCAACCTTAGTCAGTAACAAGGCTACAAGATCGCGCCACTATCATCACGATCATCACACTCATCCTTCACTCATATTCAGGGTAACATCCTCCATGAGATACCTGTCTTATTAAAGTGATTAAGTGATTAAAAAAATAATCCCCAGCTGATAATTAGCAACACTTGATGTATTGACTTGAACTATAGACATTCATTCTTTTATCATTCTTTGGTGAGACAGGTACCTCATGGAGGACGTTACCCTGAATATGAGTGAAGGATGAATGTGATGATCGTGATGATACATTGAGCTAGAAGAAAATTCAATCCATAACATTCACCCCTTCTAGATGAATGTTCCAATCATCTCAGGAGCTTTCCACACTAAAGTAACTACATTTAAACAAGATTTGATAACTATTTTCATAATTACATTACAACATAATTACACAGCATAGCAACTTTAGTAGTGCAACTTTAGTAGTAGCAACTTTTATAGACTCACAAGAGCACCAGATGCTTCTTCAATCTCCTTCAAAACCCTTTTTTTGGTTCGGTCGAAGTTCTGGAACTGGAATATCCGTGCGTAGTCGCTGGGCAGGTTCTCCCGGGGGTCCCAGGGGGAGGTGCGGAAGGACTTGAGGCCCCGATACTTCTGGAAGCGGACCCGAGCCGGCGTGTCTAGCGGGGTGTCCACCTCGTCAGGGAACATCTGGTCCATCTTCGACTCTGACAAATATTGAAATTATAAATATTTTATGGTTATATTTTCATTTATATATATACATATTTGCCGAGGTTTTGAGGTTTGGGATCGGTCCAGACTACTGTGAATTTGTGTGTGAATTTCAAATAGGGAGTTTGTTGAAATGCATGATAGTAGATGATGCATAATAGTAGATTATGCATTGTAGTAGTAGATAAGCTGAATACGATTCTGTAGATTTAAAGCTGTAATAACTGTAACCTTAAAAACTGAAACCTGCTGTTATTGACACAGGGATATATAGGATGAATTAAATTAATATTTAGTTGCTCTGAACTGTTATATTGAAAAAAGGAAGTCTGAACTGAGAATTTCTGTTTGATTAAGACTTCCACAAAAATTCCTCCTTTTTACCATCCTGTCAATGTCATGTCATGTAGTTGAAGTTTCAATAACTTTATAGTTACAGGGTTATCATAACCTAGACAGAGGAGACAAATATCCCACAATCAAGGGCTGATCTTCATACACATAATTGTGAACGTTAACTATATACAGAACATTATATGTTATTTGATGGTTTCATGCCCAGATTGTGCTATAAAAAAAATATATTATATGTATTGAATTTTTTGTTGTCAACCTCTAGTTAACAGGTCCCTGTAGATAAGTCAGTTTTTGACTTACAGGGTAACTTTTTTTTGTAAATAAATTAATTGAATTGAAAATTTGTATTCATTTCACACTGTTATGAAAAAAGAGATTTTCCACAAACACAAATCAAAGAACATTGACGCTACCTTTGATCTTGCGCAGGGCCTCCTGCTCCTCGCTCTCGTCGTGCTCGCGATCGTACTTGTCGTCCGCCACCGGAGCCTCCGACGTAACTGTCATCGTCTCCCCCTCGCCCCCCGACGCCGCCCCCTCTCCCTCCGACTCCTCCTCCGACTCACACTCCATCCCCTCCTCTTCCTCCTCCTCCGAGCTTTCGTCGTCTTTCCCATCGCCTTCCACTTCCTCTGAAACAGATTTAAAATTCGTTATGAATTTAGAACATCTTATAAATACAAAATGTACCGAGGCAGGAGAGATATATCAAAGGGAATAATTATTAGTCTAATTAATTTATAAACAAATAAATATTTTAGATTTATTCATTTAGATTATTTCAATCAATTAGAACCAGGACTGGTACTGATGATAAAAATACAAAAGACCTTGAGAGGGTCTCAAGCAAAAATGAGAATAGTGCATAATTTATGCACAGTGCTCGACTACTTTCAACACAAATAAGTTAATACATTGGTAAGAAAACGAAATTAGTACGAATATAAAAATCAAAACATATATCCCTGCTTTCTCAACCACCCAGACTTTTCAACTATACCTCCAAAAACCAATTGACATACAATTTGCAACCTGGATGTCCAAGATTTTCTGTAATTTCAAGTTATTTATAGACTAGAAAAGAACATGAAACAGATGCCCTGTGAAGGAATGGTTCCACAACAATAATAGTTTACTTATTTATTTACTCTGTATGCTTATTTCTTAATCAAGCTAGCTATCAGCTTAAACAGTGCAGTAGACATGTCAGCTGGCACCCACTGGATTCTCTTTTCAGCCTCCACAAACTACTTCTAACTAACAGCTACATGCCAAATCCAGCACACAGCTAAAGGCTGCTTCCAGATCCTGGGCAGGTCCAGATCTATCTGGCTCATCTGGAAGTCACCCCAGCCTGGTATGTGTACCAAAGAGTTCACTGACAGCGTTTGACCTCTCAGGAATCCCGTTAGTTTGACGGTGCCCCATGTTCTGTGCCTTACCCGCGTCACAGTCGGGTATCCAGGCGGCCTGGTAGTCCGACATGCCGGCCGGCACCCGCTTCACCCGCCGGGTCCTCTCCTCCGCCTCCGCCATCTCCTCCTCCGTCGGCCATGTCTGCTCTGCGTCCATCGGGTCCGGAACGTTCTCCCTGTCCAGAGATTCCTGCGGGAGGAAAACCGGTTATTGATCATGTTTTCATTGCATTGGTTCAAGCAGTAGTTTCAGGATTTAACATAATGTAGTTTTTTAATAATGCGAGCAAAAGCCAGATTTATCTTTAAAGCTATCTGTCCTAATCCCTTTCTTTAAAATAACTACCATAATGAGGACATGGATTACGATCTGAGTGTTTAAGACTTTTCTCCAGGTAACAAAATACATTCTAGGATTTTTTTATACATGAAACCATTACATTAACCATTACTATTACCATTTTTTTTTATACATGTTCATTACTTCTCTGCTTTTTTCTGTCACCACTTACATTCAGGAAAAATGGACAATTTTCACCTAAAAGATTTTATTGATAAATATTAATAGATATTTCAAATGTTTGTAAACTAAAACTATAATTTTTATGTCTAACGTATTTTCACAACATTTTAAAAGAGAATTCAAATCCAGTTTTATGATTAACGCTGATGTAATCATAAATATCCATGTAAACTATCATATGTTCCTCACTTATTTTTAAAGTTTTGATTTGACTAGGTGTCCTTACAGACCTGTTTGCTAGGGTCCGCTACCTCCAGCACTCTGACTTCGTTTCGCCCACTGCCGCCACCCACGGTGTGAGGGTCTTTGTCCAGGTCTATCTGGCTCATCTGAAAGTCGCCCCAGCCCGGTATGTGTACCAAAGAGTTCACTGACAGCGTCTGACCTCTCAGGAATCCCGTTAGTTTGACAGTGCCCAATGATCCCTGAAAAAATTAAAACTTTCTTAATTAAATTATACACTTACACATTCTGTGTGTAATTTCTATAACAAATCTTTATGATTAAAAAAATACAAAAAAACTTTAATTAAATTTAAGGTTTCCTGAAAGAAAATCTTGAAACTGTTCTATTAAAATATTACCATAGGCAGAATTTTTGGACATTATTTGACGGACTATTGTTTTGATTGTTTTTCTTGTAAATGCATCCAATATATTGAGTTTACTTGTACTTAGTTCTACAAAACATAGATAAATGAAACAAAAATTAGTTGGTTATTCAAAAAACAATAATAAATGCAAAAAGCCGGTTTTTAACAATTAAACTTTTGCGTAACCCTACTTTCCACTGTTAAAAACTTTTTTTATTCTTAAATGAAAGCCGATCAGTGTTTGTCAAAAATTACCCTCAACTTCTACCATGGTCAACTTAACATGGTTTGACCTAATTCCCCTAGTGGAATTAACTGGCTTTTGCTAGTTTAGGTTCCAATACTGGGAACAGCAACGGAAGTTGTCACAATTGGAGGAAGTGTTGGCGCTGTCTTTCAGAGGACAAATTCAACTCGTACATAACCATCCCACAGCCACCCTGGCTGGTCCTGGTGTTTCTTATGTGGTGAGTGTTGTTCTTTAACATGTAAATGTTTTTTACATACTGTTTTATAGGTTAGTTAGGTTTGGTGGTAACTACCCACCAAAGGAGGCTGGGCTTGATGACAGGGTGGGTGGGGGTGTACTGGTGACCAAGAAAGCTACTTTCCTTTGGGGCCCATATCCATTGGATAAAAATATATCATTCCCCAACCAGTCTAAGTATACCTATTCCTTTGGCTTCCTCTGTATTAATCTACTAAACGCTAATGTTTAAGAGATAGTACAGGGGAAGCTTCCTCTCCTTCCTAGTAGCCATTCAAAAGGACAAAAAATGGCAGAAGTACTCTTTATATAATTTTCCTGTGAGGTGGGACAGCTCAGGATTCCTAATTACCCCTAAAAAAGGTTATACTTCTGCAGAAGGGTTATACCTAATTAGGGAAGTCATTAGGAACCTGTAATGTCTGGGGGGGAACTATTTAGTGATAATCAGTAACAAATTACAAAATAAATTTGACCACAACGATTCTTAACTATTTTAATGGGTTTTAAAATAAACATCAACTAAGTTAGATCACAAACCACGTAGTCAGCTATGTTATGTTAAGATGAAAACAGGTGGTTGATATTTCAGTTATAGTTTAATTAGTTATAGTTTAGTTAATTATACTAATTTTAATTCAATAATAGTTATATTAATTCAAGAATAATTCAAATTTAACTAACCTTAAACTTATTTTATAAATGTTTTATAGGTTATTATCGGTGTATTTTCAAAGCTTCTATGTATTGGGATGATATTTTTGGTAGAAATTTTGTCTACATTTTGAATCAGCATTTAAGCTAGTAAATCAAATTCCTGACGCATAATTTTAGCACTTTCATGGTCTTTTTAAGTTTGTAAGAGTAAAGTATTAAAATATACAAGAAAACGATAGTGACATAAATAGTAAAAGGTGTAACCCTTCCGCGGAAGTTGCACCACAAAAAAAAAAAACACAAAACTGACCTGTTCACCGGGGACGTACTCGACCCGCTCGGCTAACAAGTGCGGTCGCCGATCGCGCTGCGTCACACTGCGCAGCTTCTGGCTCCCGACCTGCAAATCAAAACTTCTATATTTGTTTATGTACAAAGAACACAATAAACAGTGTCATACATTGTTCATGCTTAAAATATAACTCAGTGTATCTTTCAGACTACAGTCAAATATAGTTATATAGCATGCAAACCAGTTAGATGTTAAGATTACTCAAAAGAATAAATTGCTTTTATTATCAAAAATGATTTAAGTACATTTCTAAACTTACAACTATTATCAATTTCCAATATTCCTCTGGGAATGTGTTTAAAGAATACTGTGTTAGGATGTTTTTTTTTCTAAAATTGTTCGGAGTTGTAATGAGGTAAGACTAGGCCAGGGCCTATTCTTGTTCCTAGTATTGTAACCATGTATATCTTCATTTGTTTCAAAATTAGTTTGATTATTTTTTACACATTACACATTCAAAGATAAAACTTTTAACGTTTAAAATGTTTTGGTGAATGAATATTGCTTTACATACTCGTCAAATTCACGGTTTAACATTGCTCTTAACCCTTTGACATACAAATTTTTTTTGTCTTAAGTTTTGATTTTTATATTTTTATTTTGTCTTTATTTAGTTATATTCTTTGGTTATATCCTTTTTGATTGTTCATATGTATTGACAATATGCTGAACTATTAAAAAAAAATATAAGAACGTGTCCTCCTCCTCCATACAAGGGTAAAAAGAAGCAAAACAAGTGTCCACTGCAATCCCTATTCAACGTACAAACGCTGTCAGCTTCCACCCAAGACGGTCACCGTTCATTTTAGTTGGGCCCTCCCGCGAACTTTACTACACATTTGCAAGCCTAATACGGATTGTGCATCCGACCAACTTCAACGCTTTACTCATAAGTATAGCACCTTAACCGGCTCAGCCATCGGTGCCACCGTCGGCCAGGAGAACAATTGGCACATAAAGCCTAAAGTCGACCCTAGCAGCAAACCTGTGAACTCCAAGGCCCAGCTATCACCAACAGCACCCAGAGGTCATAGAAATCCTTTGATGGAACTGTTCCGTCAAAGTATGCCAATAGATTAAGGCTCTTTTCTGACTGATTAAAATTTTATTAACGGTCTACTTGGTTGATCTTCTGCATACAAAAAGCCCATAAGAGATATCGGACTGCACACTGTCGGGAACAGACCTTGCGCAGCAGCAGCAGAGAGTCGGCCGGCCGCTCCAGAGACATCACCTTCTCGTCCGGCAGCCAGCGGTTCACCGACCTCTGCGCCTGCAGCTTCACCTCCTGCTGTTTCTGCGGACAAAACGGATTATTTCTTTAATTGATATGGTTTTTTGGTGGGGGTTTTAGTTATATTTACTAACTATTGGGCTTCTTCCCACCTCCAGGTTTATGGTGATAAGTCCATCTGTCCATCTGTCCATTTGTTCAGCGATGATTTTTTTGAAAAAAATCCTCTTGTCAAAAAACTTAAAAAAACACTAAACTTAAAACACAACACACGACATGAAACATAAAACACTAAAACATACACCTGACGTTTCGGGAAACCATAAAAACGTTTACGGTTTTCTAATGTATTTATGTGCATGACATGAATAAAGTGGTTTTGAATTGAATTGTATTGAATTAAGGAAAACATCGCCGTTCCTCATCACTGCCAGCAGTCGTAATCAGGCGTTCGGCTCGGTTGCGGGTATCCACTTCTCAAGTACCCCCTTAGAAAACGGGGAACGTTTTTATGGTTTTCCGAAACGTCGGGTGTATATTTTGGGATTTTATGTTTCCAGTGTTCACGTTAACGTTTCATGTCCCTGAACGGACGGACAAACTTATCGCCATAAACCTGGAGGTGGGTAGAAGCCCAATAGTTAGTAAAAATGGATTAATAGGCTGCAGCAGTTAGTATATTTTATTTTATTGCTAGGCTTACTCTTTGTACAACACTATTTTCAAATATATTTTTATCAAATATTAATTTTTAAGACAAAATTATATGCTGTTTTACATTGGTTGAGTATTGACAGTCAACTCACCCAGTGTAAACAGATGAACGAGTCAAGAAGCGTGCAAGTTGATTGGAAAACCTAATTCTAAACAATAAGGAATCAACTGATCCTACTGAATCAGGAGTGAATCAGCCTACAACGCCACAATTATTCTTTAACAATAAAGTGAGGTAGAAAACGAAAAGAATAAAACAATAGCAAAAACTATTAACACGCAATTAAAGATAAAACTAACATGAAAAAATTCAAATTCAAAATTTCTGTTTTCATTGGATGACAGTTGAATTGTCTTGAATAAAATGCATGTCATTCATAGATAATTCTGAGAATAATAAAAATTCTTAAGTGGGCCTCTAACAAGTAAGTATCAAGCACAAAAAATATTTCCTATTTATATCCACATGACTGACACAAATCATATGATTATTACGATATTGCTTTCGATATCGTTGACTTATTGCTCGACACAAGCTGCATGATGATCGTTTACGTTGAAAACCACCTGTGTAATTAAAATCATATCTCCCAATCATCTCTTCAATTTCAAAAACAATAGAACCAAATCATAAAATAACAAGATCCCAACAACCCCACCTTGACCGGCACGGTGGACAGGCCGATGACGGCGGTGTTGGTGGAGGGCAGCCCCTGCGCGAGGGCGGCCGTCAGCAGCAGCTCCCCGTGCGCGTCGACCCCAGCCGGCGACACCAGGAACAGCACAGAGTCCGCGACCTTGAGACAGTCCAACACGTCCAGCACGTCCGTGCCGGGGCACTCCACCAGCGTGAACCGCTGCCGGAACCGAGGCATCCTGACAAACAGCCGTAAAATCAATCAAACAAAACATCTTTATTTATCATTGTATACATAATATTTATCAAAGTATAACATAAATAGTGTCAATAACTGTCTTATAAACTAAATATAAATAAAGTAGGTCTATATGTCATACATCATCATTCACTTGAAGTCCTTTAACGACATATATGAATTTTAGTTAATATAAAGTGTTATTACAACTTTTACTGTTGTTTTTCACCAGTTTTACAGTTAACAAACAAAATATTTTATATGATTGTGAAAAAAAGTAAAATTCTACCAGGATACCCAATTAAATGAATTTTTTTTTTAAGTCATAATAAGGATTATTTATCAGATTTTTAGTTTATTAAGAAAAGACATTTGACTGTAATAGGTCATTAGTTCTCTAGGCAAATGTTAAACAAACTTTACACCCATGTAGGTTGTTTTGTTCTTACACAATTCTAATCTATGATGACTAGTCAAAATGTGGTTTCTGGTTTCATATTCTTCAGCTTGATTTTCCAAGCCCACTTACAAACTGCACTTTTTGAAAAATCCATACTACTTACCAGTAATTTTTTATGTCAATGGGTAAAATAACCTAAATTTCCAGAAATAAATAATTAGGCCCTGTGGCATTATTTTTAATACATTTTGACAATTAACAGGTCTTGCGACAAGCGGGTGGAGGTACGGTACTAGTGATTGTATTATTGATCTAAAAATTTTGATTCGTATTTAGTTTTGATTTCTAACCATTACTCTAAGATTAGATAAATTTCACCTTCAACACTTTGTTTTCACAGGACTTTTTCTTACAAAAACAAAATTCAGAATTTAGATTGCTTTATAATGGCAGGTAAAACCAACTTTAGGATTAAGTAGGCTATAGGTAAAGAGGCTACATGCATTTTTCAAAGCAAGAAATCAACCAAACAAACAAAATAAACATTGAAGGACACAGTTTCGAAAAAGTTGATCTTTTTAGATACCTAGGAATTTCAATATCAAGCAGAAACAGTGAAGAATCAGAAATAAACAACAGAATAAATCAGGCTAACAAAAGTATGTATACATGTAAAAAAATCTTAACCTCAAGAATTTTATCACGTCAAACAAAAATTAAAATCTACCATACAATTATCCAACCAGTATTGCTGTATGGAGCAGAAACATGGATATTAAATAAAAAAGAACAAAGAAAACGCATTGGTTTTGAAAATAAAATATTGAGAAAAATTTCTGGACCTGTGAATGAAAATGGAGAGTGGAGAATTGAAATGAAATGAAATGAAATGAAAAAAAATCGTTTATTTCCAGTAATATTAACAAAAAACAAATCTTCCATGAATTCAAATTACAATTCAATAGTTGGTAATTACAAAGAAAATATAACTAAATTGAATGATATGCTAAATTTTAATTACAAAAACATTGACCATGAAAGATATTTATAACCAAGGAAATAAGCCTTCATGGGCAGGTTGCCTGTGCGAAGGCTTAGCCGATATTACAGTCAGCATAGGTTATTTATTGTGAATAAACTTTTGGAAAAAATTTGCTTTTAATTTTTTAATGCGGAAAAGAGTGGTTTTTAAAAAACTAGACTTGTTGAAAATAATAACAAGTAATTTAGAGAATTAACAACGGAGCATGGGAGTGGCAGAGAGGGGAAGATGGCAAGAGGCAGTGTAAAAGGTAGTCAAATGTAAGATTCGGTCAGATCAGGTCCTAGTTGGTGTAAGTAGTAGGGTCAGGTCTGCCTGTACTGAGGAGTGATAAGAAGTTCAGAATCTGTTATTCCCAGTTCAACGAGCCAATCAGTTACATGCTTTTTAAATGATTTCACAGAAGGAGAATTAAAAATTAAGTTATTTGAATAGGTTGTTAAGTTCCGGTACAAAACAGATGAAATGTAAGAGGAGTTGGTGGTAGAGTAAGATTTAGTTAAGTGAATAGCTGGTATTCCTACATTTTGTGAATAGCGTGTGTTATGAGTGTGTGTTATGCTAGTAAATAAGGAGTTAAAATTCTTGTAAATATGAATCATCAAGGTCTTAATAAACAATTGTCTAACGGTAAGCAGTGATAACTCATGGAATAGTACGGTTGTGGGGTAACGAAGAGGTTTCTTAAAACAAATCTTTACTATTAACTTTTGAATGACAAAAAGGGGTTCTAAAATTGTTGGAAACAATCCACCCCATACGATTATGCCAAATGAAAGTAAGGATTGCACATAAGCGTAGTATGCCAATTTGATTTCATTGAATGTTAATACTTCCCGCAGTTGTCTGAAGGCATAAATAAATTTTCTCAATTTAGAGATTAAAAATTGAACATGATCTATCCATTTCATTCTATTATCAAAAACAACACCTAAATATTTATAAGAAGTTACCTTTTGGATAGATTCACAAAAGCAGTTTCTATTTTGGTAATCTCCACAAGAATGAATGATAAGGTCTTGCAAAAAATAATCAGAATTAGATCTCAATGATATAGGCATAAATTTAGTTTTAGAGACATTCAAGGAAAGAACATTTTGATCAAACCATTTTTTTAGGACCATAAGATCTTTGACAGCATTACAACGTACGTTCTCCCAATTAGCACCATTTTGCAATATGAGAGTGTCGTCTGCCTTAGGCACAATGAGGAGATACGGAATTTATACAAAGATCATGACAGCACATGCTAGAGCTAGACGGTTAAGGTGGGCAGAACATGTCATAAGGAGGGATAAACTCGCTACTGAAGGAAATAGGAGAAGGACAGCCAGAAGGAAGAAGACCACCTGGAAGGCCAAAGAGAAGATGGTGGAACTGCATAGAGTCGGATATCACAAGAATGGGAGCAGAAGTAGATGAGGCATATGACCGGGAGAGGTGGCGAGCAATTGTTGGCGAGGCCAAAACCCTACTAGGGTATTGATGGCCATGGGAGTAAGAGTAAGAGTAATTAAGTATAGGTAAAGAGGAGAAAATATCCAATGAAAGAATACTAAAAAGAAGTAGCCTATATTAAAATTTATCAATATGAGTTAGGTTCATTGGATGATTTTTTGCCTCACAGGGGACAATGCCATGTTTTTAACAGAATTCTGTGAAAGAAAGAGATACTTGCAAAACACTATATAGGCCTACCTAAACAATCATGAAAAGCTCAATTGACATATTCTACAGTAACTTCTACAGTAATATATTCATAAAGTAGGTACCGGTACCTATTTTTTTAAACTTTAAAACATCGTTTTATAGGTAAAAGGTTATGTTGTTTTAATTGTAAACTTATTCTTTGTTCCTGTAGCTTCCAATGGAAAGGAGGTAGTCTACTGATTTATCAATTTCCTTGCTTAAGACTTGTAAGCAATTAATAAATTAATAACTAATATGTCAAGAAAGCCAAAAAAATATCATTATTTTAGCAAAACACATTAAAGGAACATTAAGTTGATGACCTAACTAAGTAAAAAACCTACCCAATGTGAAGATGAGATTCAGGACTATAAGTTGTTACTGCTTCCACATCAGAATTTGTAAATAGATCCAAAACTGGTGCTGTCTTGATATTGATGTTAAGAGGTACCAGAGCAATCAAAAACGGAGCATCTGACAAGCCTCTCTTCTTCATCATAAACTCCTCACGTTTCTTGTGACGCAACTGAACAGCCATATTGCGTCTTTCATTCTTTTTCAGTTCATGTTTGGCTTTCTGACTGATTACTTTCGTCATAGCACGGCCTGTAATCAAATATGTTTTTATTGATTAATTTCGCACTGTCACCACCTTTAAATACCAAGCTACTGCTAGTCATAACTTCACTTCTGAATAAAATCAACATCCTTCAATACAGGACCCTTGAAATAAGCACTAGCTTGATTTTTGCTCTACGGTTCATCTCAGAACAGAAGTTAATAGTTCAAAGAACCGATTACAGTAGAGACAGTCTAAGTTATGGGTGTTCAATTATCAAAGTACTGTTTGATTTCTCGACCAATAAATACCTTCAACACTGAGCTGAAGAATAGATACTGTACACCAAGCTAAAGAGCAGGAGTTTACGATTAACACAAACGATTGACACCTATAGGTTACAGAAACCCTCACTGTGGGTCGTTAACCAAAACTCTCGGTTAGTAAGACTTCCATATTAAAATAGTGGACAGTAAATAAATAATCAGTAACCAAAACCCTGCATAAGAAATAGGTAATGGTAGGGCCTAAACAGACTAACGGGGAAACCGAATCTGTGGTCTCTGAGACCAGCAAGTAATTGAACATCGGGGAGTCAAGTACAGAAGGACAACCCAAAGTAAAAATAAACTGTGTGAAGGTCAAGGGGAAGGGGAGGGAGGAAGGTACTGGGAGGCGTAGCGCCAGCTCTTCAGCAGTATTGCCAATATTAATGAGTAAAATTTCCCTGAGGTCTGTAAGTCCGGGGGTTTCAGTATAGGTGTTAAATTAGCTGTCAGGTATCATGATGAGGATCCAAAGTTGAGAATACAGAACTCGTACAGACAAAATTGATGAGAAAGGCCTACCTTTTTTCAATGTTTCTAGTGACCCCTTGCTTTTATGCCGACCATGCTTGTGAGCTTTATTTTGTTGTTTTAGAGCCCCAGGTCTATGGCGTTCTTGAGGTGCGTCAACTGCCATTTTCGAAATGCTCACTTAAATATATGATGAGGTAATCTTCTTCAGAGCAAAACTACAAAACAAAACCTAAAACAACTTAATCAACATAAACTCATCACACACGGATAACCTCGAACCTCGCCCATACTACTAGTCTACAACATAACCTCAAACAACAATGCAAATAAAAACGATATCCAAGAACCCATGTGACGAAAAAAGGCGATATAGACAGACCACGATACATTCAAGCCAACGACCTGTAAAATATATGTATTTTATGACGTTGGTTGAAATGGACCTAAAACATATTGTTATGAGCGCAGACGCGTTTTTATTCTTAATTTAACTGAAAGGTGGCGCAATATCTTTGTTGTGCCTCAGAGTGTTCTCAGCGGACAAAGAAATAGTCAAAGATCAAGGCCAAGGGGTGAACGAATGACTGTGAATTAGTTATGAAATAGTATGGATATACAATTTTTTTAGCCTGCTTCTGCTTTTGCACGGGAACATAAAAGAAGGAGAAGAAGATGAAGAAGCTTTTACCGCTTGTTTTCGAGAAAACATAACCTCTACAAGTGGAATTACTGGAATAATTAAGAATTCATTAGGTTATGAAATTGTTTGAAAATAAATGTGTATTTTTTGCATTAAAGTAACAAATTGGAAAATAACTTGTTTTTTATATACTCTCATCAGGTAATATAAAAACCATTTTGTCAATATGAACTTTATTTTAAATTAGGCCTATTTGTCCAACTGTTTTCAATTTTTCATACAGAATAGGCCTTGATACTTTGGCAAAGATAGGATAAGAAAGAATACTTTTTATTTTTGCAATAAGTTCACAATTATCTGGTTTTCTAGTTGAACATTTTTCCTTGGTTATTTGCTCAAGAGAGCGTTTCTCGCGAGTGTCATTTAGTTGTCATGATAATCAGAAGCACCTGACTATACATAGGGTAGGTCCTATGTTTCATCTTTTTATGGTAGGAAATAAATGTATAATGGTTGGCAGAAAGAGGAATGCATGAATGAATTAATACTTACTTCATGCAAATTAGTTATAGGAACAGGGTGTCCAACTTAACTGTGCCACCATTGGTATCTCAGAAACTATTGGATTTAGTAAAAACTTAAAATGAGGGACTTCGCCTACTTTTTTAAGACATTTAAAAAAATGAATTCCATTTTCTTATAGTGGCCGCCGGCCATCTTCTACCATTTTCTTATAATGGCCATCTTCCTTCCAATATGGCGGACAACTTTGATTTTTCTTATGGAATACCCTGTATCTTAAGTATGGCATATTTGGATTCTACGCATGAGGGACTTCGCCTACTTTTTTAAGACATTTAAAAAAATGAATTCCATTTTCTTATAGTGGCCGCTGGCCATCTTCTACCATTTTCTTCTAATGGCCATCTTCCTTCCAATATGGCGGATAACTTTGATTTTTCTTATGGAACACCCTGTATCTTATGGCATATTTGGATTCTACGCTTAATTTTAAGAATTTTTGCTCTTTGTTATTTTTTCCTAAACCCAATGGTTAAGGAGATATAAGTGTTTAAAGTTTGACTTTTCCCCATAAGAAATGCATTGCATTATTGTTGGTAGTCGGTATATCAGTAATGGTTGGGTTGAATAAAAAATAACAAAAAACAAAAAGTGAATTAAAATGTTATATTAGGCTAGTTAAGATTCAATCATAGAAATAGTCGAGATTCACTCATGGAAATGAATAATTATTAATAGTTTTGTTCTCCAAAAGGATAGCATGGGATGGCACGGTTGAAATGGATACAGTGCATTTTAAATGGGGAAAAATCAAACTTTAACCGCTTATATCTCCTTAACCATTGGGTTTAGGAAAAAATGTCAAAGAATAATAAGTTCTTAAAATTAAGTGTCTAATCCAAATATGCCATCAAATACAGGGTGATCCATAAGAAAAATCAAAGTTGTCCTCCACAATGGAAAATGGCGGCCATTTAGAAGAAAATGGAAATTCATATTTTTAAATGTCTTAAAAAAGTAGGTGAAGTTCCCCATTTAAAGTTTTCTCTAAATGTCATATTTTTCAAGATACCAATGGTGGCACAGTTTAAGTTGGACACCTGTAAGTTATACTATACTGCATGTAACCACTAGAAATATAGTTCAAATTAAAAATTTGTTTCAGCTCAAAAATACAAAATGAATTCAAGTTTCAAAAGTGTCCTATCTCCTAGAGGAATACTCTCTCCCAAGGCAGTAAATCCTAGGAGGCAGAGTATTCTATCAATGAAAACTCCCTCGTAAGTATTTTTTTTTATTTGCTGCACTGCATTTTTTCTGTAGTAGAGCCTTAGATAGAATATTTACTCGTTCACTTACTTAACTTGTGCAATAATTTCTTTCGGATAACTTTATTGGCCACACAAAATATTTTGTTTCAAATGATTTCTACCTGTTTGTTTATGTTCATGACTTAAATCCAATCCTGAGTTTAAAGTACCAAGTTAGTAAGTAAGTAACGTGAAAACACTGAGAAGGAGGAAAAACTACCTGACTTAGGCCCTGTTTGCACGACGAACAGACAGTAGGACAGTAGAAAAAAATTCTTTTGTTCTCTTTTGTTTAAAGGTGTTACTGTCCACTGTACTGGGCGTCGTGCAAACAGGCCCTTAATCTAGGCCCTACCAAATTTGAAAATCAGATGATGAACTATTAAACCTGGATTTTATATACCTATATACCTAACATGGGTGCTAAGTTAATAGACTAACATGGGAGCTAAGTTAATAGACTGATTTTGATAAAATTTGGTTAGTAGTTTTGTCAGAACTGTGCAGACGATTTGGGGAGTTTCCACTTTTTTCCTCACACCAAATGGCTATCCAGGAGCAACAGTCACAAATTTTACAACTGAAAAATTGTTTTCTTGGTTGAAATAAGTTGTCAAATAGCTTAATTTGCAATAAGTTTTTTGTGATTCATGATTTCTTTCAGACGATCCAATATATCCAGCCGTATCAACCAGTCTTCGGCATCTTCTTACAGTGTGGAGCACTTCGGCTCCCAACTGCCAGTCCTTGTCGCAGAAGCTTTGAAATTCTCAGATGGTCAGTTACAAACTTTATTGTCACTTAGGCTACATTACATTTTCTGTTTTATCAACCATCGACTACCTATCTTCCCTGTGAGCCTCCCTTTCGATTAGTTGCCTTTATAATATTGGTTGTCTCAGAGCAGTGATTCAGGGTATGCTGAACTAATTTTTTCTGCTGTAGGCCTATTGATATTAAGCTCAATTATTACATTCAATAACATTTTTAGTGGTTTGCATACTAATGTGTATAATACTGTAAAGATAGTGTTCTCTGAAATGAAAAATAGTTAAGTTATCATTGTTTTTTAGGTAAAGTAAACTTCTCCCCCAATTTTTCATATTTTAGAGATTTCTTTTAAGTTTATACACATTTTCAGTATTTTTTCAATTGCCTTTTAAAATCAGACTTAAGTTAATACTTTTAAGAAGCTGATGATATGGAACTCAATCTTTTCTTTTAACTTTTTCTGAGATAATTTTTGACCCAAAATGTAATTTATTCAATACCGTATGTTTTTATCTAATTTTCAACCAAGTTTTAGAGATAGGCTACTAACAGTATTGAATGTCTCAGGCAACAGCACAGCCAGTGTGAACGTCAGCAGCGATGGTTGGGCATGGTTCGTGTGTGGACGACGACTGCTGGTCTGGCAGGTCCACGGCGCTCAGTGTCGCGAGCTGTCGTTGCCTCACAGCGACCTGGCTCATCGCGCCCACCTCATCACCGTCTACACTCAACAGCCTGCTCAGGTAAACAAGGATTATTGCTAATTTAGCACAATCCTGCAACAATCAAGAGCAACAATAAAGAGTAACATTTCAATTAATTGTATGAAACATTTTTTAGATTTTGTTTACTAGGTGATCCAAACAATCAATTTGCAAAACATCTCTGTAAGAAATGTTACAATTGTTCCAACCTCTAGCTATCATGCTCCACTATAAACCATGTTACATGCTCACCTCAGTGTTGATCACCTGTAAGAATGATCAGTCTGTTCATTTAGTGATTCAGGGCCTTGAATTTAGACTCTTGTCAGGAGGTTTAGTTTATTTTTGTTTTACATCGTAACTAATTAAAAAATATATGACCTCTGAATTTTAATACAGAATTTGATGATTCAGTTACTTTGTGCCCTAGCCTTGCTGCAAGATCTCTGTATAGTAGAATGGCTGTGTTGTGCAGGTACCGAGCTGTCTGGCAGTGTCGCCGGAGGGTATCTTACGCTACTGCAGGGTTGCCACAGACATTAAAAGTCAGGAAAAGTCAGGAATAGTCAGGATTTTTGGGTTTTGGTCAGGAAAAGTCAGGAAAATCTTTGAAAAAATGCCGAAAGTCAGGAAAAATAGGATAAAAGTGCTGAGTCAGGAAAATTTGCAGTGGCACAATCTGACCGTCTCGAATTTCGATTTCCCTCCCACAAATTGGAAGTTAAAATAAATTTTTGCACCGTGTAAGATTTTGTGTGCTTTTTATTATTGGAAATGAGTTGGTCGGATGCAGAATCAGAAACCGATGATTTTTAAGATGAATCTACAAGAGTACAAGGCTAGTAAATTTTCTAATATATCTTTTAATAATTATACAAACTTATTTTGATCAATCCCTCGTCAGCGATTGAAAGTCATACTTAATATCATGGGCCAAACCCCAGGGACCATATTTGTAAAGCAGTGATGGCTTCTTCTTTTTCCTCGTCAGCGATTGAAAGTCATACTTAATATCATGGCCCGAACCACAGTGACCATATTCGTAAAGCAGTGATGCCTCCTTCTTTTCCCTCGTCAGTGTTTGAAAGTCATACTTAATATCATGGCCCGAACCCCAGTGACCATATTCGTAATGTCTCCTTGTGTTCCTTCGTCATCGATCGAAAGCTATTAATTCGATACTATTGTATTTATACAATTGAATAGTATCGAAAGCTATTGTGTATTAATTTCTTAAACTGTTTTTGTATTTACAATTTTTCAACGTATGTCTACTATACACCTAAATGTATAGTATGTCCTATATACGTTTTTCATACAAACGCTCCTAAATTTGTACCATAAAAAAAATTTGTAATCATTCCTCTAACTGTTTATGTATGTACAATATTTCAACGTATGTACAGTATACATCTGAAAAGTTCGTATCTCATACGAACGCTCTTTAAATCGTATGGTTTTTTTTTAAATTTGTCTAATCGGCATATTTTTTCTAAAAAATTTACGAAACCACATATATATTAAGTTGTTATATTTTAGAGTGTATATGAATTGTGTGTAGTTTAAGTCATCAAAATAATGAATTCATTTTCTAAATAGCCCAAAAACAACACTAACCATGTTTTGCTTGAGCCTTACTATCAATGAGGGGGTTGCATTAAAAACAACAAAAATAATGTGTCTTTATTTGTAAAACCCCGCGGTTCCAAAAAGTCAGGAAAAATCTCTCAAATTGGTCAGTAAAAGTCAGGAAAAAAGGCCTCAAAAATTCTGTGGCAACCCTGTACTGGTCCAGTGTGGCCCACGAGAGCAGCTGGACGGAGGCTAACGTCGAGCTGTAGGGTCCGTGTACAGTAGAGTGGTTGTGTTGTGCAGATGCCGAGCTGTCTGGCAGTGTCGCCGGAGGGTATCGTCCGCTACTGGTCCAGTGTGGCCCACGAGAGCAGCTGGACGGAGGCCAATGCCGAGCTGCAGGGCCAGGAGTGCGACTCGCTGCACCCGCTGTTCCCACTGGGCGCGCTGCTGGTCACCACCACTGCCACATTGGTGCTGGTCACACCAACGTTCGCCGCCGCGCGACACTCCGTCATCTGCCGCGCTGTCAAGCCTCCCCACGGCTGGCTCGGGGGGATCAGTAGGAAAATGAGTTCACTCATTTTCGGCTCGCTGCCGACCACGCAGATAATGGAAACGGTAAGTTGTAGCTAAGTAGGTTTTGAGTGAGGAAAGGGATAGACTTTCAGCTAGCTTACCTGAGAAATAATGTTCATGGTAGCAGCACATAGAAACACAAAAGGAGACACATTTAACACTAATATTTCGTCCTTCTGGAGGACTTCTTCAGAGTTCCTCTTCACTCTGAAGAAGTCCTCCAGAAGGACGAAATATTAGTGTTAAATGTGTCTCCTTTTGTGTTTCTATGTGCTGCTACCATGAACATTATTTCTCAGGTAAGCTAGCTGAAAGTCTATCCCTTTCCTCACTCAAAACCTACTAAGCCCTTGGCTCTTCCTTGGAAAAACAACCATAAGTTGTAGCTAAGTAAGTTGTAACATTGACTGGTTGCTGTTATATGTTTAAGTAAATAAAAACATATAGAACGAAAATTCAACTATACCTTAAACTGTTATTTAAAATTAAATGATTAATTATGCTAAAAGAATTCTTCTTAAATTGTCTGGTTTGGTGTTGCAATCAATTTTTACTCAAAAGATTCTCCACACATCCTTTCTACCACCATCCACAATGTAGGCTATCAGGTAATTTCTTTTGAGTCGGTAGTAAAGGTTAGGCATGACTATATAATGACCAGTTTGAATTATTTTAAATTTAAGTAAAAGTAAATGTGTGTTCAAGTCCAACAAAAGTCATAATAAATTTGATTGTATTGTTTGTGTGGTAAGCTTTATTATTAAATGAGTTTGGGCAATTTTTATTTATATATCGTGTTCTTAATCCTTCTGTTGATCTAATATTCCGGATGTAATCCCTTTAGCTTGACATTTTAATACCATACAAATGTATGAAATAACTAAATGTTGTCATGTTGATGACCAGAAACTGGTGAAAGTGACTACGTCCAGGGCGGGTGGGGAGTGGACAGTGACAGTCCTCGCCGGACATTCGCTGCAGAAGTGGCAGTTACGGGACGGAGACGCGGAAAATCTTCTGTTGGAGGCTGACCTGTCCAGGCCACTGCGCCAGGCCTTTGTAGACGCCAACAAGGTCCGTTTATCAACTCATCACAGTGTGTGTATTCTAATTTTTATATTTAGACTTCTTTTGGGTGCTTGACCTTGATCATTAAAGTTGCTAAGGTCTTGATGAGCTATAATAATAAAATAAAACAATTATAACAATCATAATAACAATTTCTTTATTCTTTATTCTTTATTGTATTGTATTGTATATGGCACCATTTGGTGCATTACAATGTTTTACAAAATATTCATTATATATATTACAGTATAACATTATTAAAATTTTAGGTTAAAAAATTCATTTGTATCATAAATACAATGATTTGTTAAAAATGTCTTCATGTATTTTTTAAATTTGTCATCACGTAATTTTTTTATATTTGATGGTAGCTTATTGTATAGCTTTATATTTGTGTATGTAAATGCCCTTTGTGTTTTAGAGTATCTTGTTCGTTGTAACTTCAATTTATCCATATTTCTTGTTCCATGGTCATGTGTAGTGTTATTTTCTTCATACAAATTGTAATTTTTTCTTGTATATAGTAATGATTGTTAGACGTAAATCGATGGTAGTGACATAATGCTTAATTTGGTGAAGAGAGGTTTACAGTGTGTCCTTGATGTTACTCCACTAATAATTCTGATTGCTTTTTTTGTATCTTGAATATTTGTTTTGCATATTTTGAATGCCCCCATATTAATGTGCCATAACTTAATATTGAGTGAATATAAGCATAGTAAATTTGAATTAATACCTCTTTGCTCACATTGAACTTTAATCTCTTCAGACAATATATTCCTTTGTTCAGTTTTTTTATGATATGATTAATATGATCTAACCATGTTAATTTATAATCCAAAATAATTCCTAAAAATTTTAAGGGCTTTGAATGATGATTTATGTTTGATTTGTTTGAATACTTAATCTGAATATCTTGGGTCTTGTTCATACTTAATTTTAGCCTATTTGCATTACACCAATCTTGCATTTGTTCATTGACTTTATTTAATTTTGCTGTAATGTTTTCTAAATTATTTGAAGATATTTTAATGCCAATATCATCAGCAAATACAAAAATTTCTGCATCATTTTTTGAGATGTTGGTTGGTAGATCATTTATATATATGTTAAAAAGGAGAGGTCCTAAAGAGGATCCTTGTGGTACCCCATAATCCACATTTAGTGGTCCTGAATATGTTTCATTAAATTTGACATATTGTATCCTATTAGTTAAGAACGATTTTATCAATTTTTTAGAATTGTCTTCAAATCCGTAATAGGATAATTTTGAAATAAGTATGTCATGTGATATTGTATCAAAGGCTTTTGATACATCAAATGAACGTATATGTACATGTTTTCCATCCTCAATATTATTTAATGTACTTTTTAACATTTTTGTAACTGCTTCAATTGTTGAGCGATTCCTTCTAAAACCATATTGGTTTTCTGACATTAAATTATTATCTTCAAAATAGCGATAAATTTGGTCGAATAATAAATATTCAAGTACTTTGGATAGTGCCGGTACAATTGAGACTGGTCTATAGTTTTCGTAAACATAAAGTCCATTTTTATGAATCGGTGTTACCTTAACATTTTTTAATATTTGAGGATAAATTCCCTGGTCAATACAATCATTATACAATGAAGTGAGAACCTCGCAAATATCATATGCTGCTTCTTTCAATATCACGGGATTTATGTTATAAAAATCCATACAGTAGCTGGTTTTTATTTTCTTTAATGCATCAAATACATCTTCAACTCGAAACTTTTTGAATTTAAAACTTGTATTTGATATAGGTGAATTTTTTAAATAATTAAAATAATTGATATTTTTACATTGTAAAATTGATTGAATGACACATTTTGAATTGCTTATGAAAAAATTGTTGAATCCATCAGCATTTAAATTTGAAGGAGGTTTATCTGAAGAGGCTTTTTTATTACCGCAAATTGTCTGTACTATGTCCCACATTGTCTTTGATTTATTTTTACTTTCTATCAGTAATTTATCATTGTATGCTATTTTAGCGATTTGAATATTTTTTTTATACTCTTTTATTGCAAGTTTGTACGTATCCATCTTCCCATTTTTGCGTGATTCATAAAATAACCTCTTACAGTTTTTTTTCATACCTCTTAGATTGGTAGTAGATTATTGTCTTAAAATAATTATAATATTATGATTACACAGGTGAAAGATTTTGGAACTCAAAGCAGCCTTAGCTATATGAAGATTTTATTCTTTCTAATAAAAACCTTTAGGGTCTTCTAAACTCATATTCTTTGTGAGCTACTACAGCTTGTTTACAAGCTTCTTCGAAGATAAACCTGTTGTCTGCTGTAGGACGTACAAGAACTGCTTCTATTGGATATGCAAGCGGTCGAGTCACCAGATGGAGTGATGCTGTTGGTCGCTGGAGCCCATGACAACTCTCAGCTCACCTTTGCACTTGGTAAGTCATTCTTAAAAACCGCGATGGTTAACAATAACAAATAGCAATCCAACAATAAATTAGCTAGTTTGTAGGAAATCTGCTACTCCACCAAAGAGAATGAAAGTCAGAATGATACGGGATACTACCTTGATTCCCACTTTACAATTTGGCGCCCTGAGAATGATTTAGCATTTTGATTGATCGGAAGGGGAGGGGGGGAAATTTTCCTTTCCACCTGTTGGGATCCATTTTACTTTTGAATCCGCTGAGTTAACACTTTGAATCCTAAGCCCGAGTATTACTCAGGGCATAGCGTATGTCGCCGTGAACAAAGCCCGAAATTAAATTCCATAGCAACAAGTATTGAATGAATGAATGAAAATACTTCTTTATTGAGGCGAACTTAGGACCTCATGGTCCTTTCTTACAGCTAACCTCTAATACTAATATACAAAATCAAAATATGCTTAAAATTTATAAACAAATTTTTCTAAGATATAAAAATAAACAAATAAACTTATTTAACAATAATAATAATGCCCTAACACCCTCACGCACTCACACATTCATTCGATGCCACAGCTAGGCCTAACGCACGCCATCCCGCCACGCCACGGTCATCCGCTCCAAATAATGTTTCTTCAGCGCCACCGTCAGCCGTACACGATTTTCAACGGATTTTATTTCAATGGGCAGAGAGTTCCAGAGGCGGCAGGCTGTTACAGTGAAAGATTTATTGAAAGTTGTGGTCTTGTGTCGGGGAATGCGTAGCGTTGACGAGCCAGAGCGGGTGTTTCTTGCGCCTCTCTCACATAAGAATTCAAAATTTGCCGCAAGATAGTTTGGGATTCCAAGGTTGGTTACTGAATGAGTAATTTGAATGATTCAAATTTGCCTTAGATCTGAAAGTTTTAAAAGGGAAGAATTAATTTAATAAGGTGTGATGCGATCATCACGTCGAAGATTGTATAAAAATCGGATGCAATAATTTTGAACGCGTTGTAATTTTGTCTCCAAGGCCACAGTCATATCATTAATTACAGTAGAGCAGTAATTAAAGTGAGGAAACACTAGTGATTTGATAATTAGTAGTTTTCAACGTATATTCGCTAATCGTTGCTACGTAACTCTTCCTTGATCATCTGGCATTGATTTTAGTATTCAAAAGTCTCGAAAAAAGCCATCTGTTTAGCAGCAGAATAATAAATCCATGTGTCAATGCCAATGCTTTGTGTCACCGGCTGACGACGCTTTGTTTTTGTTTGCAGTAATGGCTGACTTTGTTTACATTTGTGTCGGTGTCCAAAAAAATGTGATTTTACTGTTATTTACAAGTGTTTTGAGTGTGAGTTAGTTATCAGATTCGTTATTACTATTACTTTATTATGTAATGTTTTTTTCATGTTTAGTGTAAAATATGAGTATTGAACTATTTTCTAAAAATGTGTGTGACCACCGTCACAATTTTTTCTTCTTCATTTTTTTCTGTCCTTTTTATGTGGAATCCTAAAATTGTTGTTTTTTGTTACTGTAATAAATTTTATATAATTGAAAAGATTATATTTTTCTCTTTATTTTTCCCTCTATATTTCTCTTTATATAATTCATACGGGTAAAAAATATGTATATTAAGCTACAAATTTTAATTTGAACCCCAAAATTGGCCAGTAATGCCCTTAAAAAGAAATTTTAGCACTCAGGGTTCAAAGTGTTTGTGTTTCCATTGCAGTGCTGGTGAAGACGCAGGCGGCGCCGCTGTCGGTCAGCTGGTTCCGAGAGCTGACGGCAGACGAGCTCGGGCCGCTGTCGCGCACGACGCACGACTCCACGCTGCAGCTGCTACTGATGGGCCACGTCGCGCTGGTCTACAACAACAACCACATAGTCGCTATACCCGGTCAGTACGGTACAACGGAATATCATACAGTACACTTCGGATAATCCAAATTAATGTAGCGGTAAACCGATCTGGATAGCAAACAATCCGGATAATCTGAGGTCATCACAATATCGCTTAAATAGTGATCGCGTACCTTAGCCTCTGCTAAATTGATGCTGCAAACGGCGTATCAAGAGTGTGCAACATGTTAGTCTTTCAAATAAGAAACTCAATATCAGTTTATACAAAGAGCTCATTACTATAAACACATCAAGTGACAGCAATAAACTAACTCACAAAATGTTGTAAGCTACGCCTTTTGTTTATTACTGCTAGCACCCCAAGTAGCACACCAGAAAACTACGTTCACGAAAATGCTGTAATTTACTGTTTGGGCAATACGACTACTTCAATTATTGTTATTCCACATGCGTACAGCAATGTATTGCATTTGCATTTTACGTTTAGAAGGCGCATTTCACTCGTAAACTCGCTAAAACACATTTTTGCAGTGATTTTAATTGTTGAATTTCTCGAATAGACCGGTCCGGATAATCCGGGATCCGGATAATGTGGGGTCCGGATAATCCGAGGTGTACTGTATTTGTCCTGTCGTTATCAAGATTGTTATGGACATTTGCCACAGATTTGTGAAAGCAAATTCTATATTTTGTTTGTGATAGTTGTTGTACATTAGAACCTCGATAAGAAGAAGAAGAAGGCACTTGATAACATAAAAACCTCGATAACAAGTGCAATTTTCAAATCCTTTTAAAATTGTGATTACACTTGATGACTTGTTAAAATGAACCCCAATAAGAAGAGCCCCTTTATAACAAGACTACTTTTCTGAGTCCTCCTGAGTGTCTTCTTATCGAGGTTCGACTGTATTAGTTTGTTTGAGTTTTTTAACTGTATTGTATTGTGTAGTTTGATAAATACCAAAGAACATCTCGTCATGCAATAAACACTTGATGTAATCAGGAATCACTTGTAGTAATTAAAACAATGGTTTAAATACCTTACTGCCAAAATGATCCTTAAGTAACAATTCTAAATGCTTTGAATTGTTACTTAAGGATCGCTTTGGCAGTAAGGTATTTAAGCCATTGTTTTAATGAAAACAATTCTTTTCTAACCATGCACTGAAAGCATTATATACTCTATTTTGTTCAGAAAATATGAAACTTACTAAAAAAATAATTGTTTCAAGAATATTCTTAGATTTAACAGTCCAAATTTATTTGTTGCTCAAAAGTGTTTCGGACAGAATATTATTTATGTTAAGGCTGCTTCTAAGTTAATCCATGAAGCTACTTGGCCCCCAGCCTATTTGTAGGTGGCTACAGGTATAATTAGTATTATTTTAATTTGTCACAATCAACATTATATTTTCCTTTGAAGTTAATTAAAACTGATCTGATGACAATTTGATATTTTAGTGCTAACAAAGAAAGGAGAGGTAGAACTGCTGGACTTTGGTCCCGGTCAGATAGTAGATGGAGCGCTTTATGGAAAATGTCCAGTGTTCTTCACCACTGTCAACGGATTCATCTCAGTGTCGTCAACAGACTCAGGACAAAATGATATAAGCATGTAAGTGAAATATCATCAATGACACAAAAATCAATTTGTTTTTATGATAACTTTGGGAAAAAGTTTTGTTTTATGCAATTATTTGACTTATTTGCATTGCTATTTTCAATTTGCTATCAGCAATATGATTGCTAACTTGAAAGATTAGAATACACACTTTTATTTAAAGTTTATTTCTTGTAATATTAAAGTATTTTTGTTCTGAGGAATATTCGAGTGGTTATGTTACAATATTGGAATTCACAAAGCTATTCTGATAAAACCATAACTTGTAATTTACTCACTGTATTGCCCCTGAACTGGTGAACTAATTAAGTGGTTTTATATTACCTTATTCCGTCTCCAGTTACAACATTGACGAACTGGAGACGGAATAAGGTAATATAAAACCACTTCATAACTTGTAACTTATAAATGTCTGAATAAGCTGTAATATTTACTAAATAAGTACATTGTCACTTGTTAAAAAAAAAAAAAAAAAAAAAAAAAAAAAAACTGTAAACGTTTAGATATAAAATACCTAAAGAGAACTTAACAAAACATTTTACTTTGCAGATATTTTTTGTTATTCAATCAGCGTCACAAATTTTAATAATCACTAGTGTTACACAATCCCTCAAAGTTTATTTTGATGTTATTATTCGCAGGACAATGAGTGAGACGATCCCTGAGCAGAGTGTGTCCGAGTCCAACATCGAGGAGTTGACTCAGCAGAAGGACAATGTTGGACTGATGAAGGCTGCCTTCCTACTGTACATCAAGCGCCAGCTGGTAAGCATGTTGCATAGTTAACCATTCCACGTGGTTTGCCGTACGTGATATGCTGTTTTGATGACGTAGTCTCGCCAGTCGGGCAGGTGCTGTTATACTGAGGGCTTGGCCTAGTAGTTCACTGATTTGGTGCTAGGTTCGACTGTAGGCTTCATGTGCCAGTGGTTCCTCTGCCCGACAATGGTGTCATAGCTCTGTCGGTTAACGCACTATGCTGAAAAGTATAGTGTTGAAACCGTTCGGGATTCGTATCCCGACCATTTGCAATCCCTATTAGGCTTGCAAATGTGTGGTAAAGTTGGTGGGAGGACCCACCTAAAATAAATGGTGATGGGCTTGGGTGGAAGTTGATGGCATTTGTACGTTTAATAGGGATTGCAGTGGATACCTGTTTTGCTTCTTTTTACCCTTGTACAGAGGAGGAGGACACGTTTTTTTATGTTTTTTATTAATTAATTCAGCATATTGTCAATACATATGGACAATGAAAAAGGACTAAACCAAAATATTAGACCAAATAAACAAAATAAACATATTACAATTAAAAATTGAGAAATATAAAAATAATTGTTACGTCAAAGGGTGAATGTGTGATTTTTCCTTAACAAAGCTTAGGATAGCTCTATCACTAGTTTTTTGTTTTTGTTTACATGTTTTGTTCTGACTTTGTTGCCAGCATGGCAACCCTTATGGCCTAAGCTAAAGTTTTTCAACTTTCTAAGTAACCTTTTTTTAGGCAATTATTAAGTTACCCCTTGGTAGTTGATTAATATAACCAAAGTGATATTTAGCCTCATCAACTATTCGCTTTTTAATAATGTGTTAAACGTATTTTACTATAAAGAAAACTATTTTTCAGGCCCAGAGCAAAGCAGTAGTGTCCAACTTGTTTTGTGGAGATGCTGGCAGTCTTGATTCAACAGCTGTTGTGAAAACTAGCCTCGAACTAATCGATGATGTACCATCCAAGGATCCTCGCTGGGCTGACCAAAAATCGAACAGTAATATTTCTATTTTCATGCTTACATTTAGCCCCTCTTTACTCAAAATTATTTCTTATTCTTTCTTTTTTTGGACTAACCACTTCTTTATCTAAGCACTAGAAAACACTAGAAACAAGTAAAATCTGCAATTATAAAACCACAGAAATTAAGCGCTCTAGGCTTGTGTTGGGCGCTTTGATAAAAATCAAGCTTTCTCGTAGGCCTAATCATAACTCTAACCAAAAATTGAACGAATCATTTTAAGAAAAAACACACATACTGAAACTAGCCAGAATATTCTGAAAATTATCCTGAAAAATATCTTGCTGGAATAAAAATATAAATAATTTATATTTTATTTATATTTATTTCTGTTTGCAGAACTGAGTCTGGGCAGCACGCACTCGTTGCAGATCGTCCACCAGCTGGAGGAGAAGCAGAAGGTGCTGGAGCGATACGTCACCTTCCTCAAGGACCTGCAGCTCTGGGACAAGGTAAGCTAATGTAGCTCGAGCGATACGTCACCTTCCTCAAGGACCTGCAGTTCTGGGACAAGGTAGGCAACCGTCATTCCATCTCTTATGTCCTTACGTAGCTAAGTAGGAAGGTATGATCCAGAGAGTGACTACATCAGTTGGAAAGTTCGCTAGTTTTGGGTGTTTTAGGGGGAGGATTGTTGCTTGGATAACACTCTTGATCCAGTTGATTGAAACTTTATAATTGATCCAATAATTGCCCACCCTGAGGTAGGCAGGTAGGTTTTTTGTATTTGAGTCGATTATTGAGCTTACTATCTAAGTGTCCGATTTAAGATTAAAAATAGTACATAAAAATAAATATATTGATAAAAAATTCTGTGAATATTATTTGTTTGAAATAGAATAATCAATATTGGCCGATTGCATCAATTTATTCTGTACAGCTTTCAACTTGAGGGGTCACTCAAAAGGGGTTTACATTTGAAAATTTTGAGTTGCCCCCAAAATCTCCCATTTTTTGGGGAAGACTCAAAATTTTTGTTAACGTTAAAAAAATAATTTGGGTTGAGTAAGTATCATTCCCAAAGGTTAATTGTCTTAACAAATAAAAAAATTAAAGAGGGGGGAACGGACTTTTTTTACAGACTGTGTATATTTACAGTGGAACCTGGATAATTCGAACTTGTATAATTCGAAATCTTCTTTAATTCGAATATTTTTCTTGGTCCCTAGCATTTTGTATCCAAACAATGCTAAAAAATTGTGGATAATTTGAATTTTATTTTGGATAATTCGTATTTTGAAGTGCCAAATTAAGGTACATTAATTTCATTTCATGACTGGAAATAGTTACAAATTCATTGGAAAACATGTTTTAGTACGACTTTCAATACAAAATTAACACCAGACGTATGGCGTGTCAGGTTATGGTCAAATGACTCATCCCTTCCACCTCCCACCCAGCCACAACATCGCTTGCAATGCGACACCAATAATGTAAACTAAAACAGTACAGAACGCTGACTGGGTTCGGAACGGGTTGCGCTCGCCGTGGCAGCGACACTAGTCTTTTCGCGCTTGATTCTGTGTAGAACGGCTCCCGGCAGACGAGCCATGCGCCAGACCTGATGCGCAGTTTTCTGTGCTACTCAACACTTAAAATTCAATTTTTAAAATTAAATTAAATTTAAATTTTAAAGAAATTAGAACTTTGTTAATTTTGTACTTATCCTTGGTCAGATCGAGGCTTGAGGGAGCAGCAATTTTATGGAATCCTGTACAAATTACTCATGAAAAAGCCATTGAGAGAGTGCAAAAAAGGTTTTTGAGGTATTTATTTTACAAACGTTATAATTATTATACATACCAGGTTCCATATGATGATTTATTAGAAATGTTTGGAGTAACTAGCCTGGGTCAGAGGAGGAAGGTACTGGAGTTGATGTTCCTTTACAAGCTGTTCCGGGGTCTGGTAGATGATCCCTTACTTTTGGTTGCTTTGCCGATTCGGGTTCCTAAGTTAAATTCGAGGTCAAAATTTTTGTTTTCATTGCCTCAAGTTAGAACTCTTGCGCACGATTCCTCGCCGCTTCTCCGGATGATGAGATCTTATAATCAACTATGCTGTGTCGTAGATATTGATATATTTTATGACTCTCTGAATGTTTTCAAAAAAAATTGCATCAGTGGGATAGCTATCTAATTTTTTTTCCAAACTAAACTTGACTGTACCTTTTTGTTTGTTATTGTTTGTTTCAGATATTTTAAAAATATATATTTTTAGTTATTGTCATTGTTATTTGTATTTATATATATATATTTATTCATGTTGTTATTTGTAATTAGCTTGATTTTGTTCTAGGCTTGTTCTTTCGCGTTTTTGTCGTAGGATATCTTGAGTATATATTTTTAGGTAGTGGGGTAACTTATACTATTGTTGTAGTGGGATGTTATTATTGAGTTATTATATTATATGGTGCATCTCTGAAGAATGGACAGTTATAATACATGAACTGCATCTTTGTTATTGGGTATATAACCTGTAAAGATTGCATGGAAATAAATAAATAAATAAATAAATAAATAAACACTGCGACCCCCTTCCCTTCCCCCTAACTGCCAAACAAACTTCTGAATTCCAGTGCAGCATTCCGTTATTTTCAATCGTCCTTCAAACAAAGTATTTTTCTTTAATTTGTTCAGTGTCTTGTTTTTAAGTGTTTGAAAGTTTTTACGTAACGTTAAATGAGTGTAGTGACCATGTCGACAAAATCTCGGACCTATAAAACACTCACTTTAGCGGAAAGTCAATGAGCGTGCAATTTTCAATGTTACACGAAGTTAAGTTGGTAAATGAAATGAAAAACATTTTATTGTCATTAAGCTTACAAGCAATAGACAAAGTCAAATATACATAGTTATATGAGTTGGCTAATTACAAAGTTGATACATGAAGTTTGTAGCTTGTATCAAGTTCAGAAGTAGCAGAACGTACTGTATTTTTTCTAGCAGAAATATTTCTTTGTGTTATCGTACGTCGCGTCGTGCGTAGTTTATACTTTAAGGTAGTTATTTCTGTTTTATGATTACAGTTTTTGAACCCTTAATTATAATTAGCGTTTGTTGATGAATTTATTCTTTTAGAGTGTCAATTTAATAAAGAGGTTAAATTCCCAATGTGGAGTTTTAATGTTTTGGCCCCATTCTTTAGAACTTCTTTAATTCAAATTATGGATAGTTCGAAGTTTTTAGCTGGTCCCTTGAGGTTCGAATTATCCAGGTTCCACTGTATATTTAGAGAGATTATCATTTTTACAAACAGAGTACCTTTTCTTGTTCATAATTAAATATTTATTTAATTAAAATTGACGACATGTTTCGGCTCTTGGCCATTTTCATAGTCAAAACAAAAACCTAACCTAATATTATAAAGTTAAAAATTATAATGTTTATGAGAACAGATGTCTCTTATTTGTAGTATAGTATAGAAATATTAAGATGCTTGACGTTGTTTTCTTATATATGTCTCACTTTTTCATATATTGGGTTGTTTGTTTCAATATGGGTATTTAATAAGTTTTGGGGTTCTTTTTTGTAACTTAAATATATATAATAATTTTCTTTTGAATTCATTTTGTTCCCCTTTTTTAAATATTCTACTATTTTCAGATTGTCCTTCATGCTTTTGTATTCATGATTAGTGTTTAATAAGTGTTCTGCGAAGGTACTTTTCATAGCGGTGTTATTATTGCTTTTGAGTGCTTGTATGTGTTCTTTAAAGTGCGAACAGCAAGACCTTCCAGTTTGTCCAATATAGAATTTGTTGCAGGTAGAACAATTTATCTGATAAATACCAGATTTGTTGTAATCATTTCTATTATTGTTGTTGCTTTGATTAATTTTATTGATAATTAAATAGAAAGAATTGTTTCTTGTTCTGAAGCTTAAACAGTATTTCTTCTTGTCAAACGTTTTCCGTATTGCTTTATTAAGTACAGTGTTATAGGGTACAGATATGTATTTCTTTTCCTTGTTCTCGTTCTTGTCTTCTTCTTTCGGTCTCTGTCTTTTCTTTTTGGTTCTTTTAATCATATTTTCTATTAAGTTTTCTTTATAACCATTCTTTTTTGCCAAATATTTTATGATAGATTTTTCTTTTTCAAAGTTTTCTTTATTCATTGGAATGTTCAGGAGTCTGTTTATCATCGCTCTAAATGCTGACATTTTGTATAGCCATGGGTCATTAGAATTTGATGGTATTAGTAGGTCAGTTTGAGTTGGTTTGCGATATATTTTAAATTCATGTTTATTATTCTTTTTACTGATGGTCAAATCTAAATAGTTGATTTCATTTGTTTGGATTTCTTGTGTAAATTTTATGTGAGGAGATAAAGAATTTAGGTTGTTCAGGAGTTCTTTGCTTTCATTTGTAGTCCCAGTAAAAAGGCAAATTATGTCGTCGACGTATCTGTGCCAGTAAATTATGTTATTTACGTGTGGATTAGATTGGTTTATGATTTTATTTACTTCCAGGTCATGCATGAAAATATCTGATAACAAACCAGATAATGGGGAGCCCATCGCTAGTCCATTTTCTTGCTTATAATATTTTGAGTTAAATTCAAAATAATTTTGAGTAGTACAATTTTTAGTTAAATTTATTATATCTTTTATCTCTTGTTTGTTTAAAATATTAATTTTCTTTAAATCTTTTTCTAGTATCTCAATAGTTTCTTTTGGAGGAATATTAGAGTACATGTCTTTCACATCAAATGAAATAAAAGAACAATTTTCGGGGATATTGATATCTTTTATCTTGTTAACTAGGTCAATTGTACTTTTTACACTGTAATTATGATCCCATATTAAATTTTCTTGTATTTTATTGTTGATTTTATTGTTGAGATACTTACATAAATTGTTCGTAGGTGCTGTTTTGAAATTTACAACTGGTCTAATTGGAATACCAGGTTTATGAGTTTTTGGTTGACCTCGTAGTTTGGGGGCTTTGGGGTTAGTGATTTTATAGTAGCCCTAACAAGTGATTGTAATTTATTATATATATATATATATATATATATATATATATATATATATATACTTTAAAAACCCTTTTTTTACCCATGAACCCACTAAAACTCTTTGCAAAATCAACAAATCACTCATATTGTGTTAAAAAAATATATTCAAAATAAAGATATTACCGATAAAGTTATGAAGTTAATATAAAAACTGAATTGAGTACTGAGCTTGCCTGTGCCTCAGCTGGGGACCGTGGCGCTCCGTGACAGGGTGATGGCTACCACGTTTGTGCTCCAGGAACACGCTGAGAAAGTTGCAGCTACGCTGGCCCTCAAGAAGTATCATCCCAAGTGAGTCAACAGCTTTGTTTATTCAACCATTTTTAGTATAAGCTTGCATACTAAAAAATGCTATTGCAAATATGGCTTATTAGAAATCATCATTGAAGCTATCAATGTGGCCAATGTGGTCAACAATTTCAAATTTTTGGTTATTCATCCAAACCAGTAGTTATTTTTTTAAAACAACCAAACCAGAAAAATTTAATTATAATTGTTTTGACTTCCAGTAATGCCGACCTTGTAGATAGAATTATTGAGGAGGTGCTGATAAAACGCAGCAAGAGGCCGTTGGGTAGCTTGACCAACCAGGATCTCTTCTACCGTCAGGTATGTTGCGCTAAGAGTGAATTGGTTTTAAAAGGAAATATCAGCTGTGTAATCTTAACTGGAAATTACTGTAACTACTCTTGAATATTTCTCTTTTAAAATACATACTGCTGTAAGTGGGATTTACTGAAATAATTGTAAAAATGTTAATGAACATGACGAGTTGTGCAATTGTTCAGGAGGTAAAATGTTCCATAAAAAACTTGATTTAATTACGTTCCTTTTAAAATTAAGTTCCACTATCAACTCGTTATGGGACAGTTACTACAAATAATATTGACTGGATAGCCGAGTGGATATAGCTCTCACCTCATACATAACCTGAGGGTCGCCGGTTCGATTCCTGACAGGATCGAAACTAGGCCCAGATGCCATTTGTCATTGGGCTATGAATTAATGATGCTATCTAACAAAAGGTCGTCATTAGATAGTAACAAGACCCGGGTTTGGACCGTTCCCGATCAAAGTGTTAGAAAATGCCACTGGCGTTGAAATACTCAAAATAAAAAAAATAAAAAATAGTGTTGATTAGCTGAATTGGTGAAAAAGGAACTTAACCATTGATGTTGGAGCTGTCACAGTTCCAAAAATGGAATCTAAGTTAAATTAAAAAAAATCCACTTCAATGAAATTACTTATTTTGTAACCATTCATCTTTCCTAAAATGAATACAAGTAATAATACCCCCGTTGCAGCAGACCTGCATACTCAGCGAATTTCAAATGCAAAACAACGTATTTCAATCCAACATAGCGAGATTTGAAATGTTTTGGTAAGCTCCATAAGAATAACATGGGGAATGAGTATGCAGGTCTGCTGCTACAGGTATATTAAAACTGGATGGTTTTAATTCAATATTTAGTAGATCTGAACTAAAAGAAGCTATTTACCAAGTTTTATTAAGATATGTTGAGAAATAACCGAGATATAGAATTTTACTTATTTTCCATAAGGTTAACATTGGGACAACGTACTGTGTTTACCACTTTCAATATCTCGGTAACCAATGGACATAGAGCAGTGATTCAAGATACCAAATTGTTTGTTTTTTTGAGCTGAATTCAATGGTGCCAACAAAAATTCGATAAATTTTATTTTTCTATGTAAAAAACTCAAAAAACCCATTTTTGGGGGGGTTTAACCCCCTTTACCCCCCCTTCCGGTAGTCCGATCGGGCTGGTTCACGAACTCGTCCGAATAATTACTACTTTACACGCCTGTGCCAAATTTCATTCCGATCGGACCATTTTTGCGAGCGCTATCGTGCTTACAGACACATATATATAGATATATATATATATATATATATATATATATAGATATATATATATATAGATATATATATATATATCTAGAAATTTGAACGAATGGTGTTTTTTGCTTCTGGGGGCCCCAAAACGAAAAGTTATCATGGTCTCGGGCTTAGGTCTTACCATGAGACCTACGGTAATAGCTTCATCCCTATAGGGGAAATTCGCTAAAACCCACAGAATAAAAAATTGACCAAAGTCTAACAATATTAACTCTAGCATAGAACAAATAGATGAAACAGAACACATTCAAATGATGATGAAATGTGTCATTTTCTTGTAGGTCAGCCAAATTCACGAGGGAATTCAGCAGCTGGCGCAGTTGAGTGAAGATCTCGTGTTCCAGGAGCACAACTCCCAAGTGGTGGCAACTCAGCTAGTGGCAGCCAACACTGTGTTACTGGTGAGCGTCCCTCGTCCATCCAGACGAAACACCTCTGGTGTTGTGTGATTTTGATTTTGAGAGGGGAGAAAAGTTTATACTTTTTAAACTTATTTATGAGTTTGTTTTTTTAGTTGATTATGCTAAGGCATACAGTTTTGTTCATTGGATTCATTGAATAGTTAATACTTAGACATACATATCTTCGAAGAGATTTTGAACAGGAGATGGCCTCCACTGAAGGATAACCACACATAGACCAAATCGTTAAAGAAATATTCTAAACGAGCTTATTAACCGGGTTTCATCTGTGGAAAATATTTCTTGGATTTGGATTTTTGTTGTTGTTAATCTGGTATACTTCAAAAGATTGCCATAACAACTTCATAAGCTTCCCTATAGTTTAACATTGAAATTTTGAAGTACTGTTGGGCATAACCGTAAGGGAATTTTTTGAAACCATTTCTTAGTACGTTTCTAGAACCCAAGGTGAGCGCATATGCCAGTTTTCAGTTCTGTAGGTATTATAGTTTTAGAGATTTAGTATCCGTTAGAAAACCCCCTTCTCCTTTTAGATCGGCAAGATTATAATCCACCCGTACTGTGTTTGTCTACAGGAGATGCTGCGGGCCGTCAGTGAGCTGCGGGAGAGGGTTGGCGACATGTACCACCCGGGGCCGGGCGTGTGGGAGAGGAAACTGTGGACCACGGCCGGCGGGCCGGACGCTGTCGGCGACTCTCTCTCGCTCCAGGTACTCATCGTTTCATGGTGCTTTAAAAGTACTGCTTGATATTTGATTAAAAAATTATTTAGATAAATAACGATACATGTTTGACACTGTGCCACAGATTCTAAGGCATTGTGGTAAGTAGGTGGCCGACCATTAAATATGCCTTAATTTTTTGGTTACCTTTGACCCCCTCCCCCGCTAACATCACCCTACTATCCTTCTTATTTGGCTCTCTCCCTCCCTCTCCATGCTTTTGAAATTATGTCTCCCTTTAAGGAAAAAGTTAAAGGGATCGTAACGTCAAATACAACCTAATCCAACCTATAACTTAACCTTATTCAATATGTTACCTATTTAAACCCAATTTAAACCCAATCTGTTCAGCCGGCCCGGCAATGCATCGTGGGCTTGAGTGTATTGTTACCTGCATGTTCGACAAAAAAAGATAAGAGTGCAACAATATTTACTGGAATATCTAGAAATTATTTTGATACGCTCGGCAAACTGTAGTGACCAAAAACTTAGGTATAATATAATGCCAATAGGAAAACGTTGTGGGAGACGGGAGTTGTGGGTAGATAACGGAATTCGACCCGCATAATATAACTGATATTCACTCGTGACCGTGTTGGTGACAGATCCAGCTGACGGTGGCGCACGGCGTGAAGGCCGCGGGGGAGCCGCAGCTGCGGGCCGAGCTGCTGGACCAGCTGCTGTCACTCGTCGACTTTGTGCTGGACGGCCGCAAGTCGCACGTGCAGAGTCTGCGTGACTCGCCACTCCACTCGGCCGCCCTGCATCAGTACGAGGCCGACCGCCTCGCCTACCTCCAGCTCTTCAGTGGGTACTTTACAATTAATGTCTAAGATATTAGTGCTACTTGGTTTTGCGAAACAATATATTTGCGAGCCTTGATTTTGCCTTTCTTGCTGAAAAATTTTGCGTCATTTTTTGTATTGATATATTTAACATGGTTTCGTGAATGTTGCACGTAACCAAGTTGCACTTTTATGCCATTGGACCTAACTCCCTTCCAATATCTGTTGCATTGCATTAAGGTCGTATGCCATTAGTGCAACTTGGTTTCGCAAAACATTCACGAAACATGTTAAGTATATCTATAGAAAAAATGTCACAAAATGTTTCGGTAAGAAAATGAAATCATGAATGTACCTACTAAAATACATTGTTTCAGAGTAGTTGCAGAAATTTTTTAGTTGTTTTTGTGTTTCGTGTGAAGTTTTTTGGGAAACCAATTTGCAAGAATATCACACAACCTTTATTGTTGCTTTACTTTTTATACTTTGAAATGGCGACCTACCGAGGAAGGTATTTTGAGCCAAGTAAGGCCAACTTGTTCCTAAGACAGGACTGTTTATTAATAGCCCAAGCAAATGGCAACTAAGGGACCTAGATTACAATTAATTTATCGTGGGACCTGATCCCCATTTTCAGTTTTGAATTACAAACCTAAAAACGAGGTCTAATTATGAGGATGGTATTATTATGGATGAATGTAGTATTCACTAGTGCAGGTATTAGTCCTCTCAGGAAATATTCATAGTTGAAAGAAAAATAATCCAATGACCAAAGTCAGTAATAACGTATCATTAACGGTTAACAGTGTGTCACTGTAAGATAATATTCTTATCAGTGGAGGTGACACTGGAATGCATTCAACATATTGTTTTTGGAAAGTAATATGTTGACAATTTTGTCCGTTTACCAGGCTTTGAAAAAATCATATTTTGTTTTTTACCGGCATTTTAAGATGTTTTGAATCTCATAAGGAAAACTAATTTACTAAATATGAGCGAGAAATGAAAATAAGTTGATATAGCTCAATTTATTTGTTTTTATATATTTTGTTGTGGAATATGTAGTACTATGCAATAATTTAATTAGTATGGTGTAAAAAAATCCTTAAAAATACATGATTAACTCTAACGAGTAAACATAGGGACTACACTTATTATTATTATGCACAGTTCTTTATTTGCTATCCTCAATATATACTAATTTTCTTCCAGAACCCCGGTAAGTGCATTTGTTGTTTTGAGGATTGTTATTTATTATATTAATGTTTAATATTGTCCTTGTATTTACAGAAGAATGTTTTTTTTCAGTGGCTGAAGAAGAATACGAGAGAGCAGCGATGTTAGCAGAAAAATACTTGGATTTCCAGATATTAGTTGATATTTGTGATCGTACAAAGAATAAGGATAAATTAAATCATTATATCGAGAAATTTTCTAATCAGGTATGTAGAAAAGGCTGGTTCAATCAATAACTGTAATTAACTTAATGTGTTTTGTCAGTATTTTGATTTAGTTGTTCACCATGAGTGATTTAGTTCTGCTTGTTGACCTATTGTCATATTTTCTTAAAGCAGTTTATTTACTGATTCTACTTAAAAAGCTTTTGTGAAATAGTTGGAACCAACCAGTTTAATAGTAGTTTTAATCACGAGGGGCAAAAGTGGTACTTTTTGGACGCAAAAAGTTTTAAAAGCAAGGTGCAGCCGAACGTTTAAAAATGATTAAGCTTCAAAAAGACACTTTTGTTCCTTATGTTGAACGACGTATTTATATTGTACTGTGAAAATAAGGTTTTCACTGTTGAAATTCTGACCTTAAGTTGATTTTTGAAGTTTCAATGTAATTCGCAATGTTTACACTTCTGTTATTTACAAAAAAAACACTTTTCACCCTGCAAATAGAGATTTCAGCATACATAAATGAATGAAATAATGACAATGTTTGAGGTTGCGTGCCAAAAAGCATCTCATATGTAATTTTGCGCTTTGTTTAAAGAACGAAAAACGGCTGGTTTTCATGCAGAACGATAATAAAAAATTTTTAAACGAAAAGTTCTCACTCGGGATACAAATTTGAATAAGGATGTAAATGAAAAGAGTTTGAAAATTTAAAAGCGGTAAAAATCAGCAGTGTTTTACAACTACGTCAATTTGACAGGCGTTCTCCAAGTTCCTGTTCTCGTGGTACATCCGGGAGCAGAAGCAGAGCGCGCTGGTGCAGCACTGCAGTGAGAAGGGCGGGGACCAGTTGGCAGCCCTGCTCTCGGACCAGCCGTCGCTCTCGTGGCTGTACGACCTGGAGCGTCACCGCTTCCGCCAGGCCAGCGACACCCTCGCGTCACTCGCCCGGCAAGAGGTCTGTACGTTCCTTAAAAGAAATTTTTAGGCGGAGTATTTTTCTATACTTTGGTTTTTTTATTGGGCACCACCCACCTTCAGGTAAATGGCATTACCCGACGTTTCGGAAAACCTGGGAAAACGTTTTCTGTTATCAAGGGTCCTTGAGAAAAATCTAAATTATTCACATTGAATCTTCGAGTTGATCCGCGCTGACCGTCTAACCGTGACTGACTGCGTACAATACCCGATCTTCCAAATTGTTGGGTGTTCATGTGTGGTCTATTATGTGTTTTGTGTGTTTTTCGTCTTTTAAATGTGACAAGTGGACTGGATATATCTCTTCAGTCTTCGCAAAGATTGATAAACGCCATTTACCTGAAGGTGGCTAGTGCCCAATGAAAAAAACAAAAATAAAGAGGTCTGTACTCCGGGTTTGAAATTTGTTTTGCATAATTTTTAATAGTTTGGGACATTTTTTAAAATTGAATTTGCTTGCCTTGTACACTTGTAATGGTTCTGTACTCCAGGTTTGAAATTTGTTTAGCATAATTTTTAATATTTGGGGAAATTTTTTAAAATTGAATTTGCTAGCCTCGTACACTTGTAATGGTTATTAGTTCTTAGGAGGGAAATGGTAGTCATGGTCTTTATTTATTTATTACTAATGGACAAGCGGTGCTCAGCAGCTTTATTATTTTTTATTGATATCAGCTGTTCTTTGAAATTTATATTTACACTTTCCACGCTGAATCTGATGAAATCAGTCCTTCTCTTTAAATATGCAGTTTTAGGGAAACTGATTGAAAACTAATATCAGACTTAAGGGTGTCAGTCTTATGGCTTTCTCAAAAGTTCCTGGGCAAATGAGGCTTAGTATCAGTATAGCCTAATTTGCAAAGAACTTTTGAGAAATTTCTTAATTTTTCTAACTTTATCATCATGAAGTTACATAAATAAAAATTATTTAAAAATAACTTTATAATCAAATTTAGTTAAATCAATAATTTCCTGTATAAAACAAAATAATACATTATATTGATGGTCTACTATTTTTTGAAATGTCTTGATTTTTGTACTCAATTGTTTTGCTTTATTGAGTGAGGTCGTTAGGGTATAAACTTTCCCATATAACGTCACCTCAGTGCTGAGGTTTACCTCTTATTACATCACAGTTAAAACCAATAGCATCTTCAAACAAAGTGCCTTTTATCTGCCCCCCCCTCCTTTCTTATGTAATTTGGCAACCCCATATTGCATACATTATTTATTTTGTGGCAAATAAAATTCTCGATCCCGATTTCAGACGCAGCTGCTGCAGCGCAAGAAGACGCAGCTGTCGCTGGCCAAGCTGTCGGCGCTGGCGGCCGGCGAGGAGGTGGATCAGCTGACGTCCGAGCTGACACTGATCTCGTACCAGGAGCACCTGCCCGAGCAGCTGGTGCGCATGTACGGCTACGACCCCGACAACATGAAACTGCTCTCACCCTCCGAGCTGGTCAAGGTAACGCAGCCGAGACCGAAATATTTATACTAACTCGTTCTCTGCTGAAAAGTCGCAACAAGGCAACCCTAAACTGCTGAAACTCTTGAAACTGCGGGGGGCTCTGGAGCCATCAGCCAGGGGCGCTAGTGGTGGGAACTGAGAATAAACGATACCGAAATAAAGTATAGAACCAGCACAACATGCTGACATAGTTTAGTTGATTGCCGATAAATGTGGAGGTCACAGTAGTAAACTTGTATAACACTGCACCATGACTCCAACCGGAGTCGTACGCACGCTGTGCCAGTACGGCATGACTTCGATCGGAGTCATCAGCAGCGAGTGTGTTACCTTGTTTGCACAATTGCATTTCTATTCATTATTACATTATACAAGGACGACCTACCCGGGTAGGTATTTTAAGCCAAGTATGAATGACAGATGAGTGAAGAATGATTGTGGCGCAATCTTCGTAGTCTTGTTTCTGACTAAGGCCGACAGGTGGTTTGTGAATTAATAGCCCTACAGCAATGGCAACTAAGGGACCTACATTTTAAAGTGGGATCTGAAGCACCATTTTGCCTGGTTTATAATTTACGCACTGGTCTAATTATGAGGACGGTCTTTTGAATGTAGTGTTCAGTAGTGCGGACGTTAATCCCATTAAGGTACAATGCATCCATAAGCTATCGCTCATAACTATCCACAATTCATCTCCTCCAAGTAACTGGATTACAGAACATATTAATATTAAAGTGGTAGAGGTTTCCACTTGAAAATTTTGGGCTTCCCCTATTTTAAACCATTTTTAGATGGGGCAAAGTTTCCGTTCTGACCAGAAAACGTTATTTCATGAAAAGGATTGTTAATGTATATCAGTGTGCTGAATTTGATATTCCCCATTTGTAACCCAATTTTAAACAATAGAGAATATCCACATTGCAGGCTGTTAACCCAGTTGAAATTTTGAATGGCTTACCAATTTTTAAGGGGTGTCATATTGATCTTAAATTTATAAAATAAAATTTTTACTCACTATCTCTTTGAAATGAGGGTTCTCTCAACAAGAATGTACTTTGGGGGCTGCCCCCAAAAATATATCTCATTTTTGAGGCTTGAAGAAGGGGTATATTCTACATTATAAACATGAGCCAAGTTAGGTTTTCCTGTTGTTGTTGTAAACATGAGAATGGCATCCACTTTTTTGACAAACTTGTGTGTTAGTATACTACATTTACCCTAATAAGTTGTATTTTCTATACAGCTTTATATATGTGAAGAAAATCCATCAGATTCAGAGTTCTCCTTCAAGACAGCCCTTGACATCCTGCCGTATGTTCAAGATAACCAGGAGCAAACTGAACTAAGGTTTGTTGCTTTTCTTTTTTCTTGGTTTAGGTAAATTTTTAAAGTCAGTGTGTTTTTACTGAGTAAAATATATCAGTACAGTAGAGCGCCGATTATCCGAACTAATTGGGGACAAGGGTACTTCGGATAACTGAATACAGTAGAGTCCCGCAAACCCGGACCTCGATAACCTGGAATTCTGGATAACTCGGAAAGCCTGCCAGAGCAATAAAGTGCATTGAGATTCAAGGCCAGAGCACGGTGTGACACATTTAAAACAGTTTTAGTTTTTCTTTAAGTTTTTTTTGTAACTAATATAGTTTTTATATTTTTTACTATGCAATAAATAAATGATTTCTTATAGTAATAACAGAAACTATTCTTATTTTTTCTTATTTTTACTCATTTCCCGATAACTCGGAATTCTCACAAACCCGGACACCGTTCGGTCCACATTAGTCCGGGTTTGTGGGACTCTACTGTATTCGGATAATCGAACATGAAAAGACAACATTTTGAAATTAGATATGTAACGCAATTCTTAGTAGTAAAAAGGCTAAAAAATTATTCACGTAATTTTACCATGAAATCTATCAGAATACATTGATATCCCAGCGCAACGGGAGTTTCGGTTGGTGCGCGAATTTGAATTGCTCGAGAATCATGTTCAAAATATGAATTATTACGGCGTTCGGATGACCGACGTGCGGATAATCAGCGCTCTACTGTATTCAAGTAGGTTTTCTTATACCTATGTAAAAGATGTATTGTCAAAACACTTTTTTGTCCGTCAGTGGCTTCATATAAAAGTTATTGCTAGTCTTGTTTTGAAGATAACTTAAAAAAAATCTATAGACTCACAAAATCTAAACCAAATTGAACGGACCCCTCAAAAATTTTATTTTAGTATCTCTTTATTTTGACTAAAGGCAAATTATATTAAAATTTGCCTGCAGGAATGAAATATGGTGCAAAGCAGTCCTCAAAGATACATGGACAGATATGGATCCTAACTCCCCACAGACTCTGATCCGCGAGCTGTTCTTCTTCAGACTCTTCGATCTCTGTATGCTTGGTAAGTATGAGAAATTATTTCTTGGAATTTACTAAGTTAAAATAATCCAACGTCATCCTCATCATGGTTTAAAAAAATATATGGCAGAACCATTTCACCATCTGGCTTGGCACCCGGAGCTACATCCATACATACATACATTCCGCGTCGTCCCATAGACCGCTAATGACGGCGTGAAACCAGTCCATGATTGAGTACATTATGACAGCCAGTACCATCATGACAGCCAGTACCATGACTGAGCTTGACAACACCATTATGATATTATGCAACTGTATTGAAGACATTGAATCACATTGGAAAATCAGCTGTGGAGTCATTGGACCTCACATTTTTGTGATCTCCCCTAATAATATATTGTTTTAGTTGAAACAATGGACAGAATTATTTCATTAGCATCGCATTTCAAAGAAATTTACTTAGTTTTGAACCTTAAAATTTAATTTGTTGTTAGGATGGTGAAATGTTGTAATGTTTTGAACGTGATCAAAGCTGATCTGATATTTTCTGCTTCGTTTTCTACCAACCTGCTTGTTTGTGTTGAAAATTGCTGCACTCCTTTAAGCTAGCTTTATCAGAAACATCATACTGTGTATAAGATACACTTCCATTAGTTGCCAAAAACTCAACAGTCGGCAAACTTTGGTGTCACAAAATACATCACAGAGATCACATGGCAGTATTTTGCCGAGATGAAAGAAATGTCTCAGGACTTGTTATAAATAAATAAATAAATATTTTATTTAGTCAATAGACATGTTCACATGCAATAGACATAGTTGAGTTATAGTAGCTCTAATCCTTTCGCTACTCACATGAACTTAGCAACTTTTAGATTCAATTACCAGATATTGTAATAATACTAATTGTGAGCATAGTAAAGTTACTAGAACTCAAGAGCTCTAAACGGTGTACATTTTGAAAATTAACAGTATTCATTTTTGAGGTTATTTATTTTATTTGTTTTAGGTAATATGCTTATGTGTTGTGGATCAAAATGATGAGACAGGTCATTTATAACTAGGGCTCTGCCAACCACAAGATAGTACAAGTTTCCATGGTTTTCAAAAATGTACAGTTCGCGCATTATATCTCCGGCTATGGCTACTATGTGCCATATGTTTTATGTATCATATGATATTATGGTTTTCGCAAACACAGCGTTGACAAATAGTGGGACTGTAGAACAATGTTTTCAGAAAAGTATCCCCCTCCCCCCGCGCCTTGCAACCAGCTGACTCTGCCATAGCCAGAGATATAATGCACGAACTGTAATTCTTGCAGCTAATTTTTACTGCTTTGCAGTGGCTGAGGGGTCCTGATCTTAAGCTATTTGAAACGAAACAGTCAGATTAATTAATTTTCCATAGTAAACCTTTACCATATTTACATTTAATTTTCTTTCCACCAATTCTTTCAGAGGGTTGCGAGGAGATGGTGCCATCTATTGAGAGTCTGTTGTCGTGTGAAGATCTCGGCCATTTACGAGAGAACGCAACCTTTCAATACTTACTTCAAGTTGGCTATGAACAATTGGCGAAAGAATCCGACATGGCTGCTCTGTGATTTCCATTTCCGACATGGCTGCTCTGTGATTTCCATTATTATTATTTTCATCCAATTTATCGACATGTAAAAGTTTAGGTGTTTTCATATTGTGTGAGCAAGTCAGAAAGATCAGTCAATTCTGCCAATATCTAGTAGACTAGTCAAAACCAGTTGACACACCTAATGTCTATCAATACCATTCCATGGAGTCGTTTTCGCTTTGGAGTTAAATGTTTGGCAAGGAACTTGTCACATGCTTTTAAAAGTCTTATTATTTCAAATGCTTAAATGAAACTTATCTTTAAATTGTGGCTTTAAGTAAACTTGGCTGAGTCTCTCAGTCAGTCAGTCCCAGTCAAGGCCGCCATGACTACAAAAGAATCCAATCAGTGAAATGATATATTAAAAGTTCATACAGGTACCTTATGATTTACTGAGTCTAGGTATTACAGTGCAAGTAGGTATTATTCAGCTGTATTTATTTAGTTGTATAAGAAATTAATGTGTTCAATAGTAATTTAAAATTTGTACATTTCACTTTTATCATTTTTTTACATATATTAAATAAGTTTTTGAAGCAAACTCTTATTTAATTATTCCTTCAAACCCAGATACAACTTGAGTATTGACAGTTGAACTTTTCATGAACAAAGAGGTGACTTGAGTATCAAAATTACAAACTTCAGGGAGCATATGATGCCATTAATTAAGGACATTACTTAATGGAGCATGGAGACAGTTTTTTAGCAATGTCTGTGTTCTTCAACTTACTACCACAGTTTTATTACAAAACTGCATAAACTAAAAGAATGAACCAAAATTAAATACTGGGATGAAACACACCTGTGCCTGCATCAAATTAAAGTTATTTCTAAATTGTCTAGTGTCAAATTATCAAGGGTTGAGTTGTAGCATTGCCTCACTTAAATTATAGAAAAAAATCTTAAAAAACTTCATTCCACCAAAAAAAGGAGAAAAAAAGAACATTTTCTCTAGCTAAATATTTTTAATGAACAACCAAATAAATAACTATCCATAGAAATAGTAGAAACTTATTTACTTTTTATTTATCATACAATAAATTTGACAAGAACGGCAATGTTGTCTAAGCCGACTAAAATCTTGAATCCGCTTCAAAAAACCTTGCATGATTCCGCTTTATTGTTAGAGGCAGTTTCAGCCTGAGGACTCTTTCTTCTCTGCCTTGCCTGTTTGTTTCACCTTGTAATCAGCCAAAGCTGCTTTGATTGCATCTTCTGCAAGCACTGTAACAATTTCGAGTAGCATGTTATAATAATAAACTAAATTAATAAAAAAAATCATTCAAGACTTTATCACAACGCAACTAGAGCACATCTATCTATTTTTTTGTGATAACATTTTATTTAATTTTTCAGGATATTGTTATTTTAGGTTTAAAACCAATGAATGACATGTCATGTGTTCGCTGCAGAAACATTTCTGCCTTGTATGTAAATGTTTTATGACAATAAATGAAATGAAATGAGAGAATAGTTTCAACACCGTGTAAATAGAAAACCCCGTTTTCATGAGATTAAAACCACTTCTCATACATGGAGGATAATTTTGGAATTAATAGAGGGTTGTAATATCTGGTGAAGGCACATATTATGGCAGGGCCATATTGCAGTAGGTGTAGAATAAGATAACCACATATGAGATTTTCAAATCAAATAAAGAGCATTTCTTTATGTCATAAAATATGTAATGAAATATCAATCCTTGAGGAATGAATCAACAACTGTTGGGGTATGTTACAGTGGTTACGATCGCTAGTTTATAATCTGAAGTTCACTGGTTTGAATCATGACACTAGACGCCATACAATTACGATCTTTGAATTACCAAAGCAGCTGGTCACTTGCATTTGTTATAAAAGGAAAGCAATATTTGATCTAGTAATTTTAATCTCAAAGACCGCCGAGTGTAGTTTCGAAACTAGACCTATTTAGCCATCCATCATTAATCAATAAGCTATGAATTCATTATACCACAGCCTGGCATTTTATCACAATGAATAAATAACCTAAAGGTTGCAATTAGTTTCATACAAGACCCAAATGTGAACTATTCCTGAACAACACAGTAAAAATTTCACTTGACTTTGATATACATCAAATGAGAATCATAACAGTAATTTTTCACATTCCTTTTCACTTACTTGAGCAGTGAAGCTTCACAGGCGGAAGAGACAGTTCTTTAGCGATGTCTGTGTTCTTCAACTTTCCAGCTTCATCCAGCTAAAATACAGAAAATTGGATATAAAACAGCAATTGGATAAAATTCATATATTTCATAAAAACCCAGCCAAGTATGCAGTTTATGTTTGTTGAATAAAAGATGAGGAGACTATATCAGTCTTGGTTCTATTCAGATTTGCATTGCCCATTATATTTTAGCTTGATTGTTTGCAAAAAGATTTCTAAAAAATTGTTTTGGTATTTAATAACAAAAAACTATTGTAATCTAGGTAAATTTTTATAATTTATTTAATTAGGAAATAATATTTTCACCAAAAAAGTGAAACTGCCCCCAATTAAATAACGAATAGAAACTATATTTAAACTTATATTTAATAGTTTCAAGGTTTTGTTAATGCTTCACTCCAAGTCGCCCTCTTGATATATAGTCAATCATGTGTAGGTTTTCACAGCACATGACAAAAACAGTAACGGCTACTTTATTAAAAATATTAATTAATAAGTAGTCTATTTCAATTAATAACCAATTTCAAATTTTTTTTCAAAACTTTGTAGTAAAAAAGGTGGGTGCGAGGTTCATATCTGATCTGCCTTTTCGATTATGTTTACGGTACCGCTTTTGTTTACTGTTTACAGGTGTTAAGGTTCAGTATTTCAACTTCTCAATAGAATTTAACTTGGGCGAAGGTCATTTTCCCATTTGTTTAAGTGTTCTCTACCTCCGCATATGTTTCAGTGAACAATAACCATATCAACCAACTATCAACCTATTGTGTTTGACTCACATTCAATATAATGTTCCGACAACCATCAGTAAGGTAATGAAGAAGAAACATCGATAGATAACCACTAATAAATTAAATCAAGCTCAAATTATTTTATTCTCTCAGTAAGAATAAAACTAAACTAAACATATTAATACAAAACAAAAAAGTAAATTAAATGTTAAGGTCCTATTAAAACAAAATAACTAAACAATTTATGTTTTCCATCATCCGCCATCTTTAACTCGGATACTATATTAAAAGCCAGTAACGATATACAAATACTTTAATAAGCAATAAATACAATGAAGTCCTAAAACAAATTCAGCCCAACAAACTATTGAAGTTTAAATACTGGTAGAGCGTTTGATATTGTTTTCTCACAGATCAGGTGTTGAAACACAATTTACATATGCTATAGAAAAGTTTTGCAGATTAGATACAAAACTCATACCAAAAGGCATGGTTACGAGGTTAATTAAGTTTAAAACTACATTCTTAGCGTGTAGGTTAGAAAAGTTTTTTTGCTTACAGTCTTGCCCTTAACCCATTCAGTTGCAAGTGAACTGGAAGCAATCGCAGATCCGCATCCAAATGTTTTGAACTTGGCATCAATGATCTTCCCATCTTTGTCTACTTTGATCTGCAGTTTCATGACATCACCGCAAGCTGGAGCTCCAACAAGGCCTGTTCCCACACTTTTGTCATTCTTGTCCAAGGAGCCAACATTTCTTGGATTTTCATAATGGTCAATCACCTAAAAGATTACTGGTTTTATTTTCAATTTTTTTGTTAATAGCTACTAGGTAAGTATAAATAAAAATAAAATTAAGGGAATAAAAAATAATGGTGACAGGCTTAATTTTAACTTACATTAGGCCCCATCCATACACTAGTATTATGCATTTGCACAAGTAATAATTTGATACAGGCAATAAGTAGGAATTAGCAGATTCCAAGCATCAGCTTAATTTAAAGGTTAATAGCATTTTTAGCAGCCAGACTTTAGTATGTGTACTCCCACATTTGATGCATCCAATAAGTTACCGTACCATAGATGGTTTCTGCCCTATGGTCTTCTAATATAAGTTCAGCTGTTTTATAAATAGATATGATCTTAACAATCATTTACAGTATGGTAATTGATTTGTGGCCGAATGGCATTCCAGGACATACTTCTGCCATTAAAGATGATCGCGCATAATTGGCGGTGTCAACTTTCCGCAAAAGATGATCGCATAAACTTAATCAGCTGGAGTAATTATGCCTTGAGAGACGATTGTGTGTATTGAGCGGGAAAGTTTTCAAAATTACTATGATACTAAGTTATTATCTCTAATGCCTACTACCATATGCAATAAAGACAATGGCATGTAAACTGCAAGAGTAAAATTTAAATGTAAATGACGATTGCGCATATTGTACAAAGTAAACAGGAAGTTTTGGCTCTAAAGTAACGACATAGTTCATCAAGCTAATCCAAGTGGTGGAAACCTAGACGAAAAAGCTCAAAAACTGGATACTTGCATGAGGCTAGTCATTTAATAACCATAAAATGACACTTTAATTTATTTTAAAATATTAAGTGATTCTTAGTTGATTTTATTTTCTTCATAAAAGACGAGGAATAAAAAGGGAAAGGGAGGGGTCATGTACCAACTTTTTTATTCATTTTCATCCTACCTGTCATGTACCAACTTTTTTATTCATTCTCATCCTACCTAAGTTCCTGGCTCTCGCCATACCTGATTCCTTTCCTTTCTCTATCTGGTTTCTTTCCTTTCTTTAACTTGGACCTCATCCTTTCTTTTGTTTTTACATCTGTCTAAGTTTCCATCTCTTTTCTGTTCTGCTCTATCCCGTATTCCTACCTCCTGTCGCGTTCTTCTTAAAACTACGCCGTTTGGTTTCCAAAGACCAGCTGGTGCAGCCTAGGAACCCATGGGCGCTGGGTCCACTGGGGGTTTATTGAGGTTGTCAAAGTCCGGTGAAGGTGTCAAAGCATTGGTAAATTGGTAGGTACCAACTTTTTTCCGGTGAAGGTGTTGGTACATTGATACCAACTGGTAAATTATGGTACCGGTACCCCAATTTCTACCTATAGCCTAAATCAAGCACTGACTATCTGTCTCAACACCTCATATCCCATCTCATCAGGCCATTTTTATTGGCTCTAACTTAGGTGATTGACAAGGGCTAAGAAATTGACATTTTTTAGGTACTAAGTAGTCCATATTAGTGCCTACAGTGTGGTTTCTCCAAGGTTTACAATTAAGATATTGTTTGTTGTTTTGTTTTTTGTTTGTTATTGTAGTTTATGCATATTCTAAACTTATTACCAAAAGCACTCAAACATCAGCCTAGATCTAGGATAAAAATACAATATTTCCTTCGAGTATGCATTGATGGTACCTACGTTCTCATGGTAGAACACAGCCGGAACACTGACAGAGCGATTACTTTGGAGAAGCTCTTTTCCTATGTTTTTAGTGATATTTCTCAACATTTTATGATTTAAACTGTCAACTAAAAAAGTGATAACTTATTACACAATAGTGTCGGTGTGTGTCTTTGAGTCAGTATGTTTACATCTGACATCTGACCTTACAACATCTGACAATCTGATGGTTATTGCATGACAAAGTAAAAAAAGGTACTGGACAGTGTTTCCACATCTCCCTTTATGTAAAACCAAATTTACCCTTAAGACACTGAAGAAAGTAGGGAAATTGTCCGTCATCCTAAACACACAGTGATCAATAAAACTTTTTTTAATTCAACCAAATATTAATCGAGATATAATAATAGCACCATAATGCTATTGACAGCGAAATACTAAGTTTGAGGTGGCTGTAAATGCATAGGGTAAATTGTAGAAAATATATTAAATAAATTATTGTTAGGATTAAACTTGTATCTAAATAGGGGATTTCTAAGGGCTCCAATTCAAAATGACGTTGCTCGATTTTCCCAATAAAATGATGTGCGTAAATTATATATCTTATTTGAAGTAGGGTAATTTTCTCAATCGGCATTTAGCGATGACAACAATGATTAGTGAACCTTCTTCTTCTTATGAATTTGGATTTGGGTCTGTGTAGGTTAGAGTTTTCAACCAACAGTTAAACTAAAAGTTTCAACAAAATTTAAGTCTTGTCACACGTTTGCACAAGTGTTTGATTATCACCAATTTAATTTATTGTTATGAATTGTAATCATAATTCATAGAAAACTAGATGACAGTGACTGTATAAATAGGTGTATCATATAAGTTTGATATCTTAAGGCCTACTATGGAGACTGAGGATTTAATTCAGTATGGAATATTAGCTTTTACTTGGCTTGAATTTCTTTGGGAATTAAATTTATCTCTAAGACAGGTAAGAAAACTGAATAGCGGAATATGACTTTTCATGTTACTCTAGTTACAGATGATTAGGCTTTGTTGGTTGGTGCGTTATAAAGATTCGAATTATAAACTGAGTTCCGCAGAAGGTGTACACCCAGTCTATATTGGGGCAATAATGGGAATCAGGGTTGTTGGGCGGGAAACTAATTTTCGGAAGCCTGCAGTCAAATTGGTTACTAAATAAATCGGTAGTTCTCTCGAATGTACATAGGCCTACTGATATATTATTGAATTCAAATGGTTATCGGGTGACTCTGCGCCGGCCCTGTAATGCGTAGCTCATTGTTTCCAATGCTGTAATTTCACGATCGCAAACGTTTGAAAACAAAGGAAATAATCACCTTGCCCAATATAGCAAATAATTAGGATATAAAAGGGAATTACTTTTACTAGTGCCTGTTTAAAATTGGTGGTACCCGTTTTGGTGACACACACGGTGCTGAAGGCCTTTTATGGTGCCTCCGGCGCCACGGCTGCAGCAAAGGCAAAGCTTTTAGAGAAAGGAAATTTGTAGTCCACGGCCACATTCCCATAGTGGGAAATTTGCAGCCGGGCCAAGTCGTCGATAATTGATTGTTAAGTTAAGTTGGCATCTCAATTAACCTTTGATTGTTTAGTAGTTTTATTCTTTTTAAATCCCAAACTCCTGATAGGCTATTGGAAACATAATTGTCTATACAAAGCAAGCAAGCAAAAAAAGCGAGGAACCTCGTAAATGCATGTGAGGAACCTTCGCTCAGTCGTTTGTGTTTGCCCGATATTATAAAATGTACAAATTGTTAGAATGCCAAAAAGTTTTGATTTATTGGTATACAGTGTATACAAAAACTCCCGGAATGGCTTAATATTTTTTTAAACACAATAGATATAGTACTACACAGTTTTGTATCCAAATATTTATAACAAAAACCTACATTTTTAATCTCGATTTCCCACTCACTTGCAATCATATGATCAGAACTTAGAAGTTATGGATGAGAAAAAATTACAACATGTTTGACAACAGTGGGATATCTTGTCCTGGTCATATGGTCACAAGTTTTCAAATGCTACCGGAAATTTGATTATTTTATTGAGGCCATACAAGTAAATAATTTTGAATCACTGCCACTTTGTTTGGATTTAACCCTTTGAGGTTGATAGTTTTTTTGGCATAGTATTCTAAACTAATTAAGGTCTTTAAAAAACTCTTTGACTCACCAATTTTTTTATTCCTCAAGTTTTAATTTTAATATGTTAATTTTGTCTGTATTTGGTTTAATATTTTGGATATGTCCTTTTTGATTGTCCATAGTATTAACAATATGCTGAATTAATTAATTTAAAATAAGAAACGGTGTCCTCCTCGATGCCTATACAAGGTTAAAAAGACGCAAAACAGGTGTTCACTGCAATTCCTATTAAACATTTAAATTCTATCAGCTTCCACGCAAGCCGGTCACCGTTTATTGTAAAGTTGGCCCTTCCACCAACTTTACCACACTTTTGCAAGCTTAATAGGGATTGCGCATGGTTGGGAATTGAACCCAAGCACCTCTAAACCTCTGAACCCAAGGTTTAGAATTTTCTTCTTACCCCTTGTGGGACCGTCTCCCTGGGATGGTAGAAAGCAGATACTTGGCTAAAAAGGTAGATTTCCATAATAGGCCTAATTAAATAAGTAGGATTGTTACCCAACCTATGTTGGTGAAAACCTTACTAAACCATTCTGGAACTTTGAATTAGTACAGAAATGGAAATTTAAAATGGCTGCCATTTCGGTCAGGGCGAACCTTTTGAGGTCCGGTTTGCGGCATTTTATTCTACTTAGGCCTTTAATTTTATGTACATCTCAACCTATGCTTACATTAAAGATTTTCTTCTTACCTCTTTTGGGCCATCTCCCTGGAGGAGCGGAAAATTGATAATTAACAGAAAAATATTTTAGGAATGATTGTGAGCCTCATAAATTTAGTAAAAAAATTATTGTAAAACTTAATATTTATATTTTATTAATCAATTCAAAGTTTCATACTTAGTTGTCCCCCTCCTGGCTGTTGTTTACATATTTTACTTAATAATGTGATTATGATTTGTCGGTCTCACAAATTTATTAAAACATAATTGAGTAACTCTACATTTGCATTTTTTAGTTTACCATCAATTATTAAAAAAACATCATAAAGTAAGTTAACAAAAAAAAGTTACAGTATTGAGGTAGACCTATTGGGATTTCCTCATGAATTTTTTTTACTTTTTATTTATAGAAATAAGTTTGAGTCAATTTCAGTAGGTACCGGTATCTACATTAAATATTTGGTATATGTTTTGAACAAATAAATTTAAAATCCAATCCTCTGAATTTTTTATGATAAAAGTGGAAAACTGTTATAATTAAAAAAATAAACTGTTATAAACTGTTAAAATTGTAATGATCTCATAATTCAAAAATTTCTTTGACCTAATTTAAACCAAAACAAAAAAGCCGCTCTCTCTTATCTTTCTGGAGTGGCACACAGCTGTGAAAGTGACTTAATTTGTTTTTACAACTGTGCTTTAAACCTTCAACCTATGGAAATTATTAAATAACTGAATTCAGTTAATTCATGCTAAAGAGGTCATCAAAAACACTGTGTTAATAATTACTCCGTAACTGCCAATTACTCTTTAACCCTTGATGGGGGGGGGGGGGTAAAACCTGCCTCTTGCAAAGATGTTGCTCGGACGACAGTCTCCGGTACAGGGGTGCCGATCCCCCCCAAGAGCTATGACGCCAATCCCCCCAAAAATTTTCAGAAGTTATCAAATATCCCCCCCCATCCGCACGGTGGCGCCTCCTGTAATCCAGCTACTTGGAGGTCAAGAATTGTGGATAGTTATGAGCGATGGCTTGTGGATGCAGTGATCCCTAGTAGTGATTAACGTCCGCACTATTGAATACTACGTTCATAGGACCGTCCTCATAATTAGACCAGTTCGTAACATGTAAACCAGGCGAAATTGTGGTTCGGATCCCACATTAAAATGTAGGTCCCATAGTTTCCATTGGCTGTTGGGCTATTAATTAACAGTCCTGTCTAAGGAACACGTCGGCCTTAGTCAGTAACAAGACTACAAGATCGCACGACAATCATCCTTCACTCATCTGTCATTCATACTTGGCTTTAAAATACCTACCTGGGTAGGTCGCCATTTCAAAGTAATGCATCTAATGTATCACGACATACATATATACGATACATCTTATCACACTACATTAAAAATAATCTGTTTCAGTTACATCACTTCCAAAATATAAACATATTTTCGACTAAAAATAATAATACAGTATCATTTATGTGAAAATGATTTTTTCATAGAACTGCAATTTCGTCATTCAGATTAGTCATCAGTTACCTCTGGAACATCCTCTGGGGGGAAGTAAGACCATTCTCAATGGTAATTTACTTAGAGTAAACAACACACAATATTAACAAATCTATGCAATTAAAAAAAGTTTTAATCAAGAATTAATTGCGACTATATGATTTTAGTTGATTTTTGATGCTTGTTTGCCATATGACAAAAAATAGTATGGTATCATCGTTATTAACCTAAAATCTAACCTCAATGGGTATCTATATTCGCGAGAGGTTTTCTTTTCAGTGACAGACCCTAACTCGAGTAGTGACTTTTTAAATTGAAGTTTTTGAAGTTGAATTTTTTACATCCCCCTCCTGTTAGGGGGGTGTCACTTTTCAACACCCCCGACACCCTTAGAAACAATCTTTAAAACCTCAATGCAATGTTGTGGGGGGAGGGGAATAATTAATGAATTTTCTATTATTTTTGACGACCGATTGAAGTTTTTGCCGTGTTCCCATTTGTACATCCCCCCATAGCCCCATAAATAACTTTTGAAACATAAAAGCTATATTCGGGGGAATAATAGTTTTGCTTTCAATAGGCCTATGGATGCCAATTTACAGTAACCCCCTAGAATTAGTTAGAATTATTTGTAAATGCTGCAGGAAAAGGGTTAAGTTGAAAGAATTATTTTTTGTGTTTAGTGGGAAAATATCGGTTTATACGGGGTTGTTAGCATTGTTGCCATTTTAAAATCCCTCTTAACAATTATTTATAGAAGAAGAATTGTATTATTTGGGGCCGTCGTCTGTGGACGGAGTCACGCGGTGTCTAGCCCGGCTAGTTGTGTCCGCGGCCTCAGCTTCGGAAGAGATGTTGACACTGGGCAGTCCCGATCGTGCAGCGGGCACTTCGTATTAATCCCTATTTCGTACATTAAAAATAAAATTTTTTAATTTTATACTAATTTCAATAGTATAGTAATTAATTTCTTTTAGATGATTTATTGATAAATAGTAGGCCTGTTTTAGCTGTACCTTTGACAAAAAAAAGTCAGTGGCTGTACCAAACACCTACAGCTAACAAAATAATCTTTAAAAAATCCCCCCCAAAAAATCTTATGACGCATTAGGCGTCATTATCCCCCCCTGTAGGCACCCCTGCTCCGGTGAAGAGAGCGGGTCACTGACCGCTATGTGCATGTGCCTCCCCCCTCTCATACCCTGCCCTATGCCTGGTTAAGTTGGGCTTATCACCTGCTTATGGTAATCAACTATGGTGGGCATAATAAGTTTTTGCATCAATTTATGTGATTTTTTGTGAAATTTCATTTTCAAGTTTTTTCGGTTTATTTGACTAAAAGAACAGTAATTTATTTAATAGAAAACTAATATATTTATTTTCTCATTATCTTTAGCAAAAGATATACAACAATGCAACATCAGTACCAGATGAACTCAAAGACATCATGGATGAACAGACTTACACCAAGGCAAGAAAGTATGGCTTGGACAAGAACAAGTTTTCAATGATAAAAGAATTTTATGCTCTTATGATAACAACTGTAAGTATCAATCGAGGGTCACACTAAATGATGTAGTTGCTGCAAATTGAGTCACTGAAAAAAATTTAAAAAAAAACCTTAAAGAAGAGGCAGTCACTCCTTGCAGCTCGTGACCTATGTTAGGAAATGTACAGCCTAGGCCTACTTAAAAAAATGTGGGGAGCAGATCATAGCAAAAATTGCTTAGCTTCTTGGCACTGAACTTCAAATTAAAGTTTTTATTTGCTAATTAGTGCAGAGCACACATGGGAAAAAGTTCTTATTTGATTATGACTGATTTGTATCTGTAGTTATGTTGTAAACCATCTGTTAGGAGTAATATAAGCAGATAATTTATTTCCTCCTTTAAAATAGAATCAGATGTTATACATTGAGTTTCGATAGACAACAGTTTTAAATTGAAGCAAATGTGAAATTAAAGTAGGCTATCTTCTCTATTTATTAATGTTTTTAGGCTCTATTGTATTTTTTCAGATCTTAATATTATTTGATGGACTCCTTATATTCTGGTTAAAAGCTGGTGACTTACTGAGATTTTGTGGCTTTGAGCAAAATGAGATAATCAAGAGCGCTGCATTTTTGCTCATTATGAATACTTTCAACACAATTAGCTCACTGCCTTTTAGCATTTATCATCATTTTGTCCTAGAAGAAAAACACGGGTTCAATAAACAGGTGAGTTTATTTATTTTGTTTGAAAAAGTTATCTTCTTACACATATGGAGAATCCTGGTCTTCGGGCGATGACCACGATTCTCCATATGTGTATGAAGACCACGGAAGCCTTTCACAACGTATTAGTTATCTTCTTGCTGTATTCCACATAGGATTGTAATTCATCTCAGAAATAGCCTGGAATGAAATTACAATATTGTACTGATCAATATGACCTCAATATCCAGGCATTACACCTTGGGCTACTTGGTTGGACCTGAATTATCTGGATGCAGGATTATCCAGACAGGCTTACCTAATTAAATAAAAGATTAAAAATGATGGTAAAAACATTATTTTGGTGTGTTAATGTGGATACAGTACCTTGACGTAACTGCAATACAGTCCAAGAATGTATGGATTAAACCCTTGCAAAGTCTTTATGCTACATTTTTATTGTCTTTTTTGCAACTTGATGCAAAAATTAAATTGCAGGTACTTGTTTCCAGATTTTTTTCATATAACTTAGTGACTTCAGATTATCTAAAATTATTGCCTACCACCATATAAAAGTTTTATCAAAACAGACATTTTACTTTCCATCTGTAATTATACTGAATGTTAAGAATTTTTTTGTACTTTTATTGGCTAATATAAAATCTGCTAATTTTTTCCAAGCTTGGGCAAACCTGTCCCACCAATCTTACCTGTGTTCCTGGTAAGAACATATATACTAACATGGATAGGAAAGAAATTTATCATTCCATAGGAGTGATAAAAAAAGCTTTCAGCCCTTTTTTGTAACCACTGCAAAACCACCTTTACACATAAGTGTCAGTACAGATTTTCTGTTGACCAAGACACACAAATCACCTGGTAACAAACAGAGAATATTTGTCCCGTCCAGACGTGGGGTTTCTACGTGAAGGACAAGCTGAAGGGGTACGTGGTGTCGCAAGTGATCTCGATGCCGCTGATCGCCGCCGTGGTGTGGATCGTGAAGGCCGGAGGCGATTACTTCTTCGTCTACCTGTGGCTGTTCGCCGTGCTCGTCACGTTCTTCCTGCTGACCATCTACCCGGACTACATCGCGCCGCTGTTCGACAAGTACACGCCGCTGCCCGAGGGCGAGCTGAAGACGAGGATAGAGCAGCTCGCCGCCAGCATCCATTTCCCGCTGTATAAGCTGTATGTTGTGGAAGGTCAGTATGGCCGAGTGTGTGGATTAATGTTTTAGTGATAAAAAATCTAGGCCATGGTTTTCAATTTTGAAAGACGGGTGTGAAAATAATTTTTTTGTTATTTTATAAGTTTCCTGACCACAGTAGAACCTCGCTAATCCGTCACCTACGGGACCAGGACCATGGTCAGAAGAGCAAAAAGGTCGGATTATCAGAGGAACGCAATTATTGATATAAAAATATACTAAAACTGTATTTTGAACAGAAAAATTGCATAAAGGTCGTTTAATGAGGTGGAATAATACATAAGAGCCTAAATAATAGAAAGAAGATAAAGTGAACTCGTACTAACCGTATCAAGTTTCATCGCTCTAATGGCCGAAATACATACTGGCAATGTATAATGCGTCATTGAGGGGAAGCCTATTGCGCCGACGGCACAGTCGGACCAATCGAGGGGTTGGATTATCTGAGGTCGCGAGGTTCTACAGAGTAGAATAATAGTATATCTTTTCCTGATGGGTTTATGTTTTCTAACTATTTACCCTCTCCAAATGATCTGTACGTAAATAGGACAGTGTTGTTAAGTGAACAATATCAGATTTTTTAAAGCTATAGTTATCTATAAAAAGTTCAAGTGAAATAATATGGCAGATGAAAACAATCTGTTTTATTTCAGTAGAACTTCAGCCTATGTGAATGTACTTTTTTTAAATCAAAGTCAGTACAGTACACTATTGCAGACCCAATGTAATTTATACCATTAGACTTCCAAATTTGAGAAGTGATGAATTTTTAGGAATCAATTCTAAAAATGCAAAATCCATGGTTTCTATGGTATGAAATCGGTCTTTTACCTTTTATTACTCCACAAAAATGTTGCATCAAATTACAATTTTAAAAATGGTAAGCAAAACATAACATTAAGCAAACCCTTCGCTTTAGTTTTAATGAGACAAACACAGCTGTTAAAACACATGGCAGGGTAGCTGAGTTTGCCGGAATGCCATGCTAATGAGTGTCATGTTTTTGAAAGAAAATATACTGTAATACTTTATTTAAAACTTAAAACCCTAATAAGAGAGGTGATCCTACATAACAAGGCAGGATGCTTGAGCTGCCTCGCGTTCGCAGGGAGCTGGAGCAAAAACGTTTTGGCTATTTCGCTCCTTTTATTTATAATCCTTTTAATACCTTTAATATCTCTTAAGACCGGGACATAGCACTGGCTGCGTATTTTAAGCAGAACATGAGTGAAGAATGAGTGTAGGGTGATTGTGGCACGATCTTCTAGTCTTGTTACTGACTAAGGCTTTTATTTCAGCTGGGAGGGATGGTACAGATAGAACCAGAAATATCAGAAGAAAGGTTTTTGGTCAAGTAAAATAAGATACAATTGTGGTTTTCCAATTAGTTATCTATATTGTTTTGTTTATTATTGCTTGAGTTGTTTTGAAAATCAACCCTGTTGGAAACCGCTCCAAAATAAAGACCGTTTTATTGATTTATTTATTTAATAAATATTATTTAGATAATAAGTAATCAGCAACAAAACATGCCAATTTCCAGGTTCCAAACGGTCGGTGCACAGCAACGCGTATTTCTTCGGGTTTTTCAAGAACAAGCGGATCGTGCTGTTCGACACATTGCTGAAGGACTACAGCAAGGGGGACGGAGCCGAGACGGAGGGAGAGAAGGAGAAGAAGGGATGCGACAACGAGGAGGTGCTGGCCGTGCTAGGCCACGAGCTCGGCCACTGGAAACTCAACCATGTGTTCAAGAACATCGTCATCATGCAGGTAACTCCTCCCCCCCCACACCGTCACCGTCATCGTCATGCACTTTTCCCCCAGTGGGATCCTAAGTGGCTTTTGCTAGCTTAGGTACCAATACTGGATACAGTAACGGAAGTTGTCACTTTGGAGGCAGTGTTGTAGCTGTCTTTCAGTGAACAACTTCAGTTCCCCACCAGGGGAGGCTGGGCTTGTTGGCAGGGTGGACGGGGGTGTACTGGTGATCAAGGTGAAAGCCACCTGATCCCTTGAGGCCCTGTTCCAAGCATCCATTGGACAAAGGTATACCTTTGTCCACCCAGTCGAAGCTTGGCCGAACCTATTCCTTTTTCCTTTTGCTTCCCCCGTATTAATTTACTAAAGGCTGTGAGCCTAAGGGATAATAGAAGGGAAGTCTGCTTTCCTTTCCGGTAGCTGTACAAAAAGCCAAAATAAAGGCTGAAGTACCCTCACAGGATTTTCCAGTGGGATGGGGAAACCCGACTACCAAATCCCCCCCTACAAAAAAAAACTGATGAAAACATCAGGCACGAACAAGTAAGTTTATGCATACGGGCCGGACCGCAACCGGAGTGAAAATTTTGCATGCGGTTTTGGCTGCTGTCGGTCAGCAGTGAAGGAGAGAAATAAGTGTTGCCAATTAACAGTGTACTGTGCTTGCCAGCAAGTCGTTTCCGCACAATAGACCTTGTTATACTACTTTATTGTGCTTATCTACTGGCTATAAAACCAAGGCAAAGATGAGTATGTAAAAAGATGGACAGATAACTTCTAAGTGGAAAACACTGTGCAAGCTCGTGCACATAGATAGGTTGAGCAGGTTGGCAGACTTGACCACAACTGCAGTGGGAGCCCCATTGATCCATTTGACCCAGTATACTTGAAAACCGCTGTGGTAGAAAAATCATTGTGGTTTTGAACTACATGCCTGTGGAGTTGAAACCCGGGATCCTATTTTTGAAGCGAGTGAGAAGTGAGTAGTAAGTCACTTGTCAAGTCACCTTTCAGCTGATGTTAGCATTGTTTAATTCACCACGTGGGATGTCAATGTTTCAGGCGATACATCTGTCAAAATAGAAAACTAAATTAATATGTTGATAGATTTTTAAAAAATTCTCTTTTTGCATGGATTTACTCAAACTATTTTGGCATATTTAACTTATTGGTCAATTTATTTTTAGTGCATCTTATAAATAGTTCAATAGCTATCCAGACATATTTAAATATTTAGTATCAAATGTAAATATAACCTAACTGGGAAATCTTTCCATGATTACTAATGTTATTTCTTCCTACGGAGTAGAACAAGAAGCGTGTTTCCTGCTAAATCACATGTTTTTATTCACAAGCCTATTGCTTGGTGAATAAAAGTGGGTGAATTGGTGATATACTTAATGTATATTTTATCTATATTAAGATTATGCACTTTAAAGAATAAATGCCTATTCAAACGATGTACACAGAAATTGTGGGGCTGAATTCATTAAATTAGTTAGGGATATTTCAATTTTTATTTGTGTTTTCATTTTTATTTGTGTTAGTAAAAAAATGGCTCGATCAAAATATTTTATCTCTTACTATTTCAAAGACTAAATTCATGCCGATCTCATTACGTAAAACAACTGATTTTCAACTTAATGATTTAGTTATTCATGTCTGTGGTGATCACACTAATAATTTTTGTCTTTGTGAAAAAATTGAAAAGGTTACAACATATAAATATTGAGGAATTATTTTTGATTCAGGTGTAAAATGGTCTGATCATGTTGAATATTTAAAATTAAAAATACGCAAATACATTTATGCCTTCAGACAGCTTGGTGAGATTCTTAACGAGAGTGAAATTAGAACAATTTACTACAAATATGTACAATCTTTACTATCATTTGGAATTATCGCGTTTGGAGGTGCTTACAAGTCTGTTTTACAGCCACTTTTTACTGTCCAAAAATCAATTCTTAAAGTAGCCTTTAAAAAACATAAAAGATACCCTACTAACAATCTTTTTACTGAAATTGGTCAGTTAGACAACTATTTTTAAAATTTAATTTAGTTCATATGTATAAAAATTCTGACACAATTTTTGATAAAACTTTGCATACATACAATACTCGTTTTTCTAGAAATGTGGGCATTGCCGTCCCTCAATCTAACAAAACATTCTCTCAAACAAATTCTTCTTATATTGCAAATATTGTGTACCGTAATATGTGTCAGAGGTATCGAAACTCACATTTTTTAGCGAATTTCCCCATAGGGAAGAAGCTATTACCGTAGGTCTCATGGTAAGACCTAAGCCCGAGACCATGATAACTTTTCGTTTTAGGGCCACCAGAAGCAAAAAACACCATTCGTTCCAATTTTTATATATCTATCTATCTATCTATCTATCTATCTATCTATCTATGTATATATATATATATATATATATGTGTGTGTGTCTGTCAGCACGATAGCTGCCGTAAATATGATCCGATCTTAATGAAATTTGGAACAGACATGTAAAGTGGTAATCGAATGGACGAGTTCGTGAACCAGCCCGATCGGACCACCGGAAGGGGGAGTAAGGGGGGATAAACATCCCCAAAAATGGGTTTTTTGGGTTTTTTACATATAAAAATAAAATTTATCGAATCTTTGTTGGCACCATTGAATTCAGCTCAAAAAAACAAACAATTTAGTGTTTTAAATCATTGCTCTATGTCCATTGGTTACCGAGATATTGAAAGTGGTAAACACAGTACGTTGTCCCAATGTTATCCTTATGGGGAATAAGTAAAATTCTATATATCGCTTATTTCTCAACATATCTGGATAATACTTGGTTTGTGGCTTCATCTAGATGAGATCTAATGTATTTTAGTCTAAAATCCCCGAAATTTCAATTTTTAGTGGCAGCAAACCTGCATAATCATTCCCCATGTTATCCTTATGGGACATAAAAAAATTCTATATCTTACTTATTTTTTAACATTTCTTGACAAAACTTGGTATATGGCTTCTTCTAGTTAAGATCTACTAAACAATGAATGAGAACCAACCAGTTTTAACATACCTGTTGCAGCAAACCTGCATAATCATTCCCCATGTTATTCTAATGGAGATTACAAAACATGTAAAATCTCGCTAAGTTGGATTGAAATACCATTTGTTGTGTTGCATCTGAAATTCGCTGAGTATGCAGGTCTGCTGCAACGGGGGTATTTAATATTGCGTCCCTTTCCGCCTTTAAAAATCAAGTTGTGGAGTGGCTTATCTTTTTGGGCACGGAGGAGAGCGAGGCCGTTATCGCGCTGGGCCTTGCCTGACCGTCGATCCCCGTACAACTCTCACTACCTTACTGAACCCCCTCCCCCACACGACCGTCGGCATCACTCATTGTGGGGTTTGAATTTCATTCAACGCCGTCGCATGCACTCATCACAACAATGATTGTTTTCTTTTTGCTTAAAATTAGACCAAAATTAGCTAAAATCTTAAAATATATTTTTCAATTTTTTTTTCTTATTACCAATTAATTATTTTTGATTCCACTCATTTGGACTTTGACTTGCAACTGAGTCTACGCACAGGCAATCTGCCCATGTAGACTCTTTTTCCAATAATTATTTGTGAAATTGCTGTTAGTTTTATATATTTTGTAATACCATATGGAAACTAATTTATTTTATAATTTAATGCTTATTGTTTTTTCATGTTTCTATACACAATTTCACTGTGGTTTACTTGTCTTAAATTTTGGGAAGTAAAGTTTATTTCATTTCATTACAATTAGAAACAAATAACTCGAGGGACGAATGACTCACTCACTCGCCAACTCACTTCTCACCACTCACTTAAACCCATTTCAAAAATAGGGCCCCCAACTGGTCCGCATGCGTAAACACTCCCACACTACTTAATGGTGTTGGAAACTGTCACGGCTTCGGGTCCGCAACCGAACCTCATTCATAAACAGGGCCTAAGTGTTTTCAAATCTTAGCTGCATTAGTTTAGCCTCAAATAGTTTGTTACTGACTTGCTACAACGATTAAAAAAAAAAAAACAATAAAGCAGGATGAGAATTCAGCGGGGCCTTTACGGAACAGTACCTCGGCATTTTGTCAATGACCTGCATTCCAAATGCATGCCTCTTGGACTATTATTAATTATGAATCAATACTGTACCTGTGTGCCAGTGCCAGTAGGTTTTAACTTGAAAGTAAAAAAATAGTTTGATTATATTTATATTATAGCGTTTGTTATATAAATAATTATGTTATACAGGTTGCCCGGAAATTATGGTAAAATATTTTAGTATATACAGGTACAGGTAATAATAAGAAAAAAAGTTCATATAAACATAGATCCAAAAGTTCTTCGTTTTTCGTCTGTGTGTCTGTTTGTGATTTTTACATATTTATTCATAATCTCTTGACGTATAAACTTCAAACTTGGTGTATGGATGACTACTATTAAGAACTATCTTTGTAAATAGTAACAAATTTCTACTTAGTACTATTTCAAAATGGCGACTGTTTTTTGTTTTCAAAACTAAATATCTTAAAAACAGTAAATTTGAGAAAAATTATACCAGTGACAAAAAAGTTGCAAAATTTAATCCAATAAAGTTACACTTGGAATGTTGGAATGTGTGGGAATGTTTTATTTCAGTTTGGTAATTTTTTTTTGTCTCTGAGTGGAAAACAAAAATCAGTCGCCATTTTGAAGTGATACAAAGTAGAAATTTGATACTTCTTATAAAAATAGGTCTTATTAGTGGTCAACCATAAATCAAGTTTGAAGTTTATACGTCAAGAGGTTCGTGAGATATGATTAAATATGTAAAAACCCCAAACAGACACACAGTCGGAAAACCAAGCACTTTAAGACCTTTGTTTATGTAAATTTTTTTCCTTATTTTTACCTGTACTATCATATACTAAAATATTTTATCATAATTTACGGACACCCTGTATATTGTTTAATGAATCCATCAGAGGGAAAGTGTGGCACACCTTTGAGACAGTTAATCTTAATTTTGACAGTATTTATGTTGACGAATCGTCTGTTGTGCTGGTCTAGGGAAGAGACTAATCCCATTAATTTTTTCACCTCAACAGAATGTTGTATCAAAGTATTGTAGACCCATAGATTTTTTCCATCTGTCCTTCTATTCACATTGATGTTACAAGCCTTTCAACAATTAACGTGTCAAATGTCAACAAGACAACATGCCTATATGTATGATTAAAATACTTATAACTCGTAGAGTCTGTTGAATAATTTTACTTACCCGCCTACTCATGCTATTGAGCCAGGCATTCACATCTCATATTTATATTTTGCACCCGCAGCAGCGCCTCACCAAGATCTGTTGAACCAGGAATCGTCATAATTGTGATTTTTTAACTTATCATTTTTTGATGCTGCATTTATTTTTTTCCTAAAAGTGTCCACACATTCCATTTAAGTTTACAAACAATTGTTAGCAGTAAAAAGAAATTGTATACATGATTTTTAGGAAAGCCTTTTTAATGCAATTTATAGCAACATTTTTATTTCTTATTTACTTTTTAGGTGAATCTGCTTCTGTTGTTCCTTGCATTCGGGTATTTATTCAAGTACAAAGAGCTGTACCGGGCGTTCGGATTCTACGATGAACAGCCTGTGATCATTGGCCTGCTTGTTGTCCTGGTCTATATATTTTCTCCTTATAATGCTGTAAGTACAGTCTGTGTAAAGATATTTCAAAAATATACATAGGATTGTACTTAGTTTCTTCAGTTTGGTAAATTTATTTTTCAGTGAGTTTGCTTGACACAGCGTATATATTTGGGCTTTGAATTGTAATTGCTCTCTATTAAGATAAAAATATTCATGATAAACATGTTTAATTCCCAACAAGATAAATCCAGCTATTGTCCTACATTTTCATAGCCTCTCTATAATATAAAACAGATTTTTGAAAATACAATGCCGTTTTTATGGAGTAAAATCATCATTACCTATTATTAAATTTTCCAAAAATATGAAAAAGTTAATTTGTTTATAATTTTTAGATGTTATACATCATTCTTTAGTAAATAGCCTGATTAAAAAAATTGAAAATGTTTTATTTTCAAGTAAATTTAATTATACAACTTTAAAGAATTTAAAATTACAATAGTTATTTTCCAAATTGTCAAAAAAGAATTGATTTTCAAAAAATGTTAAATTGTTATAAATTTATATGTACCAGGTGAAATAACCTTGGTTGGGGTGAAATGGGAAACCAGACAGGCATACAAAAGAAATTTATGCTGACAAAGAGTTTTTTTTTAGATTTTAGAATAATAAAATGTACAATAGTCAAACATCTTATCTGCACTCTCTGGGACCGCACCAGACTGATGGTCCCTCAAATTATTTCTCTGTCTATTTTTTGTGAAGATTAAGAAAATGCTACAAAATTCGTAACAACCAATTCCTAAGGAGAAGGAGTAAATCAGTTTATTATGTCGAGTGTTTCACTGCTCAAAACAAGGGATCTTTTGTTAAGGCTGGAGTTTCCAAGAAGTGTTTCATTTTAGGCTGTTTTTGTATGAAATTAAAAGATTTTTTAGAATGATGTTAAATAATTTGTTGTTTGTTAGTATATGTGGATTTTTTATTTGCTAAGACATACGACTGTGATAGGTTTTCTGTTTGTAAAATAAATATAGCCAAGAGTATAAAAATTTGTAAAATAATCTGTATGTAATAAGAGGTAGGCCTACTAAAACTCTTTTTCCAAGGTCTCTAGTGTATTAATATATAATGTAGGTTAGTAGTTTCAACATTAACTAGTTTGAATGCCAAATTTTCCCCATGATATACCTGAGCTTTCAGATACTTTCAGACCTTCGTTTCGTTGTATGAATGTTAATATTCTTGACTGAAGAAACATTCTCTTTTCTGTTGTAGGTGCTCAGTTTCGCCCTGACGTTCCTCAGCCGAAAGTTCGAATTCCAAGCGGATGCTTTCGCCAAATCTTTAGGCAAGGCTATTTATTTGCGGCGAGCGTTGATCAAGCTGAACCAGGACAACCTGGGCTTCCCGGTGTACGATTGGCTGTACTCGATGTGGCATCACTCCCACCCCCCTCTCCTCGAGCGACTCGAGGCCCTCGACAAGTCTGAATAACACTAGCGCACTCTGTCGCATTCCTGTGTTTACTATAGTATTATTGTAATGAAATATTTGTACTAAAACATTACCGTACATTGTCAGATGTTCTTTTTTAATTTATTCACTGTAATAAATTATTTTTTTTAAGTTTGTTGTGTTTTATTGTGAGTTTGGAATCCTGTTTTATTAGTGCCTTTGAATAAATGGTAACATCCTCGGTTAATAAAAAAATTATATTTAAAGTAGATAAATCATTACTATTTATTTGACATCACTGACATGAATGGTAAATTATACCAATCAAGCTCTCTGACTTCTGTTAGGTAGGCCTAGCTAAAAAAATCCCAAGTAAATATTGATGCTGTACTACCATTTATTCTTCTATTAACTATTTATTAGATAAAAAAAAATTTATTTTGGTGACACTTTGTGAAGTCTAATAGAGTATGGTTTAGAATTCTTGCATAAAAAAATGATCCCTTAAATGCTCTTATTACTTTCTTCCAGTATTGGATTTGCAGAGATTGAGCACCTGCAACCTATTGGCTCGCATGACACTTCTCATCATGATGCAGTCCCATCTATAAAGAAAAATGATTTGTGTTATGAATTCGGTTACAAAAAGCGATACTCTTACTTAAATATAAAAAATTTTATTTGGAACAATTTAGTTAATTCCTAAGTCTTAAAATATAATTTTTGTATCATTCAGCATTAAGTATTATGTATAGGCCTATATTTTATATAATACTAAACTCTTAAGCTTTGCTTTAGGTCGCCAAAGAGTTTAGAGGTCAGGATGGAAGTTTAATGAGTTTATCAAATAAGTGATAATACTGTTTTGTCAATCGTGCTGTAGACCTTCAGCTGGTGTGTTTAAAATTTGAATGTTGATATTTTAGATAACGGTAGTTTTCTTTTACTTCCTCACTCAGCTTACAAGTTGAATAATGAAGTTCAATCAACCATAAAATTTTTCAGGTATGAGTCATAAAATTTCAACATAAACATTCTGTATAACGATAATTCTATAAAATAAGTACCCCTCTTTCATAATAACATTATTGAGTTTAAACTAAACATAAAATTTTATATTTTATTAATGTTTTATAGAAATTACAAAGTACTCAAGCATCAAGTTTTTTTGGCACTACTCACACTTTTTACCCTTCTCGACTCAAAGTTTTGCAAAGTACTTGAATGCTTAAATTAACTAGTTACTTTCACCGTTTATAGCTAAACTCAAATTTTACTGCTACTTTTTACATAATTCCATCACATTAACCCGTCATCAGTAAAATCTCACTTGTTTTGCTTGAATTAAATTTTTTTAAATTAATAATTTCTATTACTTCTGCAAAAAATATTCAGGAATTTGAGAAAAATCTTTTTGTTCTAGAATAAAAGGGATTTGTCTCAGTTCTGATTTTTTACATTAAAACTTCTAAAAACTAAACTGGTTTTATAAGTTACTCTCATTTACATGAGCATATAAATTAAAGTGTAGCTGGGCAGCTCAAAGGTAACATTTAATCTGATATTTTAATGAAATAATATTGAGTTAAGCTTAATAACCTGAATCTTTTTCAATAAGTCATGAGATCTGCTACAGAGATCCCATTGAAGCCCAGAAGTACATGATGGCTTGCAACGGCCATTTCATGGTTTCTCTCGAGTCGTCTGTTGAAGACATGTTACAGGGTTTGGCTGTTGTGTTCCCTTCTCTCTCAATCGATGAAAAGTCTGGTGTCATATTATACAATCAGGTAAACTACCACTTCTGTAAATCCTTTTTCAATAAGTTCTGTAAAATTTGTAGGTCAATAAGTATCAATAGTAAAATCTTGACACAACAAACCTGAATTCCTTCCTGTAAAATAGTTTCTTAATATCCCATAGAACAAAAATTTCTTTACAGTAACCTCATCAAACATATTCCTTGGTATGATATATTTTTGTTCATTGCCTTCAGATATGTTATGGCCAAGGTTTCATTACAGTACATTACTCTTAACAAGACGCAGGACAAATTAAGAAGATACTTTATCTACTAAAATTAACCTGCTGTAAAAAATATTTGTATTACATTTTTTTATTATTTAAATTAAATGTTTTATCACCGAGGGTTGTTGTGTAAAGCAGCCAATGCGTGGGAAATCCACTCAATATAGTTCCATTAGTATTATTACTCATTAATTCTCATAAACAATCATGTATAGAAATTATTAATTTTTCTGTTTTTTTTTTACCAAGTTTTTGTGAGACCTCTGAGACTTATCTATGAGGCTAAAGATTTTACTTTAAGTTGAATTTTTTGCAAAAAATATATTTACCTAAATTTGGAAAAGTTCAGTAAAATATCTATAGTATCCTAAGCAGTATTAAATTGACTGAATCAACTGATGACAAACTGTGTTATCGCTTTCAAAGGGCACAGGATCTTCTAGAAGAACTGTTGGTCTCTTATCAGGAGGAGGATCAGGGCACGAACCTTTCGCTGCAGGTAAACCGAACAAAGAATATAAATCATACTCTTTTTTCTCACATTCGTTTTTCAGTCGCTATATAAATGGATTTCATAATCAGATATTGGTGTTGTTAAAGCTTTTGGTTTTGGTGTTGTAAAGCTCTTAAATCTTCTAAATCATATTTCTCTAATTAATTTAGAGCGATGAAAAATACTAACCTCTCAACTATATACTCTTGTTTGAAAATTGTTTGTTTACAAAGCCAACAAGTGTATTGGAACTCAAATTGAACAATTATCTGCTTTCAACCAGCATCATAAATTATAATTGAAATTAAATTAATTAGCATCACCATACTATAGTAGAAAGGTTTTCAGATTTCAAATTAGTAAAATAATAAACTTAGCATTTTTTCATCAAGAAAACATTATATTGCATAATGGCCTTCTTTGGTTCTCTAAAAATCACACATTATGTCCTAGCACTAAAAAATGAGAATTTGTTTGTTACACCAACCTCAAACAATTTTATTTTTTCTTCCATTGTATGCTGAAATCATACTTGAAATGGCTATGATGGTTAGCAATATTTAAAGTATTTGTAAACAACAGTAACATAACAATTGTGAACAACGTTATTTAACCTTTGAGAACTGACTTTTATGGTAAGAATTTCAACAGTTAAAAATTCAGGTATTAAAGGTATTATATCCTCAGGAAGATAAAAAAATCACTGTTCATCTCACAGATCAAAAGAGCCTTTTCGGTGCTTATTTGCTTTGTGTGCTTTTAAAACACAATTTACCATACAAAATTCCACTTTTGTTCCTTGGGATGAAAAGTACTACTCTTTCAATGACTTTACATGAACTTTTATCTTTAAATTTTCAGTAAAAATTTGTATATATAATTTATTTTTAATTAATTATGGATTAGCAAAAAGGTGACCAATAATTAAACCATCCATAAAATTACAGAACTCTTAAAAAAAAAACATGTATGTATGTAGATATACAAGGTACAGTAAAAATGTTCCCGGAATGAATTTTTGTAGACATTTAGCGCGATCACCAGAAGGAAATTCAACTAGCATTAGTTGGTACGACTCCTGGGGAGGCCATATCGTTAGTGGGGGTATAGCTAACTTTCCGTAGTGCAGCACTGGAAAGCCCTTTTCGTGTTCCTGCAAGTCTACATTGTCGAATTTAGAAAAATGGCATTTCATGACCAGCGCGCGAACATTAAGTTCTGTATTTAACTTAAAAATCACATAGTGAGACTCTTGAGTTGTTAATTCAAGCTAATGTAGAAGAGGCGATGAAGAAAAGTCAAGTTTAGGAGTGTCACAAACGGTTCCGTGAAGGCCGTGAAAGCATTGAGGATGACCCTCGTAGTGGACGACCTTCAAACATCAGTTAATGACGAAAACATTGAGCGAGTACGACAAGTTTTGCATGAAACTCGGAAATTAACAATCGATGAAATTGCATTTCAGGTAAATTTATCACATGGAAGTGTTTCTTTATGATCATTTGAACATGCATCGAATTTGTTCACTTAACAAAGAAATCCGACATTTTGGACATGCAGGAACACAAAAAGCGCTTTCCAAAGCTGCACTACGGCAAGTCAGCTATACCCACATTACCGATATGCCCTCCCCAGGAGTCGTACCAACTACTGCAAGGCGAATTTCCCGCTGGCGATCGCGCTAAAAGTCTACCAAAATTCATTCCGGGAACTTTTTGACTGTACCTCGTATGTACTGTTTAAGTAAAAATTAATTATTTTGTTTACTGTAAAGATGATTTTTTTATTAAATTATCTTGATAAGAAGAAAGATCCCAGAAAAAACTATAAAGAAGCGATCCGAAAGCGGAAGCGGTCCGTTTTCGATCTGTTCTTCTATCCTTATAGAAGTTTTAAGTATTGTTTCTGCATGCACACGTGGAATTTTGTTTTTTTATTGTTGAAATATTTACTGACAAAAAAAAAATGCAATTTTAACACAGATCAACTATTCTTTGAAATTCAGTATATACATTATATAAAAAGAATGCAAAAACACTTTTACAAAAGAGTTCATTCATTTTTTAAACTGTAGGTTTTGTTGGAGGAGGGATGCTGACGGGAGCGGTGGCAGGGAAAATATTCACCTCTCCTCCCCCCACCGCCATCTTGAAGGGCATCTGTAACGTTGCAAACTGTTCACCAGGTAGGAGTTTGTAATTATTTATTGTTAATGTGTTGGAAACATTAATACCTCCTCGTCTGCTCAGGAATTAAAACAAGGAATTAACCAATTTAATTCTCTTGTTACCAGCCAGATTTTGTAAATAAATGAAATTAACATTTTGAGTATGTCTTACATTATCCAACTAAGTAGTCAAAGTAGCCAAAGAAATTTTTAATAAGGAAAACTTGTAGATTTTACCACATGTCTAAGTATTTAATACGTCTGTATTTAAATGGTTAAATTTAAATGATAGTAGTATTTCACAGTTTATTTATCAATCGTACAATATACAAAACTCTTTTTACAGTTGAAAATGTGCTGGTGAGTTAGATCCAATAGAAGCCTTTTTAAGGTCACTAATAAAGTGCAGTTTTAAGAACTGAGTGTTAGAGCATATAAACATATATTTTAGATAAAAAGTTATTTTACACCTATATCAAGACTCACATTACTTTTCCCTCTCTTAATTTAACCTGTGTAGGATATTTTTTGTTCTTGCAGGTGGAGTTTTGGTGTTGTTTAATAATTATACCGGTGATTGTCTAAATTTTGGTTTGGCAATGGAAAAAGCAAAGATGAGAGGTATTAAGGTAGGTAAGTGTAAGGGTTTTAACTATGCCCTTTTCTCTGTTGTGATTAAAACAATTATAAAAAATATTAAGGGAATTATTATCTTCATCATTTTGTTTCTGTTTCATTGTGAATCATGGGCAAATTTGTATATGCACAGTCCTATTTCAGTCTTCTGAAGTGTCTTGAACTACCTCCTGGGGCCGTGCCTACATTATAACAAAATGGGGGGGTCTGGAAAGCCCAATTTCAGAATTACATAATTTACGGATGGTCTAAGGACGGTCTTTTTTCTGGATTCATTAGGTCATTGGGGAAAAGTTAGACGATAGGTTGTAGCCTAACTGTTTCTATTGAGATGGCTAGTGATTGATAAATGTCATCGATGTAAATAAGTACACTGGATAGGTAACTCAGGCCCCACGACGCGAGCCGCCGGCAGTGGTTGCATTTAAGATTTTGCAGGGGCGTTGGGGGAACGGATCTTTTGCCGGCCAACTTGTACTGACCGTCTAGTTAAATATTAATTGTAATTACTTAATAGTTTTAGCAATACATCTATTATAGCAAGCTTCACCCGTAAAATTGCTCCCAAATCCGTGCGGTTTCAATACGGTTAACAATACAGTTTCGCGTTTTTTTTCCCCAACACCCCTTCAATTCGGCCGGGCTGCAACCCCAACGAACAGCTGTGTTGGCTCGGAAATCACTACACGAGCCTTACGGGGAGCGTGCTAACCAGTTGTATTTATTTACATAGATGGTAAGTGTATGTCAGAAATTGATTCTACATTTAATTACATAGCTTAAAACTGAATCATAATATCACATTTCATTAATATTTGAAGAATTGGACGTTCCAGAGGGATGAGTCCTAAAGAATTTAGAAGAAACTAAGAGCCAAACGCGCAGTGTAACAAAATTACTCTGGAAATTTCATGCCTTATAACTCCTTATAGTTTAGCGGCAATATGATCCACACACACGCACACACACACACACACACACACACACACACACACACACACACACACACACACACACACACACACACACAGCTTTAATTATATATTAATCAAATTCAAATTATAAATGAAAAATAAATTTCATTGATATTACAGGTAGAGAGTGTTGTCATAGACGAAGACTGTGCCATCGACTTCCCTCGAGGGGCAGGGAAGAGAGGACTCTGTGGCTGCCTGTTCATCTTCAAGGTTCAACCGAAATTACATTAAGTTTGTTAAAGTCATAAGGACTAAATCATTAATAAAACTTGTACACCCACAAATTGGGGCACTGTGGGAAATTATTTAATCCTCTTTACATGGACATCAAGTTTATATAATGAACATCAAAAGTTTATATAATGAGTTTGCAAGGGATTTTAACTTGGGCTTACTTTTAAAGACTAAACCATGAATATCCTGTAACTTTTTAGATTTTTTTAAAGAGCATGAAATTCTATGGTGGATGAAGTACCGTAATTATTAAACCTGGTATTTAGCTAACCAATAAACGTGTTTCCTCACAAACTTGTTTTAAATTAAGAACACCCAAACTGATTAAAATAACTTAAAGGACTCCCTCAATCTTTGGGTGTTACAGCTCTTTTCTGGTCAGTTTTTTCTTTAATATTATTCTTAATCTCACTGAAACATCATTCAGTTCCTGTCCTATTCACATGCAGTGCCCAGATTGTACCATTCAGATCAGGTAATACAACTCAGATTCAGTTACTAGATTGTTCAGTTCCCATTGTAACATGATGACTTGATGTTTATTTATTTATAAAAAAATTCACCACTAAACTTAGTTATATTTTTCAATTAACCTATTGGTTCAATTGAAATTCAATTGGTATTTTTTTATTTGGTCTTCTTGTATGTTGTGTTTTAATCAGTGATATTAATTAATTGTCCTCTTTGACTTTAACATTTGATGAAAGATTTTTTTACAATTAGATACAAAATATACTATCAGTACTTTGTTGCAGATAGCTGGGGGAATGGCAGAATCAGGAAGCAGTTTAGAGACCATATATTACGAGTGCCTCACTATTAAGAAACACATTGCAACTTTTGGAGTAACCTTGAAACCTTGCATCATGCCTGGGTTGGGTCCAATGTTTGAAATTGAAGAAGGCTTCATGGAACTTGGAGTGGGACTTCATGGAGAAGCAGGAACTTGCAAATTAAAGGTACTAGATGAAATTATTATGACATTTTGCCAACAAATAATGTTGATGTAAAATTAAAAAAAAAACTTTGTTTTAGCAAATTTCCTCTATAGGAAAGACGTTGTTACCGTGGTACTCCGAGTCCATGATAACTTTTTGTTTTGGGGCCACCAGAAGCCATAAAGCACCAATAGTTTGAATTAATATTTATATACATAGGTATAAATACTTAGTATATATATGTCTGTCAACACGATAGAGGCCATAATTATGGTCCGAACATAATGAAATTTGGTGTGACATGTAATAATAAATAAGTAAAATTCTATATCTCGCTTATTTCTCAATATAACCCAATTAAATTTTGTTTGTGGCTTCATCTAGGTGAGATCTGATGTATATTAGTTTCAAGTCCCCGATATTTCCATTTTCATGGCAGCAAACTTGCATACTCAATCCCCATGTTATCCTTGAGGGATATAAAAAAATCAATTTCTTCCTTTTTTCTTAACATATCTTGATAAAACTTGTTATATGGCTTCTTCTAGTTTAGATTTATTAAATATTGAATTAATAAAACCACCCAATTTCAACATACCTGTTGCAGAAAGCCTGCACACTCATTCCCCATGTTATTCTTATTTATCTTACAAAAAATATCATATCTATCATAATATCTCGCTATATTAGATTGAAACCAATATATTCTTTTGCATTTGAAATTCAATTTGTATGCAGGTCTGCTGCAACGGGGATATTTATGGAATTCAACAAGCATATGGAAGTTTTCTTTTCCTTTCAGGTAGCAGCTGCGGACGAAATATCCTGTATTCTTGTTGAAAAGTTATGCAAAACTCTAAATTTGGAACCAAATGACAGCGTCTGTGTCATAGTAAACAATTTGGGCGGCTCATCTCAACTTGAGCTGTTTTTAATGGCAGGATTGGTTTGTGATGAGTTACGTAAGTATATGCAGTAAGCACAGTTAGCCAAATTATTTTTCACAAAATATTTGTTACTTGTGTTTACAACCAATTGCCCACAAGAGTTTCAGTACGGTATACATTTTTGACCCATAATTTTTTTTTTATATTTTATATTAAAAGCTTGTTGTGCTTTACGCTCAAAGATGTCAGCAAACATAAATGTTGACCTAAAGGAAATTTACATTACACAGAATGAATGAAATTCAAAAAGGTCTATATTTTATTTTAGTTTTCTAATTTTAATATGAGTATAATTTTTAACTTCTTTAAAAGGAGCACCGATACCCCATTTGACATACTATTATATACAATGACAACCAAATAATGGGAAAATAAATACCATTAAGAAATTTTACAATTGAAACAATAAAATGAGAACATCTTGAGACAAATATCATGAAACAAAATATCCATCCTCAAAATGTATTAGGGAAATTAAATTTAGTTGCTTTTCACATGACCTTAGTCGATTCATTGCTTACTTTCAATTCTCATCGGACTAGAAGCCTCATGTTCTCAGTTACCACAAGTCTACACTGAACTCCAGGCCAGATACCCCCTAACCACTCGTTGGTGCCACGTAACAACAAATTCCGAAGGTGGCGCTGTGATGTAAATGACAACTGATATACACACTTCATGAATAGTTCTCAATCATGACATTATAACATCAAAATCAATATAATAAGATACATTATTTTCAAGTTTGGAATAAGTCATGAGATAAAAAAACCAATTTACTGCACACTCTTTTTAATCCAAAAATTAAATCCAAGATTTCTTTAACAAGATTTTTATCCTCTGGAAGAAGTTTATTGATATATGCAGATTGAAAAAGAGACTCATAAAGTTAATGTAAATGAATTACTCAGAGTGTGATAGTTTTAAATACATGACAGTGAATGGCAATTCAGATGGTAGAGAATGGTAGAGGACGATGCCAATTAAAGCCCAACCTCCAAACTACTCGAACCTTTAGTGTAGTTTAAGGTTGGAGTCCTCTTTGGATCACGAGACATTATCAAAGCTTGAAGCCGCTTTCATAACAGGCACTTACCATCATATTTTCGGCTATGATCTTTGATAATGTGTTATCATCCCAAGAGGACTCCAACCTGAAGTGTAGTGTGGCCTTACATCGTCCTATAATCTGGGAAATACAAAAAATTAACTTAATGTAATTCAAATACTCTCTTTCATAACAGGGAAGCTTAGATTTAAGCATGTGTTCAACCCCTCTAGCCCCCTTGACCTCAGATGTTGCTGCCAATTAAGTTACTTGATAAAATCTGCCCAAGTTGTAACATTAGTATGAAATCCAATAAGCTTGCAATTCAACAATGATAAATCTTAGTAGTACAGTTCGCGCATTACATTTCCGGCTATGGCCACTACGCTACTAACCGTGTCATATGAACTTTTAACATATGATATTGGTAAACACAGCGTTTGACAAACAGCGGGACTGTAGAACAATGTTTTCAGAAAAGTACTCCCTTTCCCCCCTTCACCTTAAAATCAGCTGACTCAGCCATAGGTGGAGATATAATGTGCTAACTGTAATTCTTACAGTTAGTGATGTTTTGAATCAAGCTAAATACTATTTATTTTTAATCCTACAGAAAAAAGGTATCTGAAAGTAGAACGGCAATATACTGGGACACTGATGACTTCTTTGGATTCAAGTAAGTATACTTTTATTTCAGTTTTTAAATTGAAAAAAAAATTGAGTTAATTGACTGAATTACATTGAGTAAAATAAGACATTTAAATGTCGAGTACTTATTTGTTATTGTATGGATTTTCAACACATTTGCTAACGATATGTATGAATAAATCTCAAAATATGGGAATCGGCTGTTATGTGTTCAAATAGTCGGGTGGCTCACTTTTGAGCCGGTGTTTCAACCTGACCAATTAACTGTCGGTCGTGAGACAGCTGGTATACTTTTGCGAGATTGTGAGAACTGCTTAGTCTTTGTGTTCCATACATACCTGAGCCACATAAAAGGACTATTTTATAGCAGTGGCTCATATATTATATAAGACACCCAGTAGTATCATGATAAACGTTACAAATTTTAACTTGCGAATAAATCAGTTTATTTTGATTTATTTATTTTTCTGTTTTAGCTTTTTAAATTATAAAGAAATTATATGGTTTTAATGTTTTATGAACACAAACCAAAAAAGAATATAAAAAATAAGTTGAAAATTTCCCCAACTAATATTTTTTTAGATGCTTAATTTTTATTCAGAGGTCTTTCACCAATACATTTAGTTCATGAATTTTTACTTCACTTTTTTAACTTTAATTTGAAAACTGTTTTAAAGTTTTAAATTTTGTAAAAAAATTAATAAATTGTTTTTATACTATCTAAGTCTACATGAGCTATTCAGTTATTTTCCAATGGTCAATTTTCACAGAATGTTTTTCACAGGTATCACTGCTACACCTCCCTTTGCCTCATAGACAGTTGTGGCTGCAAAGTCTAGACTCTCCAACCAATGCATTCGCCTGGCCAGCAGCCTCTCTCTCATAAGTTCCATGTAGCGCTAATGTACCGAATAATGTCCAGTGTGAAAGATGTTAATCGTCAGATTTAAGAACGAATTTCTTAATAAATTTCATCAAGAAAAACTCTATTTTTTCAACTCCTGCTACTCTATGACTACATTTTTATTCAATTTTTTAACTTGGTTTTCTAACTTTAACTAGGGAACAAGCAATCCTAAATATGGTATTCTCAACTGCGATGAGTGATGAGTAATAAGAGATATTTAATTGCAGTAATATCAACTGTACTCAGCACCAAATTGTAAGCTACAAAATTTAGAGTTAAATGATATCAGCAGAACACCTTCAACATGCTTAAATTTTACCCTAACTCTCATTTCACCGGCTGAATGTTGAGAGGTCACTCGTAGAACCAGCTGGTGAGGTGCTGGAAGTTAAAACAAAGAACGAGTACACACAAAGAAGCTCTTATTTATTGATTGATTTTTGTTTTCACTACCTGATTTTTAGGGGAAAAATGTATTACTTCCTGACTGATTTATTACAGGCACACAAAATTATACTAAAATGTGATTTTAGAAAAAATTTGGGGGAAAAAGAGATGAACGTGGGAGGACAACCATGGTGGTTGGCGGCTGTATTCCTCAGGGAATTGGCACACAAACTGACTCTCTGGTGGCAGAGGGCAATGCCACATGCTGCATCTTTGATATTAGCACATTCTATAGTGACGACACACAACCCCCATGTCCCTGTTTAGGCTTTATTAAAAATATTATGCAATTTGGCAATTTGTAAAGCTGGTTGAATTGGGTTTCTGGGACTTGGTTGAGCAAAATTTGTGATCTTAGCTTCGCCTTCTCAATTGAAATTTGTTGAGTTTATTGATCGATCTTGGTCTGAAAAAGGTCCCAAAATACATATCCAGTTTGATCAGGCCTGGCCCAATTTGATCCCAAAATCATTACAAATTTGATCAGGCCTGATAAATGTTTTGTCATTGAGTTATACATCATATACTCTAATAACAAGTATTCGTATAGCAGTAAATGTATAGGGATAAAGTACCTTGTTATTTAAACAAAGGGGAAGATCTCTCGTCCATTCTGACTTTCAACGTAATTCTGGTTATTTTTTGTGCTGTGTTGTGATAATAGTTTTAAGATTAGTGATAGGGGTGTGCGAGTACTCGAGAATCCCGAGCTTTTTTCGAGCCGAGTATACACTACTCGACTCAACTCAACTTATTGCAAAATACTCGAAAGTTCGAGTCGAGTAGTTACTGCCGCCGTTTACCCAAAATCGTTACGTGCGAAAGAATATTACGGCCATTTTTCACAATGTCAATCCATCTTTAACGAATATAACTGAAACCTCATTTGTTATTCTTGAAGTAAAAAGTTCTTTTTAGTTATTTAAGACGCATACATTTTTATATCACTCTATCTTTTCTATAGTTTGAGGTTATTTTATTTATTATTACATATCTTAAAATATTTATTTTTTATATTTTAGAAACCATTCCAAATAAATAAAAACTTCGTTTTTTGTTGTCAGTTACATAGATAAAACGTACCTGTGTGAATAACTCAAAGGAAATATTTTAATCGAACTTTTCGAGCATTTTGCAATAAGTCGAGTTGAGTCGAGTAGCGTATACTCGGCTCGAAAAAAGCTCGATTCTCGAGTACTCGCCCACATAGCACAAGTTGATCCCTAGGAAATTCTTATACTGCCGGGATTTTGCCAACGTCTCAGGCATATCCTCAATATCTTGAATATCCCGGAAATATATCCCAGGGAGATTGCATGGAGATCAAATGTACATATCCCGATCCCAGGGATATCCTTCCGGGATATTCCAAGGACGTCTTTTATTCAAAAAGAATATCCTGGGAATTAATTTAGGATATCCTTTTTAACAGATTTTTCCAAATTAGCTCCAAGGATATACTTAGGATAACTAACTTTATAGTGATTGACAATGGAGATGCCTAGAATATCCCACTTATCACAGGTATATCCCCAGGATATCCCATAAAGATAATGAATATGTAAAAAATCCAAAAATTGTAATAAAAGAAATCTAGTTGAGGTAATGCATTTCTACATGGTGTCCACACACTTTATCACAGTGCAAATTCTATTGACCTAGGTTGGGATTTGAACCCGGGACCCTTACCTTCACAAGCTGAGCCTCTATCAAGGCCACACTTAGTGTGGCCTTGCCTCTATCTACTACACCACCAGACCTGTGTTGGTGATCTCAGGGCAAAATGTCATCTAGAGTATAGTTCAAATAATTACGGCCATATCCATGAAATATTCTCGGGATATCCTTCTTAGCGCAAACTGCAGTAATGCATTATAAAACATTTATTTATTCATTTATTGTTTCAACCTCAGGATATTCTAAGCATATGGCCCTTAACAACGTCCATTTTATTATTTAAAGATTTACGGCCTTATCCTCGAAATATTCCCGGAATATCCTTCTGGGTGTGAAACAAATAAAATCCAAAACAAACGGGTTCATAATACAGCAGTGCGCGTAATCTCTTGTGTTAAGTGGTCTTTGAGTTAAGTCCATTGCTTACAGATCCAGGTATTTCGGTTCAAATTTTGAACATAAACGCTACAGATTTCTAGCTGTAAACTTATGAAAACATGCTGTACATATCGGGAAGATGCGGAGAATTTTGTTGGGATATCCTGTGGAGTATCTTATGACACGAAATTCCACAAAATGTCCTCAGTGTGTCCTTCAGCAATTCCCAGAATATCCTCAACATAAAAATTGTTACACAAAAAGTCCCCCTACATTTCCTTGCTTTTCATTTTTATCAAGTAATGTTCTTGTAACCAACCAAAACGTGGCATACGCGCGGGCATTTCGTATTCCTAGGCGTTTGCTTTTCAAGAGGATTGATGATATTCAGGATGTCTATAGGAAATTTAGTTGTTGTTATTATTTCAAGGATGTACGCAGGATATGCCCCCATAACCACTTATATCAATTTTTCTACACATTCTCATTGGGATATTCTATGGAAATCCAAGAAATAATTATTGGTTTATTTTTATCATGACAAAAAATGTTTATTATAATAGATTTTTTAAAGTTATATACGATTGGAATGTCCTATGGAAATCTGAGGAATATATTTATTTATATACCCTTATTATTTTTGGGTATTTCAATGATATACGTTGGACATGTGTTTGATACCCCAGTTAATTAATTTTAGGCTAGTTTGAATGTCCCATGACAATCGGGAGATTTTTTTAAAATTTCAATTTAAAATAAAAATATAGTTCTAGGTTATTGATTAGAAATGCCTGATTATGGGCTCTCTTTTAACTTATTTTCTTTTTTATGATTTTTTTGTATTTATTAATTTATTGTTAAAAGAATGTTTCAACTATAGGAGGATATTTTAAGGATATCCTCAGAATATGCCGAGTCAGAAATCAATTATACTTTGTAATTGTGTTTTTTGGGTTGACCTTGTACGTTTTACAATGATATCGTATAATAATAATTTATTTTTTGCAATGTTAAACATTTTATATATTTTTTGCAATGTTAAACATTTTATATAAAGTGAAATGATTTGGCGTCTAAGGAATTCCGTGGCATGTACCTGGTATATTCCAAACTATAACATAGTACCACATTTTAAGAATATTCCAAAGATATCCCCAAAAAATTCTCTGGAGATCCCTTGTAAACATAATTCTAAATAGTTTAATTAACATTGACATTACGTTAGACCGTTTTTTCAAATATTTTTCATTCAACAACTTAAAAAATTATCAATTAATAGTGCAATTTTCGTTTTTGGATATGTCCTTTCGGAATATCCTAGGGATATTTTAAGGTATTCCCCAATTTCCCGAGATTTGCTTGGGATATAGGGACTTGGGAGGAATATTCTGGGGATATTTGGTGCTATGTGGGCGCACACCCCTATTCTGCCAATCTGCCTGCTTCATGGCCTTATGAGTTACCATAACAGATTTTTGCAGAGTAGTTTAGCACATTGTTGGTAAAGCAATAGAGGTTATTCCACTGCACAAATAATTTATATGAAATAAAAATAGAACCGGCCCAAATTCTGAGCCTTGAGGGACCCCTGTATTTTTGAAAATATAGAGGAACTGAGATTAAATTTAACACACTGAGATCTACAACGATGATTTATCAAATGAACAAATAGCCGCATTCCGTTCATTAGCAATGTATGAAAAGAAACCAATTGCTGGTCAACTTTTGTGTTTTTTTTTTGGAAGATTGCATTTTTACTATCGTCTTAGACTCCTAGTCTAAGCTATCGTGTAAATATAAAACGGACGAAAGAAAATGGTCTTTTTACTCTTTCCACTGGACTGGCTGAAACAAAATCCAAAATGTCTTCACCTTCTGACTTATGTCATGTCGGTGTTCGAGCCTTGTAAACCTAACCTCACTTTACACACATTGTATTTTTCAACAACTGAGATCTCATCCCTACAATATACAAAATACAACTGATTCCAAGCTAAATGTAATTTTTGATTTGGTGATATGGCTGAGAGTGCGTCGAATTCGGAGACAACAAGCAGCAATGATTCCGAACAGAAGGAAGAAAACGATGCATTTGCTGCAACGATCAAGGTATGCCTAAGCCTCATGAGCTTATAATTTTTTAATTCTCTATAGGCCTACTAGACGATGCATATTTTTACTTCGTTTCTTTGCCGTTTCAGACTATTGAATTTCATGAAATCCCTCACTGCTGTATATGTTATGATCATTTTCCAACTTTGGCTCCCTAGCTGATGCCTAAAGGCCTACTTCGTCTTTAAAAAGTTTTTCATGCAGACTTCTGACAGTTCTTGTTATTAACCATCAGGTAACCTTTTGAAGAGTACTGCTTAGGACTAGGTTAGACTATATAGCAGTTCACAATTTGTTCCTCATCTCGTAACCTCTTCATGAAGTTAATAACAGAAGATGTTTACGCCTACTTAAATAAGGATAATTCCACATCATTGCAAAGTTGGAAGTTTTTTTAAGGTGTTAGCTCCTAATGGCGCCCAAGTTACGCTGATGTGGCGGATGCCCAAGGCGACAACTGAGCTCTTTAGGATTTTCTTGGATAATTTTAGTGTGGGCATGCTTAGGTAGTCATTCATGATCAGGGTGACCAGATGAAAATTTTGACGAGTAGGACAATTGGGTTCAAATAGGAGGACATGTGCTAAGAAAGGAGGACGATAGATATCCTAATAAACACCTTTATTTTTAAGAGTATACAACTACAATAGAGTAATATGCAAAGGTATAGTTAGGTGTCCTTAATATTAAAAAAAACTTATTTGCTATATAGTTATACATATAATCAAAATTGAAAATTCATAATATAGTAGAAAAATAAAAAACGTGTTTTGTTTTAATGGAACGTAAATAAAACATAAACACTTTTACCTGATATAGTAATACAAGATAAACGTATTAGCAATTAATAAAAAATGCATACAGTATATATAACTTATGGTATTTAGGAATGTGAATAAAAATAAATGAAAATTCATGATACGGTGGGTGATTTAAAAAAATCTAAGTAAGCATCAAACATTTTTGTAATTACAACTATAACAGCAAAGTAAAATGTATGAATGGATTGTAGTTCTCATAGTACAAAAATGCATATTATGTCTGAAATGCATTCATAATAGTCTGAAATATTGTGAAAAATGTAAAAATTCACAATCCAGTTGAAAAGTATACGAAACACCTGTATTGTGAAACCAATAACTCTCAAATACTCTGTTATTCGAAATTTGAAGTTACCAATACTCTGTATATGCAGCCTCTAATGCATATGAGTGTAATACTAAAGGTATACACTAAAGGTACTAAAAAATGGCAGTAAAAGGTGTTGGTACTAAAGGTATACTAAGGTTTTAGACCTTAATATAAAAATACCTACATACTAAGTCTATAATATAATATTCTATCCGCACCCGCAGTCTCCATCAGTAGCCTTGCGTCTTGCCGGCGCGGTGCGGCGCCGGCCGCGTACTATATAGCCTATAGACGCGAGACACTACGCTCGCAAATCGGCATAGTCACAGAACGCGACAACTACACCATACAACTCTGTGCCTGCTTTAAAGCAGCACCGTCCTCGGGTGTACTAGGTTTATTACAGAAGTAGCCTATTTATGTATGGTAATTATAGTTTAAAAAATACCTGTCTTAGATTGGGTTTTGTAAAAAGCCGGACATTTTACGTATTTTTTGAAAGCCGGGAGGACAGGAGGACAAATGTTAAAAAAAGAGGACATGTCCTCCTCAAGCCGGACGTCTGGTCACCCTGTTCTTGACAGGCCTATTATAGAATCAAGTCATAAGTTTGACTATGTTTTCGGTTATTGGCTGTTTTTATTGATGTTTCATCTTAATTACTGTAGGCCCTACTGATGGTTATTGAGACAGGATATTGAATGAGTCAAACAGGCTGATAAAATGAATTATCTGATCACCCTTCTGAAACAACAGTGATATTTGATCATGTCAAATTATATTGAAAATTAAATTAAAATCTGTTTATTTTCAATAAATTAAATGTAGGTAGTCTAAATACATTTATCACAAAAGTTTCGTTTCTAACTTGTAAACATAACTTGTTTAGGGCCTACAGGTTGATTACGGACAACATTAATTAATTAAGACTAAATCATTTCTTGATTAACGTGATACATGTTGTACTCACTGGATGTGAATAAAAAAGTGTTACAGCACAACACTTAAAATGTAGGCTACCCAATGACTGTATTTAGGCTACACTATGACTGTAGGCCTATTTAGGCTACACTATGACTGTAGGCCTATTTACATGTTCAAGATGGTAAGTATACTCAAATAGTGGAATCTCTCATTGGGTCTGATGATGCTTGGTGTGACCAATCAAAATCGATCGCCATTTTCCACAATTTGTGTACAGTATATATCTACCATCTTGTATATGTAAATTCAGTTATCATAGATATAATTTTAAGTGTCGTAAGATGTTTTTATTTATATCCAGTGAATTAAGACAGAAAATCAAATAGGCCCTATGGAACTCATACCTGGTATTGTTGATGACAGGAGATAAAATGAAAATGTCCCCAAAAGTTTAAGATACACTAGGAGATAAGAGATGATGTTAAATAACTACCATTTACATTTTATCATCTCACAACAATAAATGAACATGTTACCAATATATCAAATTCGGGTAGGCCTAGGTTATGCACCCAATAACTTATAGTGCATTAAAAAATTGCCATCAAAAATGTTTGTACCACCATCTAGGTTTGTGCTACTTACCCAAGAATCACCGAAGTTACCATCAACAACCAAATTTTATTATGTATAATTTATATCAATTTTTGATTATAGGATGGCTATGCTGCTCTTATGCCGACGATTCGAGCCTCCAATACCTTGCCGAAGGGACCACAGTGGGATTTATTTTGCACATCGCCTTCTTTTAAACCTATAATGGATTCTCTTGGAAATAAAGCTCAGGAACTGTGAGTAACTTAATCTTAAAATTGAAATAGATCTAAATCTAGCACGGCTCATAAGCCCGGGGTTTCGGATAGTATTATACAATCTTCTTTTTTTCGCAATGAACAGCCTCCGAAATGCTATTTTAGTTGATTTAAGTCTAAATAATGTTCTACTATTTTTGAAAAAGTTAAAAAAATTCAAAACTTTTTTGAACTAGAATCCGATGATAGTTGTAGTGGATTCCGTGCCTCGTTTATAGCATCTTCATCACTGTTGAATTCCGTGGAACGCACTATCATCCGGTTTATTGTAGGATCATGGTTTCAGCGCATTGTCATTTTCAGCTACTCAGGAGTTGCTGGCAGTACCCAAAACCATGGTCCTGTGATCAACCGGACAGTGCATTTGACGGAATTCAACAGTGATGAAGACATTTTAGAAGTTGTAAAAAAATCAAGAGGCTAAATTTTTACAGGACACTACTTGGAAAATTTATATAATTATGTTTATATATGAAGTACAACACTGTCAGGGGATCAAAGGAGACTTACAAGTCATCATTCCCATTCAGCTTTAGGCATTGAGTGCTCAAAGATTTAAACAGCTACAGCCCCACTTCAGCTCCACCATGAACCAAAACATGGTTGGCTGGGCTAGAATCGAGGCAGAGCTGCAGAGGAACCTTTACAGAACTTGACATCCTGACTGGTAAATATTTACCTTCTTGAGGTAATTTGTCTGGCTAATTCAGCAAATCTGAAGAGGAACCAAAGCCTGCATACCTACTACACGAGAAACGCCCAAGACTACAATCTGGCGGCGCACCACAACGAGGTTCCAGAGAAAGCCCACTTACGCTGGAACCAGGTTTTTCAATGTCCTGCCCGTGGAAGTGAAGAGATCCAGCCCTGAATCCTTCAAGAGGGTTTTGCACAAGTGGTTGATTCAACGACCGTTTTATTGTTTCTCTGAATTTTTGAACTGGCCCAATTTTCTCTTGTAAATACAAACATGGACTCTGAGTAACTATTTTTATTAACATTGTGATTTGTATTTGACGCCATTTTCAATCTTGATGATTGTTAAATAAAAGTATCTCTCTCTCTCTCTCTCTCTCTCTCTCATGCCCAAAGTCTTTAATCTGTGACAGACATGAATTATAATAGTAGTTTATGCAACGATTGTATTATGAATGTCTTTAAGCCACGAGTGAGATGTTCTAAATATCTCATGAGTGGCTTAAAGGCATAGTACAATTTTTGCATACACTACTTTATCTATGATCAACAATATACGGCAAAATTTTCCCCGAAGTAAAAAAAACTCATGACTTTTACTGATGATGGAATAGGTCAACTCAAATTTGAGGTTAGGCACATAAGCATACTTTACCATGAATCGTTGTAGAACAATCAGCTGATGGGATAAGTCAACTCAAACATGAATTGTAATGCAGCAATCAGCTGATGTGCGAATTGCGTAATTGTCATTATGACATTAATTTTGTGTAATGCTGCGCTCCCATTGCTCATAAAAAACCTATATGCATTAAGTTTTCTTGATATTTTTTTCAGAATGGCTCTTATTCTTAACCATCAAGGGATCAATAGAGATATCAGAAAAAGAGATCTAGAAGAAAAATATGAGTTGATTGTTGAAGCAAATGATAAAATCTTGGAAAGAGTGGTGAGTACACTGGGTCTATACATTATTTTGTTGGTTGTTGTTTAAACTTAAATAAATAAATAAATAAATAAATAAATAAATAAGAATTTTATTGTCATTAAGCTTTACAGCAATAGACAAAGTCATGACTAATACTAAATTAAACCTAAGAATCCAGTTATATTAATACAGCTTGTGATGTGACAAACTGTGTTTGAGGTGTGTTAATTACCAACTACTATTTACAATAATTTACAGACAAGACTAATTAAAATTGTCCCTTGCAATACAATACAACACAAATACAATTGCAATACAAATACAATTTCAATACAATAAGACTAAACATAAACTAGTTCATATAGGGGAAAGTCGGCTGATATCGGACAGCGGCCGGTATCGGACAGAACCAGTTTCCACAAAATTACGCTAGGGGCAGCAGCAGTCAGGCTGTCAGTGCAACCACCTAAATGAGCAAGTTAGGTCATCGCCATATTGGACAGTTATCGTACACGGTTTTTGTTGTGGTTTCTTAGTTTTACAGTGGTAAGCTTATGAGTTTGGGACTGAATTTTGGAGGCGCTAGGCAGTAGCCGAGCTTTTGTGGGTTTTTCTGTCCTAAGGGCTATTTGTTGGAAGGCATGGTCAGGTGGTCAGGGAACAGTTAAATAAAATCATCAAAAGGAGGCTCTAACAGTTTTTGTGGTTGTTTTATTATTAACTCAAGAATTATGATTTCCAAATAATACGAATTTTTCATACCATAATTGTTTGTACCAGCCCAAGGTTTCGCATTACACTATCAATTCTACTATATATTAGTCAAATACCACTCACCTATCATCGCACAGCCCAAACTACATGTTCAAGAACCTTTAAAATTTGCGTGGACGTTCCTCTCAGGGCATAGGCATCCACTAAGAACGGATTTTTAAAAATTCCCTCAGGGCTGCGCCCTATGATACGTCAAAGTTTCAATGTTAAAGTATAGGGAAGCTCATATAGTTGTCATGGCAACCTTAACATTAAATCATGAATCCAAGGAAGTTTTTCTGTTTTTCCACACGGGTAAAACCGTGTTGATCAGCTAGTATTTTATAAAAGATCTTTTATAAAAGATTTGATATGACCAATCAAAATTCAAGCCAGCTGATTTTCAAAACAAAATCTTTAATTCTGATTCGACAAATAAATCTTTTATAAGAGAATCTTTTATAAAATATTTGATAGTATGCGGGCCTAAGAATTAAGAAGTTTTATGTCCACACATTTTTCAGCATCCTGAAAGATTTTAAAATGAAAGGAATTTTTTAATGAAATTAAGGGGTGTTATAATAGGCCTAGTATGAAATGGAACAGTTCTATTATCGGCCTATTAGAAATTAACTTTATAAAATTTCATTTAGAATTAAATTTTCTATTTAATTCTATTTAATTTTTGTAATTTTCTATTTAAAATTAATTTGATCACATTAATCAGGAACAATTATGTGATTCCAATGGTTTGGTATTAAGTATGTATTCTGATGAAAAATCAGTTGGAATCACTAATTTCAAGAATCTTAAAAAAAACATGAGTAAATCTACCAGCAAACTGATGTATGCATGTTTTTACTGGGTCCAAGGGTATACACTTGGATGAGCTCTCAGGCATTCGGAGAAACCCTGGACAGACTGGCGCCGACATCCCTGTGAGTCAAGTCAACAGGGCTAGTGGCAGCTGGAACAAGAATGTCTCGCAGTCTGTAAGTCACTCACCGTCACCATTTGCTAATATTATTTATCTACTTTATCAGCCTTTACATTTTATTTTTTGCTTTGGCGATCTTGTTATCATCAAAAGTCCCTGTTATGAAAGTCTAAACTTATATAGCCTAGAAGAAATTTTATCTCAATTTTGAGATTTTATATAAGAAAATATTCAAATAAATCATATTTTCATAATTCATTCCTGTTTGTTTATAATTATCAATACCAAAGTCGATTCATTTTAGACTAGTTTAAATCCTTTTAGGTCTTTTTGTCAATAAGTCATCTGCTTTAAACACCTTACTTGAGACACTGAGTATGGTTATGATATATCAGGCAGTACCTATGTGAAATGATTCTTAAAAATCAAAAAAGTCTTAAAAAACACTCACCAATTAAAAGTGTTGAGAACAGTTATATGATTTGTTGACCTTTAAAGTGATATGAAATAATTTATTCAAAATTAACTTTTTGGATAAGAGAATAATTAGATTTATTCAAAAGATAGAGCAGCAGCATTAAAACTTGATAACCTTAGTGTGTTTTTGAAAATCAATCACTGTGTAACGACTGACTTAGGCGGCGTGGAGGGAAGTGAGGGTGGCCAAGGAGGTCCAGTCCCCGATTGTGCTGAAGAGCGCCAGAGTCACGCTGAGGCCACAAGTCAAGTTCCACGATAAGATCGACAATCGGTCCATCCCTTTTGAACCACGTATCAAAGAAAAGCCAAACGCTCTGAAGCCATTGGCCATTCTTTATGAAGAATTGCCTGATGAAGATGCTTGGTAAGTGAATTTTAAAAATTTGTTTTTAATTACATTTTCCATTGCTTTTGTATTGACTAGCATCCCAGGCTTCTTTAATTTTTGCCTATTATTTCATTATCAATGTCATGGCTTTTAGGTTCTGAATCTGTGAACTATTCATTTTCCTACAGAGCTAATGTCAGATAACCTTACCATAAAATTCCCAATTAAATGGTGAAGACAGCAATCAATTAACAGTTAGGCAGCAAATATTAAAATTTCAAAAATTTGAAATACACAGTCCTTAAATAGAAATAATTGTAAGCTCAATACCGATGAAAATGTGTATGCCTAAATTTGGTTATATTTTAATCTAAAAATATATATTCAGATACAGTAGACTCCCTCTTATCCATCTTCCAACCGGTCGCCACTAAACAAGTGACTACATCAGCATTACACTCAGCAAAAGGGACTACTAAGTGGCTGATTTTTATCCAGAAGCGTCGGTGTTGCGATCGAGATTAACAGGAAGTGGGCAGTATGAAAAGTCCTGTGTAAAATATACTAGAGGCAAATATTAATGAAATCGTCTCATTTTCACTCAATAGGCCCTAATTAATAATGAAATATACTTTTTATGTATTAGATCTATAACTTAACGAGTTTTAGGGCACCACAGTCAAACCGGAAAAATCGGTCTCGGTCCCGAGGTGGCCGAATAAGAGAGAGAGGGAGTCACGCGTAAGTAATGTCTAGTGTAGTTACCAAGCGTCAAAGTAGTGTCGACTGGGGTGTAGTTTTTGTATACTATAAATTAATTGTAGGCATTAACTGGAAATAACAGATTTAGGCGGGTGAGTAATCGTGCCACAAGTAAAATTAGTGTTTGACATTTGTTTGTGTAGTTAATCAACCATATGATCGTATTGTCCAAGTCACACATTTAAAGGCTCTGAAAACACAAGGGTACTGTAAAATAGTGCTTTCTGTAAAATATCAAAGTACCAAACAATCAACATTTTAAAATTAGTTAACTTTCTTTTAGTTAAGTTCAACATATTTATGATAGAACAAATAAATGTTTTCTTAAAATGTTGTCATCTTAGTTTTACTACATTTAACATTATTTTATGAAAAAGCTAGGGTCTTGCAGCTTTGGCTTTTGAAATGAATTTAACAAAGTGTTGTGTATAAGTGCTGATTTGATTCCTAACATTTGTGAAGCAATATGACTTGACATGCGATCAAACAATATCACTACATGAGCGGAGTGAAGAGATGTTTATTGTCAAAAATTTGCAACTATGAGTACTTGATTTAATTCCGAAGATTTTCAGTAAGGAACAAGGCATAAAGACTATTAGCAGCTGATTCACAACTGTCCCGCACAGTTACAGCCACCCTTACGAGTACGAGCTGGAGCGGTTCCAGGAGCGGGTAGACCGGCTGGCGCTGGACCCTCGGGAGCCACAGCCGCTGCGACCGCTGGCCGACTGGTAGCAGCTGATTCACAACTGTCCCGCACAGTTACAGCCACCCGTACGAGTACGAGCTGGAGCGGTTCCAGGAGCGGGTAGACCGGCTGGCGCTGGACCCTCGGGAGCCCTATCCGCCGCGACCGCTGGCCGACTGGTAGCAGCTGATTCACAACCGTCCCGCACAGTTACAGCCACCCGTACGAGTACGAGCTGGAGCGGTTCCAGGAGCGGGTAGACCAGCTGGCGCTGGACCCTCGGAAGCCGCAGCCGCCGCGCCCACTGGCCGACTGTCAGCAGCTGATTCACAACTGTCCCGCACAGTTACAGCCACCCGTACGAGTACGAGCTGGAGCGGTTCCAGGAGCGGATAGCCCGGCTGGCGCTGGACCCTCGGGAGCCGCAGCCGCCGCGCCCACTGGCCGACTGTCAGCAGCTGATTCACAACTGTCCCGCACAGTTACAGCCACCCGTACGAGTACGAGCTGGAGCGGTTCCAGGAGCGGATAGACCGGCTGGCGCTGGACCCTCGGGAGCCACAGCCACTGCGACCGCTGGCCGACTGGTAGCAGCTGATTCACAACTGTCCCGCACAGTTACAGCCACCCGTACGAGTACGAGCTGGAGCGGTTCCAGGAGCGGGTAGACCGGCTGGCGCTGGACCCTCGGGAGCCACAGCCGCCGCGACCGCTGGCCGACACTCCGCTGGTGTGGGTCGCCACCGAGCCCGAGCTGGATGAACTGCTCGCCGACCTGGAGCGGCAGACGGAGATCGCTGTTGATCTGGAGGTGAGACGAGCGGCTTCCTCCCGGACTTGTCTGTGTATAATGTACATTGACATATAACCGGTGAAAGTTGCACAATATCATAGGCTAAACAATAATTTTTATGGTGGAAAAGTTTTAGTAAAGTTTTAACCCGGCAAAACTGACTTTGATTTGAAAACGTGATGACTTACGCATGGTCTTTTGGACCAGTTTTTATATAAAAACTAGGATATTGAAAATATGAGTTTAGTTACACAAAAACTCCACTAAAGTCTTTTACATTAGTTTTGTGACTACTCTGTATAGGATATATGTGCATACAAAATATTTATATAATGCAAAAAATTATTTTGAATTGCAGTAGGTACTTCAATAATTATTGTTTTTGCATTAAAACACGTCTGTCTGTTGTACTACGATGTGTTCATACTGACGAAAACTCCACAAAAGTATTGTAAATTAGTGTTTTAAATATTTTATATAAGAAATATGTGCACACAAAATATTTACTGTATATATTATGTAAAACTACGTGACTCACGGTCGACAACACCAGACCTCTAAAGAAACATTCATTGAACTGACTGTAAGAATTAGATAATGACGGGAATTGAGCCATGATGTTCCTGGAAAGACTTACAAGAGGTATAGTGATGGCCAGCCCTGCCGACACCCAGAGAATATAATTTTTATTGAAAAAACTACTAACCCAGTCTATTAGACAGGTATGTTAGTCCCCGCGGGTTAAAGTGGTAGGTTTTAGTCCATATTGTTTAGTGGGGCGAAGAGTTGTGTTACAGTGACCCAGCAGTTACCATATTGCACTGCAGCAGTTCTCTAAGAGAGGGGAATTTGCATTATAAATCCTGTTTTGGAATTCCTTATTCTTATCCAGAATAAGTTAACAAGAGCACTAAATCTATTGCATAGGACAACACTGAGTATAATGGCAAAATGACTTAGGCTACTTTCTTTTTATATTTTTGTATATGATTATAAATTTCAGGTTCCTGCCCTACCTGCTGAAGAATGTTTTACAGTTTATTTATAGCCTAGTTTTTGGGCATGAAATAAAATATGATATATATGTATCTTGGATTTACTTTTCTCTTGAATATAAATGAACCGCATAGACAAGTTTTACAAAACCTAGCAGCCATGATAACATAATGAGTATGGAAAAACTATTTTTGTTAGTATTTGGAAATATGTTTTTGATTGGTTGTGCACTACAATGCAATTTGAAAGTGGCCTTAAAAAGTGCATATGTACCTACAGTAAATGAAATTTAGTAATTAATTTGGAAACATGTAAATTTACATAGTTATATTAATCAGTCTCAGGTGTGATTTGACTAGGTAACACTGGAGAAGATTTCATAACTAAGAAGGAAAAAATGAACATTTAAATAACGTGTTGTAGCACCATTCGTACCGGTCGTTCCAAGGCTTCACCTGCCTCATGCAGATCTCGACGCGGGAGAAGGACTACATCGTGGACACACTAGAGCTGCGACACAAGCTGCACATCCTCAACAAGGTCTTCACTGACCCCAACATTGTCAAGGTAATTATTTTTCTTCATACTGACACAGAAACATCTGTTTTCAGTTCCTTTTTGTTGGCTCGAAAGTTACCCATTGCCGTCCTAGGCCGGCAAAAACTTTTATCTGGCCTAGGCTGGATAAATCAGTTGATTTGCAGCAAACCGACTTAATGCTTGTTTATTGGTTACTTTTAGAGGAATCTAGTGACAGCACTGGTAGCAGTAGCAAATTTTTGTTCTGTTTGTTATAGGTTATGTTCGAAGGATTGAGAAACGTATTGGTTTATGCAAGGATTATGTTAAGATTGAAAGTATGTTTTTTTCTTAGTATGATGAAAAATATCTTACGTTACATAGCCAGGAAGTTTTGCCAGGAAGTTACTCGCATGAAAATCGAGTGGGAACTATCATGCTTGTCCGGCAAAACAGTACTTCCGGCCTAGTATATACTACGTAATACTATGTTGAAACTATTTTTTTTAGTTTGTCTTCAGACTCTTAGTGTTTGGAGATAGTTTTTTCCGGTTCCTAAATTGTAAAACAGTTATGGGAAATTATTAGCAAATCAATAGAGGATTGATTGAATAGGATTTTCTTCTTCATTATCTTTTAAACAACAGATTATTCGGAAGATTTGTGATCAATTTTTGAAGTGTAATCAAATTACTTTTAGGCTTACATTTCAAGAGTTTCACTTTAAATAGCAGTTGATGTTTGGTTATTAATGTAAAATCCCAATAGAAAAAGATTAAATAATGGTCTAAATCCTGTTAACACCAACGAAAATCAAACATTTTCCCCCTTGCATGTTTCTTTGTTTGAGGAATTTTTTTAAAGTTTTGATCGGGAACGGTCCAAATCTGAGTCTTGTTACTGTCTAACATTACAGTTCTTTCAACATATCTGTTAATATGTGTCAAAGATATAAGCAATTTTACTTTATAGAGGTGTTTTGGGAATGTTGTTAGGCTAGTGCAATTTTTTTTAAAATCAGGTTTAAGAGGTCATGAGTTGAATTACTGGCATACTCACTCATTGAGGGGTTTGAACTGTTTCCCTCTAAAAGCATTTAAATGTATATCAGACAGAAATTGATAACACTAGAGAGAAAAGATTTCTGTAGCTGTGACATGTCGTGTGTCAGGTGTTCCACGGAGCGGACTCTGACATTCCCTGGCTCCAGCGGGACTTCAGTCTCTACGTTGTCAACATGTTCGACACGTACCAAGCGGCCCTGCTGCTCTCCCTGCCTCGGCTCAGCCTCGCCTTCCTGCTCAAGACTTTCTGCAACGTGGACGCCAACAAGACCTTCCAGCTGTATGACTGGCGTACCAGGTCTGTGTAACACTTTTTTTGTACCAAAAAGTGATTTTTTTTATTGTTGTGGGTTGGGGAAGGGGGCCTAGAGAAAGATATATGTACAGCCCTTTGGTGGTACTGTACAAAGCAGCCTTTGTAAGTAGCAACCTTTGGATGGGCAGAGAATGTCCATAAATTAAGTATAAATTAAATCTGCTTCCACTTGCATCAGGACACCCCTATCTATTATATTCTGCCGTCAAGCCCAGTCTCCTCTGGAGGGGAACTAAATCTGTTTACTGAAAGTCAGCTAAACTCTTGTCTTCTTACATGTAAAAGATATGGGTACTTTGGTATTATTCGGAGGCCACTATTATACAGCAAGCTGTGGCGATTATGTTAGGTTAGGTTATCATAAATAAGTTTGAAATACTTTCCTTGTTTCATTACAAATCTAATGATACCAAATGATTCATACTTTGCTTGCCAAATCCTGTTGACAGGTGATGTGTGCACTCCGGTGAATGACCTGATCTTGGCCTACTTGGAGGGTATTTGATAGGCGAAAGTATGGCACATCTGGTATTGTTCGATTCGTAAGGAAACAAGGAAAGTTCTACTAACATATCTATGATAACCTAACCTAACATAACCACCACAGCTTGCTGAATAAGGGTGGAAATTGAGTGTGGCCGCCAGCAATAGCGGCGATGCATTCAACTGAATCCTCGCCGACATCGCTGCCTTCTGGGAGGCAGAATGCAAAGACCGCTCATCATAAGTATATCAAATTTGGACAGTAAGTCAATCAAGTATGTTTCCAATTATGAAATTATTTTTGGTTTCCTATAAAAAAAATTCTCTATAAATAGTGGCCTCTTTATAATACCAAAGTACTAAGATATGTTCTGGTGATAGAATAATTAAAATAGTTATAATTTCAATTTGTTTGTTTGTCTGTAGGCCTTTAGCCAAGGAGGCCGTCAGGTACGCAAGGGAAGACACCCACTACCTGCTCTACATTTACGACATGTTGTGGAACAAGCTGCTGGAGCGCTCCAAGGGAGGCAACCACCTGCTGCAGAGTGCCATCTACCGCAGCGCCGACACTTGTAAAAAGGTACAATCCCTCTGTGGGTGTGATAGTCTTTTCCCAAAACATTTACTAAATTTTTACTCTTAATTTTAAATTTAATGACATATTTCGTTTTAAAACTGTTATTATATATTGAAAAGTCGTAATATGCTTGCGTAATATGGTGTTTCTGAAAATTACATTAACATTTAATATTTTTGGCAAGAAAAGGTTTCATATGCTAGCATAATGCCCTATAACTTACTCCTTACAAACACTGGGTTACCACTGAAACAGTAAGTTGCTTCCACTTATTGTATCCCAATTTTTTCCCAACAATAATATAGTTCTACATTATGGTGAGTGTGTTGATAATTTTCTTCTTGGAAATGTAAACATACCATAAAACTATTATTAGAGTATCAGTATCGGATCAAGTTTAATTAAACTGTTAAAATTTTAGAGATATTGGAAGTCCATCTACAAGGAAGACAGCTATGAAGGGATGTATCGTGGAAGTAAGAAAAACTTTGACAATAGACAAATGTACGCTTTGAAGGAATTGCACGCGTGGCGAGACAGAATTGCTCGAGAAGAGGACGAAAGCATTGGGTAACTGCATATATATTTTAATGTTTACTTTTTTGAGTATAATTCTTTTAGCAGAATCATTTGTTTATAAATCTCAGAGAAAACTCAACTCCCTATTCCCTATCTGAAACATCTTTGAACAACCTCCCCCAAGCTACCTTGGGTGTCTTTAATAGCCGAGGATCCAATGAAATTAAAACAACCTTAGGCTTGAGGTTTACAAATGTTTTAAATTAAAATAAATGTTCTCCACAGGTGTAGTAACCACATTTTTTGAACTCAGTTATTTAAAAATCAGTTAGTTGTTTATGGACCTGGATTAAGAAAAAGGTTAAAGGGGCTTTTACGAAATTGTGAAAATACATTTTTAATCTCATGTTATCATTATTAGGATATGTGTCATGTTTTGAAAACTGGTCACAAATGTGGTTGGACTAAAGGCTCCATTTCTCATTTGTAATTGGCCCTGAATCACAGTTTTGTGAGCTGAGTCAAAATTATTTTCTTACGCAGGTATGTCTTACCCAACCACATGTTGTTGCTGATCGCTGAGACTCTGCCCAAAGAGATGCAAGGTATTCTAGCCTGCTGCAACCCCATCCCGCCTTTGGTTCGCCAGAACCTGGTTTTGTTACATCAGATCGTTCTTAAAGCCAGAGAGCAACCTCTAGTAGTGCGGGTAAGAGTTAATCTTTGCCTCGTTACTTTGTTATTTTATATTTTACTTTGTATTATTCTGAGAATAACATTAGGACATATTATTAACACGTTCGCTGCTTAAATTCCTGTAATACATGTTGGTATATGCTGATATATAGAGGGTTAATTTCTTTTACTTATTCATAAAAAATAAAACCTAAAAGCCAATATCGTAAAAAGTGTGGGAAAAGTACGTCCTCACAAGCGGCAAATACCTATTGAGTGTTCCCGAGAAGCTGCGTTGTCCATGGCAACGTTAAAACAACAATGTACGGAATTGTTCCAGAACGTCACTAGCACTTGGCGCCGTCCCACCTTGACGTTCTAGAACGTCCACAGCAGTAAACGTCTTAATTGAGTTCTCTTTTGAGTTTTCTTTGGAAAACTGTGATTTGTTAATGTGAAAATTTATTGGGTTCTTTTTTATTTGCACTGAATATGAAACTAGAGGTCACATGATTCTTTGTGGAAATTTGGTGTTTATTATCTAAAGCAGCACAGCGAATAACATTATTCAACAGATAATGTTCAATAAATTCAGTGAATGAATGTCAATGTTGTCATTTCTCACCCCACACCAAAAACTGTGTTTCTCTTTTTAGTACTTTTGTTTATAAACACCCAAGCTCCATGGAGAAACTTCTGATCTCTATTTTTGTTCATTAGGCAGCTGCGCTGAATTAAATCATAAATTAGTTTCCAAACTACCATGTTTAGCATATTCATTCAAACATTAATCAAAACTACTATCACTCCATTCCGAATAATTAATTTTTAAAGGTGGACTGAGGTCCTAAAGCACCGCAGTCACAATCGCTTGTTGTTCACAATTGCGCACCAATCTGTCCTAATCAATTTTTTAATGTACAAGAAAGTAATATTTAGAATAATACACCTCATCTCAGGATTGTGATCAAGCAAATCTACCATTATTGATGTATGGTTTTAAATTACCTGTTCCTGTCTTAGTCCAATGTTTAGCCGTTTTTTACGACCTAGGTTTCAACCACGATATCGTTATCAGTGGAGAGTAGTGGAGCTATCATGATGATGGCGTTGTCGAAAGTTTATAAAATAAGCACACATTTACAAACAATACATTACATAAAAACATAGATAACCGGATGGTCATCGGGTGCGCATTGTCGATTTAATCTATTTTTTTCGCACGCTTGCACTCACGGTACCGGCGAGGTCGCCAGTGTCGTCTCGCCGGTACTGAGAGTCCACGTGTGTGAAAGAAATAAATTAAATCGACATTGCGCGCCCGTTGACGGTTCAGTTATCTATGTTTTTATGTTATTTGTTTTTTTTAATTTGTGCGTGTGCGTATTTTATAAACTTTCGAAAATGCCATCATCATGACAGCTTCGCAACTCTCCACCGATAATGTAATCATGACACAAAATGTGTTGAAACCTAGGTTGTAAAAAAGGCTAAACATTGGACTGAGACGGAAGCAGGTAATTTAAAACCATATATAATCCCACCAGTCTAGGGGCAATAAATCCAAAAATGCATTATTGATGGAATTTTAAACGTTTATTTGATTACTAGTAGGCCTTTTTTCCGCCATAAATTCCAAAACCCGTGTCAGACCCCGTGTGTAACACTGTTTTTACCCTACAGATGGTGGCGATGAACACGGAGGCACGAGCGCGGCCCACGCAGCAGTCCGGTGTGGACTTGGACGCGCCGCTGCACTGTCCACATGACCTCACGCACAACGAGGACTTCCGCGATGACCTGCCGACCCTGCTCGACCTTCCGACCCTCCTCGACGACAACCACCTCTCGGGCGCGGCTGCTGCTGGCCTGGCCGAGACTCAGCCCGCCAGCCGCATGTTCGGCCACACCGAGGTCAGAGTCAAAGTCAAACAATCTTTATTCATAAATGTATACAAGTGTGAACAATTGAATAGTGTCACAATGCCCTTATTTCAGAACATAGTTCTTAAAACGAAATCTCCACCAATTAGAAATCTATTATACAACCTCCACACCAAAATATTCATCTATAGAATAAATTGTATCAATTAGGTACTGTTTTAAAATTTTTCTAAATTTAGATAATGGCTCTATATTTTTTATATTTTGTGGCAATGCTCGAAAAAATTTTGAACCCATAAGATGGTTTTTTTGTAAAAAAACTCAAGCCTATGGTAAATGGATATGATATCAGCTTTATTGCGCGTATTGTATGAATGAGGTTTATGGTCAAATTTAGAATTATTGCAAAAATTTGTATCTTTATAAGTCATGATAATATCAAATATGTAATGCCCAAAAACTGGTAAAATATTTAAAGATTTCAAATAACTTCTTGCAGATTCATTGCAGTGAAAGTTCTTAATTAGTCTGATTGCCTTTTTCTGAAGTTTTAAAATTTGCACTAAATTTCCTTTTTTTGTTGAACCATAAAGGCTATTCCAAAAGAAATATGGCAGTGAATATAAGAATGATAAATCATTGTTAGAGTTGGTTCAGTACAAAAACCAGACATCTTCCTCAAAGCATACAAACCAGAATTGATTTTTGATTGGATCTTTTTTACATGCTCGTCCCAACTTAAATGGTCAGCGGGATAGTTTGATTCGACATAGAACCCTTAACCCTTTGCGATCGTATTGGATATTTGCCGCTCTCCCGTAGCGATCGCATGGCCAGCTCTACTGGCCGCCACCATTTGCGCGCGGAAGTGGGATTGTTTTCCACAGCAGTGTCATTTGCGATCGGAAGACCAGTACTGCTGGCCAACATGAAATCCAATGATCGCTTTGGTGTCCAGCAGGACTGGCCGATAACATATGTTTTTGTTTGTTTTTCTACATTTTGCACTGGATGTAGATAAAAACCGTCTTACAACACTTAAAATATATTTACACTTATACTGTATTCAAATACACCACTGAAAATATACATAAAAGATGGAAAATGGCATCAAGAAGTTTAAATTTTGCATGATACCTGTAGAGTGCTGCAGCCTAACGAGGAGTTATTTAACTAAATGATCAGCAGGCTTGCAACATGGAATCGTAAAGTCTCCTACGATAATATTGCAGGTTTTCAATGAAAACAGATCCGAGCTGTTGGGCGTGAAAACAATTCCGAGCTGACGGGAGTGGGGCTTGGCTAGTAGAGCTGGCCGTCTGACCGTCGGAGCCAAGCCATTCGAGAATTAATTCTGACTGGCTACTGACTGCATTGTGGTCACTCCTGCTGGCCTTACGATTTGCAAAGGGTTAAGAATATGGTTTTACACAAGGAGGTCAGAGACTATACTGGAGGTACCACGACATTGCTTTAGTTGATGAAAAAATGGCCATTTTGATTTTGCCAGGTTGGCAGTACGAGGGGGAGTAATGCAGTAATTTAGTAATGAGCTTCCGTTGTTTGAATGGTAATTTAAAACGATTCAAATTTTAAAGAGTGACCAAACATTCATATCAGTTCTTAAAAATAAGTCAAAAATGCTAATTGATTAATCTCAAGAATCTTTTGCGTTTCTCCTTAAATTGAAGTAGAAGAACACAATCAAACCAATTTAATAGCTTTGAATCTTCGGAAATATATATTTTTGTTCCACGAACCAAATCGCTTAACTACCATTACTGAGTTCATTAGTCTTGGGTTAGAAATGCAAAGAGTGAAATTACTCCCCCTCATATTGCCAACCAGGCTCGTGAGGTCAGAGGGCAGAGGTCAGAGGGCCTTAGAAATACTATCGAACGTTACCTCCAGTATAGTAGTAAAACCACGTTAATCCCCTCTCCATTAATGGAATTTCCATTCGCATAGACCAGCGACGCACATGTGCGGAAAATCGTTTCTCAGGGTAGACTACCGACGCATATTTGTGTCAGCAGGTCACATTGATCTAAATTGACGATGCACTCTTGCGTTGGTGTTCCATTGCTATTAAACAGCTCATTTCTTAGCAACGTTCTATTTTAAAGTCCTGATCTCTTCGTGTTGGTCCAGAGGAATATCTGCCGCATATGTGCATAGCTAGGTCAGTGGGTATGATGATAGGTTATGTTACACACCAGTAGTTGGCAACATTGTTGTTTATGTTGTCTTTTCTGCGACATTGCTGAACAGTTGTAAATGTGCAAACTTTGCAGTTTTTGCTATTTTTCAGAGGAGTTAATTTGTTTACAATGTAGAATGTTAACCATGAAATGTAATAGGCCTACTTGGCCTAAAAACAAGAAAAATCTACGACGACGCATACGTGCGTCGCTTGGTCTATGGAAAAAAGTCAAATTTTTTACTGGTTTTCATTAAATAGGTTAACCAACACATAATATATGCGGCATTTTAAAAATTTATGAAAACAATATTTATTCATTTATTGCTTACTGTTTCATTTTAGGTTAATGTGAAGTGAATCAGTTTATTTACAAAACTCCTCTTCCGGTCTGTAGGCAGTGTTATTTATATATCATTTGGTCTGTAAACAAGGTTTTGTTAATTCCCTTTGGTGTGAGGGAGTGAGCGGATGTGCATCGCTCGGCAGCGAACTAACAAATACAACTTTTTGTTCATAGCAAGCTGAGGAAGACACTCCAACAAGAATGAGTTTACCAAACCAGATCCATTTCATGAGTCCATTCGAAAGGTACAAGAGAATGTTGTCCTACTTGGAAGAAGAAGGAAAGAAAACCAGTGAGGAGAAAGAGGAAGAGATTCGAAGAGACACTCAAAATCTGTTGGATGAGGTAATTTTTTTTATTGACAAACTTTAGAGTAGTGAACTTTTTTTCTGTGGGTAGTGATTTTTCAAGCCAGGTCGGGTAGTGGGTTACCATCAATTTTCGGGTCAGGTCGGGTTCGGATATTATAAGTGGAATGAATATTCGGGTCGGGTCGGGTTTGGGTATATAAGTTGAAAAAAAATCGGGTCGGGTTCGAGTATTGTAGTTAAAATTCGGATCGGCTTCGGGTATCATTTGCCAGCAAAATATTGATTTAATTAAATTTTGATGGACCTATCAAGCAGTTACAAAGTAAAAATCTAACATAACATTCACCAACTTATTACTTACTTATATACATACAAGAAAAAATGACAGTTTGTACGAAGAAAATAACACTACTCATGACCATGGGACAAGAAATATGGATAAATTGAAGTTAGACAACGAACAAGATACTCTAAAACACAAAGAACAATTACATACACAAATATAAAACTGTACAATAAGTTACCATCAAGTATAACATTTTTCAAGATGACAATTTAAAAAGTACATGAAGACATCCTTTACAAATCATTGTATTTATGATACAAATGAATTTTTAAGCTAAAATTTTAATAATGTTATAATATTTAAAATGCAAATTTTGTAAAACAATGTAATGCACCAAATGGTGCCATATACGATATACAATAACCAATACAGTCAATAGATATTCATTTCATTATTTCAGAATTTATAAATGAAATAGTATTTATATTTTATAACATCAATAATCAACAATAATTTATTTTCATCATAAAATTAGTTCTATTATAAAACTTCTGTGAAGAAAATAATAGTTGGTTTAAGAAATATGGAAGAGGAGTAGAAGAAGGGAGGAAAGAGAAGGCCAGCGAGGGAGAGAGAGAGAGAGAGAGAGAGAGAGAGAGAGAGAGAGAGAGAGAGAGAGAGAGAGAGAGAGAGAGAGAGAGAGAGAGAGAGAGAGAGAGAGAAATAGCTAGAAAAGACAGCTGTCTCACTCTCCTTATCAGTGGGAAGGGGGGAATTGGGGGAGTTTGTTTACTCATCAATTAGCCTGTCCGCCAGCTGTTATCGATAATTAGGAGATAAAGATTCTCTACTACGGAATGTGAAAATCCAAACCATTTGTCCTACAACCACATATGCTCATATTTTTTATCTAATTTTTTTAAACAATCGTGACAAAATGAAACTTTTATCTCTTAACGTTCAAGAGAAAATCTATGATCAAACAAAAGACTGATGTATATTTTGTGGTTCTCCAAGGTCAACTAAATATAGCAGAAACTTTCCGAATTCCATCTAATTGGAGATAATATTTCCTTTCACCTGTCAACGCGTTTTTCCTTATTACTTCTGGGATAACTGTTTGTGTTTATTTTTCTTGGGAAGGACACACTCTTCTGGTTTAACGTGACCAAAAATAGATCGCAACAATTACCTTCTCGATAAGACCTCTCGTAACATAAGCTTGGCTAGAAATTCCAGCTATTTAGCATTGGTACCTACGACTATTTCATTGCGTTGGTTCCCTGGTCCTTTAAGCTGCTATACAAGGATATGATATTAAGCAATAAGCGTATGATAATTTTGAGCCTACAAGGAGACAGCTGGTTGTCTGAGTTGAGACGTATAGTGAAGATTGCTTCTAAGTTTGACATCGTGATCGCGACCATCTTTGTTCGTCACATTATAATATTGCGTAAACGCTCTAAGTCAGAAGCTTTGCGCAAATTAATTATTGTTGAACATTTTTAAAGTTTCGGGTTTCTTTCGGGTATCTTCAACCCGATTTCTTTTGGGTAGTAGGTAGGCCTATCCGCCCGACCCGACGTGTAATATAAACCCACCCGAATAAAGCCCGAGACGTGTCGAACCCGCCCGACCACTCGGGTTAACGTAATTACCCGAAGCTACCCGAATTTTCAGGTACTCGCAGACCTCTAACAAACTTTAAAACAAGTTTTAACTTGTGAAAAAATTCCAATTTAACAATAAAGCATTAATAATCTGGCAATTTTTTCCGGAAGATCTCCCAAAGGGCATAGCCGGATAAGATAGTCAAAATGGCCCCAGTGGAATTTCATAGTGAAAAAATTTCAGGATGTTTCTCATCCCAAAAAATAATGATCCCCCAGTTTTTAGGTCAAAATGTGCAAAAGTACCCTCAAAATTAAATAAAACGTAAATATACGTGTTTTCTTCATAACTTCCTTATTAGTTGACGAAAAATTGTTTTCTTTTTTTTAAAAGAAAGGTAATTTTAAGCCCTACAACATTATGTGAGCAAAAGAATTTTTAGGAAAAAACTGTAATTTTGAGAAACGTTTCTTATTTTTAAAAATTCATAAAAACATAACAAAAAATATGGATTCCTTGAAAAAAATAAATATGGTGCTGAAACTGTTTTTCTATGACTATGGCATTTTTCAGATTTTTAAAATTGGTAGAACACATTACAAAAAAATAAAATCTGATATTTTGCTTGTTTTTGGCCGCTTTTTCTCATTTTTTCTTACATCTATATTTCTTACGCAGTAGTTTACTTCTTTAGTGACCTAAATAAAAAAAAAAAGTTTAAAATAATAAGTTCAGAGAGTCGCGTCTGTAATACAACATAGGATGTAAATTAATTAAATGTGTACTGCCAATAGTCCTACAGGTCGCCTTGTAACTTACCACTTTCTAATCACAATCTGTGAAGCAGACCTGCTCACTTAGCAAAAAATTCTTAAATTATTGATTAAGACAAAGCCTCGCCTCAAATTAATGTATTTAAAATAAATAGATAGAGCAACTAAAATATTTAACAAACATGTAACAAAATACATTTATGTATTTTTTTATTTTAAATTGTAAGAGGCTTGAATTTTCAAGCCTCTTACAATTTGGAGTGGTCTTGTAACTATTAAAAAGTCAGTGCTCATTGAGAGAATAGGCAATGTTACCGAACTACGTCTTAGTGTCATAATCTAAAGGCAAGCCCTTTATTCATACTGAACAAAAGTGAAATAGATCTTTAGAAAAGTATGTGTATTTTATTTGTAATTTATTGATTATTTGTTGAAGTCTATTCAATTGTCCCCAAGACAGTTTTGCAATTTTGAGGTAAGTACCTTGAAAGTTTATTATCTATTTGTTAATACATCCATAGACAAATTAAATTTTTTATATTACTTTTTTATAATTGTCAAATCTAAATGATAAGCCATAAAACTAATTTATTGCTGGTATTTAATTCTATAGAATCCAAAACATTTAAAATGTAGTTAGCACAATAAGTATTAATTTTTAAAACTTTAATACCCAATACCAATATCTGACACAGACTTGAAGAAAATTCTCATATATTTCCTCCACTTGACGATTGTTAAAATTGATGACACTAGTCATAATGAAAATGTGTCAAGGCTGTTCTGAGTAAATAAACGTAAAAAATGAAACCTTTATTCCCATAACAAATCCATTCTTATAAGCAAGTAACTACAGCCAGAAAGCGAACTGTTTTGTCACTTGGCGATGAATAATATTTTATTTGAAATCCCATAACTACTAGAATAATGTTTTAACATATTTCAGTTGGGTACGGAACTAAAAATGAAACCCTTTATATATACTGTTAGGGTCAATTTTATTAACTTTATAAGCTGATTTTACTTTCAGCTTTTTCACCGATGTTTTGTTGGTCATTATTTTGAATTGTAAATTATACCTTGTCTGACAAAAGAATTTAGGACAAAGCCTTTTGTATTGACCTGCTGATTGTAGTAGATTTAATAAAAATAATTTTGATTAGATAAACTTCATAATTATTACACTGAGTAATGAAAAATCATCACCTTTGTCAAAGTAATAAAGGTAACAGCTGATTTAAGTTCTCTAAATCGACGGTAAAATCGGCCTTTTCGAGTACCTTGAAATGTAGAACTGAAAAAGCAGGTGGTGTTTTTTTTTTTGGTTCTCTAACCTCAAGGATTAAATAATTAACACTTCATCGTCGTGGAGGTACAATTGTTTTTCCAAGCTCGGCTGCACCTTACTTGTTAAACACAATTGCGTACGGTACCCAAAACCCATACTTTTGTTTCTAGTAATGAAAACTACTGTTTTATTCCCGTGTAAATACGTATTACTTTTAAAATATTATAAAACCACGTCCACATGTTGGTTTAGTGCCCTTGCCGCTGTACTCGATCAAGCGACTCGAGTCTTAGTTAACTATTAATGGTTATATAAGCGACTCGGACGACCAATTCTTATAACAATATGTGAATATTCCTTAACTAATGAATAATAACCATCGCTTACATGTAAGCCCGCCCTGACAAAACAAGAGACAAATGACTTGTATCGCAATAGTGGAGATACCCTTATTCATCGACAATCTGTGTAGGCTCCTCATATTAGTATCTAGAGGCTGCATTTTAATAAGTTTGAATGCAGCAATTCAAACAGGCATGAACTAAATCCTTGCTAAGAAAACAGTTAAGCCTACAATTAATGGCATGGAATTGTATTTCTTTTTTAACTTGTAACATCATTTTAGGTGTTTTTACCACTGTCATTAATTAAAACTCAATTAATCAAAGCTATAGGAAAATTGAGAAAACTTCAATGACTAAAACATGAATTTCTTCGTTGTCTGAGAATTTAACGATTTTCATTATTTTAAAAGAAATGAATTTTTGTTCATATTTCCCGTGCATTTTACGTTGCTGATTTTTACTTGCGTAACATTTAAAAAAAGAGAAAAAGTACAAACAAAGTCCCTGTTACATTAATTCTGAATAAGGTAAAGATGATGTTTGTAATTATTTACTACAAATTACTTACTAAACAATTTTACACCGGTGATTGCTGAAGACAGCGATGAAGATTAAGAAGTAATTAAATAAAGAAAGAAATGTTTTTAGAAAGCTGAATGTAATAACCTGTAAGTAAAAGTGTTGTCGTTTGATTTTTATCTATTTTATTTTTACCCTATAATAATATTTTGTATCGTTATCAAGCACCAGATAAGACGCCAATCAGCAGTATGAGGTATTTTTAGGAAGCAGCATAGTTGCATTTATTAACCAACTGACAAAAAGGAGACATACAATTTAACAATTAAGATCTGTTAAAATACAAAGGGACAAATATTTAGGTATTTTGTAACATATTAATTCAACAGCTTTAAGTAGCATTGCCTGCATTTCAAACAGATTCATGTAAAAGGGTAGGCCTACAATACCTGCAACATTTTTATACACAAAATCAAATGAATATAATTATTAAAGGAAATAAAATTAAGACTTAAGTTTAAAAAAAATTAAACTTATTGTTTTTAAATGTTACTTCATAGATAACTCTATAGGTCGTAATATATAAAAAAAGCTAATAGAAAATTGGCAAATTGTGCCTAAATTTTTTTTTTACTTGTTTCACTTAAAAAATTAAAAATCATGGTAGTAAATAAATTATTTTTATTTTTATTTTAGCAGCTTACCAAAAATTTTAGCAACAGTAGGTATTTTCCCAGGAATATATATTTTTTCCCGTGCTGTGAGAGTTATAAGTTAGGGCGTCATGTAAGACTATTGGCAATACATATTTAATTAATTTACATCCTATGTTGTATTACAGACGCGACTCTCTGAACTTATTATTTTAAACATTTTTTTTTTTGTATATTTAAGTCACTAAAGAAGTAAACTACTGCGTAAGAAATATAGATGTAAGAAAAAATGAGAAAAAGCGGCCAAAAACAAGCAAAATATCAGATTTTATTTTTTTGTAATGTGTTCTACCAATTTTAAAAATCTGAAAATTGTCATAGTCATAGAAAAACAGTTTCAGCACCATATTTATTTTTTTCAAGGAATCCATATTTTTTGTTATGTTTTTATGAATTTTTTAAAATAAGAAACGTTTCTCAAAATTACAGTTTTTTCCTAAAAATTCTTTTGCTCACATAATGTTGTAGGGCTTAAAATTACCTTTCTTTAAAAAAAAAGAAAACAATTTTTCGTCAACTAATAAGGAAGTTATGAAGAAAACACGTATATTTACGTTTTATTTAATTTTGAGGGTACTTTTGAACATTTTGACCTAAAAACTGGGGGATCTTTATTTTTTGGGATGAGAAACATCCTGAAATTTTTTCACTATGAAATTCCACTGGGGCCATTTTGACTATCTTATCCGGCTATGCCCTTTATAACTTAACAAGGGAAAAATAATTAATTCATTTAATAACCGCAGATCATAAAATGTTTACTATATGATCTTTTCTCTATCCTTTTGCTTTGATTTTGTGTATTTGCTATTCAAGTAATGGATTTGTGATTGGATCAAGATCAAACAACCCTCTCTGGGTTTGGCTTGTTTTATCGGTTTGAGAATATATAACATTGATCAATGTTGTGAATTTTCAGTGTATGAGAGAAAGGCTGAAAGCAGCCGCTGCTCAGGCCACCATAACCTCAGTTGAACTGGTCAACGTTAAACAAGAAAATGAGGTAAGCTTTTGGAAAGGATATATTCTAAGGTTGTAGATGCAGTCTTTGGAGTAGGGAAGATTGAATCAGATAGCTATCCAAACTATCTGGTTGTAAAGAGATGCTTTATTTATTGTGTGGAAAATTAATTAATGTGAATAATATATATAGGAAATATAAAAATAGGAAGAAAGACACTGGTGTAGAGTGTAGTCTTACAATAATCTATCAAGATCTTAATTTTAAAAACGAACATTAAAAAATTTTTGTGGTAATTTTTAAATTTTTTCTGCAGATTCCCTTCAAGACATTGTTTGAGAAGTAAAAACGTGTCTCAGCAGATAATTTTGATTTCCCTGTGAAAATTATAAATCAATCTTGTGGAAGGAATAGGATTCTATGTAAATTTTTAAACTATCTAAGATTAGCAGTACAGTAGAACCTCTCTTAACCATCACCCTTGGGACCATGATTATGACGGTTAAGAGAATAGATGGATAACAGAAGTTTCGTAGTAAACCTGTTCAATAAGTAGATTTTTAAGGTTTTGAGAGATATGAAACCCTCGTTTAAGTCCTAATTCAACATCTTTTCACTTTCCACCCGTCAGTTGCGTTAAATCACAATGGAGCACACTCTTTTTCGTCCTGTGTGCGATGCACAGACAAGTACGAAAAGTTAATTATGACACATTAAAAGTACAGTAGCAGTGACGGATAACAAAGAGTGTTGGTTGATCAAGTTTCCACTGTATTGAAGTTTTTTTTGTAATATGCTGTGTAAAAATGTTAAATACCTACTTGATTTTATTTTTTTGGAAATCTCAGCTTAAATTTCTGCCTTTAATACACTTAAATACCACCCAAAATGCCAGGTAGATGCAAGTAGATTCCTGATAGGATGTTTTTGCGGTATTTTCAGCGTTTAATCTTTGTTTTTATTTAACAGATATTCTATTTTTTAATGACACTTTCTAATTTTTTTCATGTACCTTATCTCAGAATCCAAGGAAAAGAAATCGATCTGAAGAAGGCACTTCGGAGCAGTCCCTAGACACCAGCAGTGTGTCCATAAAATCTGAATTAGGTCTTGAAGAGACTTTTAATCATTCCCCAAAGAAGAGAAAAACTGGGGATGAAGAAGTTTCCAACAGACTTGACGAATCTGTTATCAGTATCAACGAATCTGTTGTTAGTATCAAAAGTGAGGATGAAAGCCCCTTGCCCAAAAGAAATAAAGAAAGAAATAGAAATAAGAAGAAGCAGAAAAATAATGTGCCATATGAGACTGTCCAAGACATTGGGGAAGCACAAAGTGAAGACGGTTGCTCCCCGCCAAAAAAGATGAAAGTTGAGTATGATGAAGCTAGCGAATCAATAGAGAGCAATACGGGGGTAGGGAAAAAACAGTGGAAAAACAAACAAGGGATGGGAAAAAAGTCATCAGAAAGTTTTACACCTTTTGACTATAGTAAAGTAGACTACAACCAGTATCAACAGTCTGAAAACACACACACTCAGAGAAATGCTCCTGACAGATTTAAACATAAGGTAAGCTTAGTTGTATATAAGATGAATAATAAAGCTTTAGTCAAGACTTTTTTATATCAGTCTATTAAGTGTTACACTAATAGTATGGTGCCAACCATTAAATAGTTTAATTATTTTACTATGGCCGAATTTAAAAGTCATGGTATATATGTTTAATAGTTATTTGTGCATCTAGGGACTAAAGTGCAACTTTTTCTCTACAAGGGAAACTGTTGTCGCTTGATGGCGAAGACGAGGTCGACAATTTTCCTGAGGGAGAAAGAGCACTTTAGACCCATGATGCACACAAAATTTTTCCTCCACCTACGACCTACACCATTAACAATAATTGTGACTATATAACGTTACCTTCTTATGATATTTTTCTCCTTTGAACTAGGCTAGATTAGAATCGCATATAAATATATAACATAAGCAATTAAAAGCAATTACAATTAAGCAATGTAAACGACCAATTATTCAAACTCACACTATTTTAAAACAATTTTTTAAAATTAATTTTTTAAAATACCTCCTAAAATCTGTAGGTAAGAAACAATCATGTTTATAAAACGTTCGGCCATTCGGCATTTTGGTAACAACAAGCTCTAAATCAGGTGTTTTTAAATTTAGTGTTGCCAACTTAATTCATACAAAAAATTATTACCTGGCTATTTAATGCATACAGTTTTGTTTTCTTAAGTTGAAACACTGAAGTTCTTGAATTAAATTTAGAGTAAGCAAATGGAAATCGACAGTGTTGCCACATTTTCTCACTGTCCATTGCGGCATAGCCGGATTTCCCCCATGTATTTCTTATGAGATTACTTTTAGTCCCGTGGGAGAAAAAGTAAGTGAGTAAACCCCATGGAGTATAAACCAGTACTTTAGTATTCTATTCCAGGGACTAAAAGACGACTTTAGATAGTAGGTGGAGAAAAAGTAATTTTCAATTAGTTAAAAGTAAATAATTTATAATGACAACATTACTTTTTGTTTTGCATTCTATAAAAAAGAAAGTATTATTCCTAATTAATTTAAATTATAAACTGTAAACCTTTGTTGCAGGGTAAGAAGAAACAACAAAACAAAATGTTCACGTTTCAAAGGCAGTATGGGGGAAGTGGAAGCGGCAAGAAGAAATAACAGCATCCAACAAACTGACCAAAAATCAATGTAATACTTGTAAATTACATGCTGTATATAAATATGAACTTTTTTTAAACTTGTAAGTAAGTAATGTCGTGTTATTAAATTTCCTTTTTACCACCAGCCACTAGTTATAGATGAATTAAAAATATAATCTTATTTCATATTACCTTTACAATATTATTGATTATTAATAACTCATAAATTATATGAGGAAAAACCATATAAAAAGTCTAGAGGTTAGAAATACTGAGGGATTTTCAACTCTACCAACACTGAATCAGTAAAATAATGTCGACAGGAAATTAGCGCAAAAACTACTTTACAATTTTAAATTCAGAGAATTTTTATAATTTAAATTTAAGAAATGAATTAGGCACTATGAGAGAGGTGAAAATATACTCTAATGGAACTAAATCATTTTTCATTCCGTAGACACTTATCTTACTACCTCAGAATTGTCAGAATTGAGATCTGACAATCTATCTGAGATCTGGTTTTGTCCCATTTGGACAAAACCAACGGGCCCTGCAACTCATTGATCTATAACATGTAATACATGCTGTAAGCACCAATACTAATGATTCCTTAGTGATAAAATAAAACGTGAAAACAATTTGTCTCTAATATTTTCATTGGTAATGCATTAATGTCCTCAGTGATTAGAATCTTTATTTACTGTCTTACAAATGACATAGAGTATCATTTCAACTTAAAATCTAATTGAATAAATTTATTTTCTTCCAATGTTGAATGAATTGGGTGTTTAAAAAGAAGACACTCATGCAGAAGTGTAGACTGGTTAAAGTGGCGGCCAGTTGAAAGTTGGCCAGTAACGGTACTAAATTTATGTTTTGATATTTTAAAATGAGCTCTTCCACTGATAGAAGAAAGGGACCCAAGTTGAAAAAATATTTGTAGAAAAAATATATTCCTGTAATAGAAGAAACTTCTAATAGTTCACTCATTAGCTAATGTAATTCAGGAGGGTTTGTTTTCCAAAGTGATGCAGACAAATATTGCATAGAAGTTTGCTGTAAGAGGTGCTTACCTACTTTTTCACATTAATGTCAAAGTGGAGATGTTTTTTTTTTTTTTTTTTTTATTGACTCGTAATATTTTTGAGTATTTAGTAAAAGTTGACAAAAAGGGCCAGTATTCAGTTTTACCGTTGCAAGAGAAAAGAAAATAGAAAGACAAATAGTTAAAAATAAAATTACTTTTTAAAAATCTATAGTAATTTTAAAATATACTGTCCAGATGAAAATATAAAACTGTTAATAACAATTATTTTACAGCTGTTTCAAGATGTAGGTTCCAATTTTACTTCAATGTATTCTACTTTCACCTCTTTCGAATCTTCAGTTTTAAAACTTTTTACAAAGCAAGCAAAATGTATTTTCTGCATGTGACTCCACATTCTCTCCCTGGAGGAAAAGCCTATTTTGCAGAAGGAGCAAGCGTAACGGGTCGGATGGTTGGCGTAGCAGTGTTTCCGCAGTAGTATTTGTGTGAAGAACTTTTCCGTGCAGTGTTTGCAACCTAAGGCTTTTCCTGCCCGGTGGTTCTCTTCGTGTTTCGACATCAAGTGTTTGCGGTTCGTCTGATAGTCACAGAGGGAGCAGGAGAACTGCTTCTCCTCTGAATGGCTTTGAATATGTCTCTTCAGTGACGGCTGACGGTGGAATCTGCGGCCACAGACCTGGAACAGAAATGTTAGTGGTAATTAAAATGAAGATTTCTTACTCCCTTTATCTTACATATAATGGATATTTCATCTCAGTGAGTAGAATGACAAGTTCATACCTGCAGCAAAAAATGGGCCGGTTTCTCCGTTCCAGTTTAAACAGCAATCTGATTTGAAATTAAAATTTGGACCATAATAAATACAAGTTTGTCTTAGCTTGTAAGATTGTGATTAGATTTGGAGGCCTTAGAAAACCTGTGCACTGCTCCATGGAGGCAGGTGACTAGACACACTTGCAGCTTGAAGGATCTGCTTATCTCTCCTCCATGAGTGTATGGGCTGACTGAGTGCAAGTTTAGAGGATGATGTTCCTCAAAGAGACGAGAAAACCAAGTTTCAGGGAAACAGTTCATAATGAGCTGAATAGCCAATGGACTTGTTAGTGCAACAGTTCTGCTTGTCTTCATTGACAGATGCTGAACTTGGGGGGCAGATTTTAGGGGATGGCAAAGAGGAAACAAAATTAATAATTACTAAATGTTAAAAAATGAACAAGGCTAGAGATTTACCTCACAGAAGTACTGCGACTCTTGGGTATGGGACAGGCTGTGGTTCCGAAGGTACGCTCGGTCCATGAAGGTCTTGCCGCAGACTTCACACATAAACTGCGGCTTTATTATTCCCTTGCTATGCACTCGCAGCACATGCTTCGACATGGAATCGCATCTGGTCACTGTGTACGGACATTGGTCGCACGCAAACACCTTGCCGCTGTCCGTTCGCTTGGCCAACTTCTGTACGTCAGGATTCCAATTTTTCTCTTGGATTTTTGTTTCAATCTCTCTCGACTTTCTGGGTCTGCCGAGTTTCTTTGCCCCGTGCTCTTCAAACATATGATTTCTCAGGTTATGCTCGTCGATGAATACTCCGTGGCAGTACTTGCAGACAAACATGTCTGTAAAAGTAATAGTTATTAAACCAAAATACATTTTAGATTTTACACAAACTTAACACTAGCTTAAAATGTTGTAGTTATTAGCGAATTTCCTTAAAGGAATAAGCTATTACCATAGGTCTCATGGTAAGACCTAAGCCCAAGACCATGTTAACTTTTCATTTTGGGGCTCCCAGAAGCAAAAAACACTATTTGCTCAAATTTTTACCTATATATCTATATATATGTGTCTGTTAACACGATAGCGGCCATAAATGTGGTCTGATCTGAATGAAATTTGGTACAGACATGTAAAGTGGTAATCACTCGGACAAGTTTGTAAACCAGCACAATCGGAGCACCGGAAGGGGGGTAAAAGGGGGTAAACCCTCCCAAAAATGGGTTTTTTGAGTTTTTTATATAGAAAATTAAAAATTATCCAATTTTTGCTAGCATTATTGAATTCAGCTCAAAAAAACAAACTATTTAGTATTTTGAATCACTGCTCTACTATGTCCATTGGTTACCAAGATATTGAAAGTGGTAAACACAGTACGTTGTCCCAATGTTAACCTCATGAGAAATAAGTAAAATTCTATATCTCGCTTATTTCTCAACATATCTTGATAAAACTTGGTGAATGGTTTCTTCTAGTTCAGATCTACTAATTATTGAATTAAAACCACCCAGTTTTAATATTCACGTAGCAGCAAACCTGCATACTCATTCCCCATGTTATTCTTATGGAGCTTACAAAAACATGTCGTGTCTCGCTATGTTGGATTGAAATATGTTGTTTTGCATTTGAAATTCGCTGAGTATGCAGGTCTGCTGCAACGCGGGTATATTTTATCTACAAAAGTGCATTACGTAAACGTTGCTACTGTTCTTTTAACAAAACCTAATATAACAAATGAAAATAGATTGTTTATATCATAATAATTTTGTGCTTGGTTTTCATGTTTAAGACACCTCAAAAATTTATAGTCATAAAAAAGGTGTTTCTCAATCAAAATACAAACATAAGGTTGCTTTTAAAATACCCCTGTTGCAGCAGACCGCATACTCAATGAATTACAAATGCAAAAGAACATAAAAATATTTCAATCCAACATAGCGAGATTTGATATTTCCAGTACCAGCGAGGGGGGGGCAGGGGAAAATGCTTACGGCCCCCCAAATATGCACGAGATTAGAAATATTGAATTGAAACCGCACAGTTTTCTATTTTCCCAAAGAAGGCATACACCAAGTAAGTTTTATTTAGATTTTTAAGAAAAAAGGAAGGTAACATTTTTTTTCTTTCCGATAAGGATAACATGAGGATCGAGTATATAGGTTTGCTACAAAAAAATGGAAATATTGGGGATTTCAGACTAATATAGGGGCCTACATCAGATCTAATCTAGATGAAGTCACAAACCAAGTTTTATTAAGATATGTGAGAAATAAGCAAGATATCAAATTTTACTTAAGGTTAACTTTGGCAAAACGTACTGTGTTTACCACTTTCAATTTTTCAGTAAAGGTCATAGAGCAGAGATCCAAGATTCTTAATTGTTTTTTTTCGAGCTGAATTCAATGGTGCTAACAAAATTTGTCTATATAAAAAACTGAAAAAAACCCATTTGGACTAATCTTCAGTGTTCCGATTGGGCTGGTTTATGAACTCAGCCGAGTGATTATCAAATTTCATTAAGATCAGAATAGACCATATTTATGGCCGCTATCATGTTAAGAAATATATATAAATTCAAACAAATGCTGTTTTTTTCTTCGGGGACCCCAAAATGAAAAGTTATCATGGTCTCGGTCTTAGGTTTTACCATGAGATGTTTGGTAATAGCTTATTCCTTCAAGGAAATTAGCAAAAAATTAAATTTTTACCTCAAAGATCTGGCAGTCGTGGAATTTTAACTGGTTTTTGGAAGATTTAAGATGTAAAGCTTGCGAGCTTGGTTGACAGGGGAGGGAAGTGAACTGTTGTTTAATATTGAAGATTGCTTGATAATATAAACAAAACTGCAATATAAAAACTACCTAAAAATATTGATCTTCTGAAAAAATAATGAAAACTTTCTACTAACCTGCCTTTGGCATTCCTTTATCTTCAAAATTAATATCATTTATTTTAGATTCATTTGGTGGAGATAGTTGGTCCGTTATTTCAGTACTATCTTCAGTAGTTTCACGCTATTAAAACAAATTTCAAATTAATTTTTTTGTTTTATCAAATTTAAATTTCACATCAGATAGTTCAAATGTTTAGGTGTTCTGGTTGTTATTAATATAACGTTAAAAACCACTTCAAATTATTTTATCGTCAACAGAAATGTTTGAGGTGGAATTTTTCTTAAATTGATTAAACATTGAATATTATTTTTCTTCTAAATTATTGAAAATTTATTGAATAATATAAATATTGTATAAATAATGTAAATATTGTATCCTCAATCACAAATGCTTGTCACTTTCCTGAGGTGACCAGACGTTCATGTCCCGTTGTCCCAAGGAACTCCCTCAGGATACCCTATTGTCCCATTTCGGCAATCGTTTTACAAAAAATCATTTGTATAAATCGGCTACTTTATTAATTTAGAGTAATTTTGAATAACCTTCACTGTCGTTCTTTCTTTTAGTTTAGAAAATTATCTGTTCACAAATAAAATGACCATTGGGTTGTGGTCCAAAGTAAATGTAATTTAAATTTACCTTTGACAAGATAGAGTTAATGAGTGCTATTGACATTGAAAAATGTCATTTGGCATTTCATTGAAATCATTCGGCTGTTACCGGCATTGCTTGTGCATGATCGGTAAAATACCCGATACAGGAAAATGATGAATAAGAATGTGAGTTATGACATGTTACCTAATTAACTTCCTATCCTAGTAAAAAACATTTTGTGCAGTACCAAGGATAAAAGCAATTATTGTTTGATAGGAATGTCAAAAAAATGAACACTCTGAAAATGACTAAGAAACTACAAAAAACTTCTTTTTTGAAAAACTCCCAAGAGAGGACCACCCCAAGACCCCCTTTTGGGTCGAATCTCTTCATGTCCCGTTTTGGCTGTTAAAAAACCTGGTCACATCACACTTACCTCAACTGAGGAAACTAAATGATTTAAATTAGTATAGAACTTTAAAAAGTGGACTTGGAAACCAAAGAGAAATTCAGGACCCTACGTCATTAAATGATTTAATAATTTAATTATAAAAAATATTTAAAACCATTTTTGACCCTTAAAACGAAAATTATTTTATTGGACTAGGTCAGTGGATGAAGTATAAAATAGGTAGTCCCACTGTCCATAAATTATGTCATCTGAAAATAGGGGGGAAGGGTCCAGATTGGAAATGACGGTAAGATTATGTGCATGGGGGCTTATAGGGGGGTAAACGCTGAGGTGACGTCCTTTTTCAAATTTTGTTTTAATACTAAAGTAATTTAGATAGGAAAACTGGAAACATTCGATGGAATTAATTAAATTAAAGTTAAACAGCTTAGAAACTATATCCTCGATTCTTATAATATCCGTTAAAATGGTCATCTTAGCTCGGGAGGGGGTCCAAAAATGGCAAAAAAATTGTGACGTAATTTATGGATGGCCCCGTAATGAAACAGAACGCTATCAAAATATGACAACGACAAACTCGGTCGTCTACCATTTTGGATGATGACAAAGTCGGACGACTACAACGGCGATAAACCCAGACCGTTTTGAAAGTGTCCTGATTCGTCGGGTGGGTCGACCCTAGTAGCAAACCAGTGAACTACTAGGCCAAGCCCTCACTAATAGCAACCGGGGGTCACAGAAATCTATCACGAGACAGTCTCGTGTAAAGTCTCCAATGGGTTAACAGTTATTTGGTTTTCTGGGTAGCGGATTTGTACCCCCCAGATATGTACCCCCCACAAAAAACGCTGCGTCATTTTGACGTCACAGGAGGCGGGGCCTAAATCGCTCGAGAAACAGCCCGCGACTGGAAATGCTCCCTTCAATACATTATTAAATCATCAACACCTAAATGGTTTGCAATTAAATTATTTCCCTTAAGTCTGACCCCGAAATTGCACCCCCCGGATTTGTACCCCCCGTGGTCATATTCTTAAGTCCGACCCCGGATTTGTACCCCCCGTCGCCAAATCTTCAAGTACTATCCCGGGTTTGTACCCCCCGGATTTGTACCCCCGGATTTGTACCCCCGATTGAGTTAGGACGAAATGAATGGCTTAAAAACCTCCTCCGTGAAATTTTACATATTTATATTTCATAGCAAACTGTCCAACGGAGTACGTGAAACATATATAATCAAACAAACAAGTTTTTTATGATATTTATTTTTTAGTTTTTATATTTAGTTTTTTATGATAAGTTTTTTTTTTAGATATTCAAAACAATATTTTATCCAATACTTTCATCACGTATTATTGACAGATTTTCTAGCCCACTTAATGATGAATAAGACTACACAATATAATAATAATAAGACATATTCGTAGAATAATATTAGGCAATCATTTAACGAACAGCCGTTGATTTACGAGAACTAATTAAAAAAGTCAACAACAACAACAACAACAACAACAACCAATATTGACCCGGTATATTTCCATGGTCGGTCAAACTGGATTTGAGCACAGGGGTACAAATCCGGGGTAAGACTTAATGATATGGCCACGGGGGGTACAAATCCGGGAGTACAAATCCAGGGTAGGACTTAAGAATTTGACCACGGGGGTACAAATCCGGGGGGTACAATTCCAGTGTCGGTCTTGAGAAGTTTAATTGGATTTATATCAAGTATGCAGCTGTTCAGCCACCCGTGAAATGGCAGTTGATTAAAGTACATAATAATTTATCCGTCCTTAAAGTTCGCGGCCGGAATTGTACCCCCCGTCCTGTGACGTCAAAATGACGTAGCGTTTTTTCTGGAGGGTACAAATCCGGGGGGTACAATTCCGGCGACCCGAACAATTTTTCTAGGGTTAGGCGGTTTTTTCATTTCTTTCCTCGACTTAGGAACTCATTAGCTCAGCAATCTGATTTGGTACTGTAGCGCAATCTGATTGAAGCTGAATGACAAAAACGAGCAGCTGACTTAAAACCAACATGGCCACAGAAATGGTATATTACGTTACAAGGTCGGAAAGTACTGTTTTGCCGGACGAACATGATAGATCCCACGCGAACGAAAGCGAGTGCGGGATTTTCATGTGAATACGGTTAAACACACTTTCAATCATAACGAATTCATTGCATAAGCCAATAAGTTCCTCAATCCTTCAAACAAGTTTTCTAGAAAACTTACCATGTCACTACATTCCTCTAAAAAAAAACAATTAACACGCATTAAACGTCACCGTCGCGTCGGTTTGCTGCAAATCAGCTGATTGCTTACTCCCACTCCCGTTTCCTGTAATCGCAGTCCGGCAAAACGTTAGCAGTCTGGAAAAGTTTTTGTCGAACTAGAACGGCAAATACGGCAATGGGTAACTTTTGAGCCAACAAAGAGAAACAGAAAACAGACGTTTCAGTATGATGAAAAGTGCATTACGTTGCAAATCTACTTCTACGCTCTTTCTATGGCATTACTTTAAATCTCTAGCACAAAGTGAATTATGTAACTCTCGCAATAAAGACCACGTAATAGTTTATGAATTACCTGAATATTTTGGGCTTTTCCCTCCAGTAATAATTTTTCTTCGCCATTGAGATTTTGAGAAAAATCATCAACTTCCTCAATTATTATTTGTTTTCCTTTATTATTATCTACAACTTCAACATGGTCCTCTTCAATAGTGTCAGAAACTTCTGTTTTACTGCAGAAAATAAAAATTTAATCTTAATTTGAATTTAATTTGAAATTTTCTGTGAATAAGTAGGTAGCTACATGAATACCAATAAAATACATATATTTAATTGGGTCTTTAAAGGTTAGACATTTTTATTAGATTTGTTGATTAAATTAGTGTCAGACGTGAAACTAGTTGTGGCAATAAAATAATGTTTTAGCATTGCTATTGGCATCCCAAAATTGATCAAACTATTTTAAAATTACAGATGACTACTCAATAAAAACTGCTATTTGGTAAATATATTAATCAAACTTAGAGTATGAATTAACCTCAGTTAAAAAAAGAAAAAAACTTAAAAAACTCAAGAAAGTTCAATAAAACTTAAAGAAAGATTATTATAACAATAATACTGCAGCAGCTATGTTGGTGGGAAAATAAATGCCTGAAGGAATGATTAATCCTCTTGGGTTCACTAAAAATCTTAAAAATAATATATGCAAAAAGTGATACATTTCAAACCGTGCTAAAAATACGACTTATGAAAATTGTGTCTCTTCAACTTACTCGCAAGTTTGAGTTTCGAGAAGATACAGATTTTTGGGGTAGTTTTATTTAAATTGGGGTTTTATTTAAATTTTCACTGAAATTTTTGAGCTAGTTTTAAGTTGAGTAAACTAAACCGTATCGGATTTATTTTGTAACTTGATAACATTTACCAAAGCACAGAATTTTCCGGCATGAAATCCTCTTCTGAACTGTTTGGTGTGTTTGGCAAGCCCTCGCCATCCATAGATACAATTTCACGGTCCTGTATTTAATCCTGAAATGGTTTAAAAGTTATGTAACCATTATAAATAAATATTTCAAATATTTATTCTAAAAATTAAAAGGGTAAAAGAAAATACACTCCTTGATTTGAAAACGTAATCAATTAAATATTTTTGATTGAATATTGTTATGGATTTTGAACCGAGTCCAAGCAATAGACGGCTGTATTATGTGTCAATAACTTGAATAACTTGATAACTTGAAGCAAGAGAATACGGGGATATTTTAATAATCTGCTCAAATAGCTTCGTTCCCAGTCAAGGAAATGAACGGTTCAAGAAAATACAGCGAGATTTGTAAATGGAGCGAAGTTATGGCACACTCTCTATTTTTATTCAAGCGCCAAAATGTCATAAAAATATCAGACTAATTTATGATCCAAAAAAATATAAATTTCTAAACATATTTGGTGTAGTCAGCCTTCTGTAAGGAGAGTATCGGGTGGTCCAATGATTCTTTTTGTCTATGACTGAGCTATAGTTTATTATATTTTCAAAACATCAAGATAACAATTAAATACTTTTAGATGTGAAGTGCAGGTGAATTTTATGGTTTATTTCAAGCACACACTTAACTAAGTATTTTCTGAAAATAATCATTCTAACGTCTTACCTCTCTCTGTGAAGTACAAAAATGTAGTTGTCTAGTTCATAAGCAAAACTAACCACTTTACAATGAAGGTTCTTTTTACGATAAGTTGTTTGGTTTTTGAACAATGAACTTGATCATATGTTTATAATGTCATATCATGTGGGTGAATCCGAGCTGGATTTCAAGGACCAATAAAATATCTTTTTGCATCAGGTTTTAATTAGAGTAAATATGATAATATATGTACAGAACATGAGCTAATTAAACACTATTGTGCTTAGCATATTAGAAATAAACTATGAAAAAAGAAAAAGGAAAAAATTAGACAAAACGATGTCCAAGGTCAAGGATGTTGTGTCTTTTCAACCTGTAGTCCAGGAGATTTAATGCCAAAAATTTAGGGTGATCTTCAATTTTACACTGGTAATTTTGACTAAAATTTGAAATCTCTTCTCGAACAAATGGAATTTTGCAATCAGCATGGATGACTTTGTTTGTAACATACCATGGGGCATTGAGGATTCTTCATAATGTTTTAGATTGATAGCGTTGAATTATCTCAATATTCGAATTTGACTCCGTCCCCCAGAGCTGGATTCCGTAGGTCCACAGAGGCTTTAACATAACCTTGTACAGAAGCAGTTTGTTTTGGACTGATAATTTTTAATGTTGGCCAATAAACCAGGCCAATTTGTTGGTTAAGTTTAAATTCAATCTCTTGTTCCAAGTGTGGGAGCGCCAAGTAAGTCGTCTATCTAGGTGCATACCAAGGTAAACTTCACCTGCTTGAGGAAGAGCGACATTGTTTAACGTGACTTGAGTAATAAAATATACAATTATAGATGCTGAAAGACTTCCCGGTTAGATAAAGAACGGATTCGCGCTCACAACAAATGAACGCGTCTTAAATGACTCCAAAACAAACAAAAAACGCTCTGTTACAAAAAATATATGTTTTAGGACAAGTGGATTTGCGTTACGTTGGTGACGAATACTCAAGTAACAAAAGTAGTATTGGAATTTTAAAGAAATAAATTTCAAAAGATGGAAAAGTTGCGGATATTGGCCGAACTGTGAGCTCTAGAGATTCAAGTTTGATTGGATGGCTCCAGCAGAGTTGTGTTATCAAGTAGCCCACTCCATCCGACAAAACTCAAATTAACTTGTATGAAAAGTCATGTCCGGCTTAACAGCGACGATATCTTGTAGTCGAAATAATACAACTAAACACTAACTGTTGTATACTAAAAAGAATAAACATGAAAATAATTCTATTAACCAATAAGATTAATCTTATTCCCTAAACACTCTGATTAATGTAAACCTTATTTTTTAATCAGGTAGTTTAAATTATGTTTATGGTTTAAAATTGATTTTATGTAATACAACAAATTATATTGTGACAATATGATTTTTTTGTATCTCAACATAGGGCGTTCAGGTCGAGTTAAGTACAATCCATGTCAAATGATGTGACCCAGACCGTCCGTATAATTCTTATGTTGATTGGCTATTGCCATGCGAATATCCTGGGCTATGTAATTGACACGGACTGATTCAGCGTTTTAGAATGTTTCAGGCTTTCTAAACGCCTTTTACGATTATAAATACCCCCGTTGCAGCAGACCTGCATACTCAGCGTATTTCAAGTGTAAAACAACATATTTCAATCCAACATGGCGAAATTTGACATGTTTTTGAAAGCTCCATAAGAATAACATGGGGAATGAGTATGAAGGGTTGCTGCTACAGGTATGTTTAAACTGGTTGGTTTTAATTCAATATTTAGTAGATCTGAACTAGAAGAAGTCATTTACCAAGTTTTATAAAGATATGCTGAGAAATAAGCGAGATATAGAATTTTACTTATTTCCCATAAGGTTAACATTGGGACAACGTACTGTGTTTACCACTTTCAATATCTCGGTAACCAATGGACATAGAGCAGTGATTAAAAATACTAAATTGTTTGTTTTTTTCGAGCTGAATTCAATGGTGCCAACAAAAATTTGACAAGTTTTATTTTTCTGTGTGAAAAACTCAAAAAACCCATTTTTGGGGGGTTTATCCCCCTTTACCCCCCCTTTCGGTGGTCCGGTCGGGCTGGTTCACGAACTCGTCCGAGTGATTACCACTTTACACGTCTGTATCAAATTTCATTAAGATCGGACCATATTTACGGCCGCTATCGTGTTAACAGACATATATATATATATATATATATATATATATATATATAAATTCAAACGAGTGGTGTTTTTTGCTTCTGGGGGGCCCAAAATGAAAAAATAACATGATCTCGGACTTAGGTCTTACCATGAGTACTACCGTAATAGATTATTCCTTTAAGGAAATTCGCTAAAAGGGTTTGTGATTCAACAACAAAACCAATTTAACGGTTAAATTTATTTACGTGACATATTTAATTTATAAACTATTTACAAAAATATTGAGGGAATTAAAAATGCTGTATCTCTCTTAGCATCGTCAGATATAAAAAGAGATGAATTACAATAGTCTGAAACAAAATGCAATAATGCACTGGCTTTAAAAATGCCGAATGTGAACAGCTCCAATATAGAAACACTGTAAAATATAATTTTGTTTTTACTTTCTGCAACATTTTCTCGAAGGTACTATCAGCTGTTCGGGAAAATAAGATAAAAGTAAAACACTCAAAAGTCAAATCAAAATTAAATTTTCAACTTGGGAATGTATTATAATGGACTATCTCGGAATTTATAGATTAGGTTACCGTGGTGCTAATAAACAAGCGATCAAAGTGAAAGAAGAAAAAATAGAAGACTCAGAAGTGCCATATCCTAAGATTTTTGACGAGATCTACACCTACGGCCTCTCCGCGGAGCAGTACGCTGAAGTGAGGAAATGTCCAAAAACTCTTAAAGAGTATTGGAGGTGTGGCTGCCCTTTCTCTGAACCCGCTTCCGGGTTGGACCAAGTCAAATTGATCAGGAAACGGAGGAGGAACATAACAAAATACGACCTTCTAAACCAAAAGATTTTCATATCCCGCGAGGAAAAAATATTGGTGTCGGCCCAAACCGAGTTTTTTTGGGGGATCAAAAACAACGATGTCAAACTGATTTCAAACTCGATCGCTAAAGGCGCTGAGCCCAGAGGTTGCAGCAAAGACATTCCGTTCCCTTTGCATTATTTGGCAAAGCAAGGCCACGACAAAGCCGTAAAAGTTCTTCTGGGACACGGAGTCCCAACTAATACCGTAGACAAAGACGGGAGAACCCCTTTGTACCTTGCAGCAGCGCACGGGCACGTCGACGTTTGTAAACTTCTCCTGCAGCACGGCGCGTGTTACAGACATAGGAAAAACGGGAACAACCCCCTATTGGCATGTAAATCCAATACGCTTTTAATCAAATTGTTTAGTAAAATTTCTCATGCTTTTCGTTTAGTACGCCGAGGGGATAACAAAATTTTAAGAATGATAAAACGTCTCTCATACAAAGACGTCTCCTTGGTTGACACCATAACCAACCCCGTAGACTCCAAGGGGAGGTCCATTACAGCAGTCGCTCTGCAGTATGGCCACGAGGAGCTTGCTGAGAGGATACTTACTTTTAGACTACAAGCATCGAATTTTGATTAAAATTTAATTTTTACACAGATGTGACACACATTTAATAACCAGTGCGATTTGGCTGGTTATTGCCCTTTGGAAATAAATGCTGCTTTAATAGTTCACTAAATCTTGTATTGATTTTAGAACAAAACAATTATTGGAGGTTTTGTGATAAGTTATCACAGAATGAAAATGTTAACTTGTGAAACTTTGTACAGTAAGGGAAGAAAGTACGACGTTTTGTCAATAGGAGCCCTTTTTTACGTGAAAGCAATCGTTCTCTCACAAATCGTTCTGCTCCATGCTACATTCAATCATCATACAGGAACAAAGGAGGTTCTTAAAAACCCACGTCCATGAATCATTTAAAAGGCTGGATCAAAACGTATCATTCAATTAATACATAGGCTGATAATAAATAAAGAACTAAGAAATTTATTTACCGTAAGAGATAAGACTTTCTTAAAACGCGACATTCAATCAAACATAGTAGTTTAAATTCACTTAAGAAAATTCTAGCCGAACAAGCATATGACCACTCAAATATTTTAGGGAGTTGAAGGTAAACCATAGAACCAACTCATTATGGCAATTCTAGCCGAACAAGTATATGATCACTCATTCGCTATCAATTACATTATTTCTGATGAACTATCTTACAATTGGTTTTCTTTCCAAAGTAAAGTTTTGACAATGCTAGCCAAACAAGCATATCACACTAGAGATTGCTATGATATCACTCATTCACTGAAGCAGTTACATTATTTCTGACGTTCTACCTCCCCTTTGGCTTACTTTCATAAGTAAAGTTTTACCATTGCTAGCCGAACATATGATCACTCATTCGCTACAACAGTTGCTTTGTTTCGGATGTTCTAACTCTCCGTTGGTTTATTTCCCAAGTAAAGTTTTGATTGCTCAGAGGACTTTGTGTTACAACAGTTCAGCATTAGCCATGGGACGATACAGGTGAATCTATTGTTGTTAGCTTAACCATTGACTATATACCTGAAAAAGTATAGTATATGAAAGTCATATTTTTTTTAATCAATGGCTTAACCAACCACCTATGTATGCAATTATTTGTGTTGCAGCAACATGTGTTGCGTCAGTCAGTGAAATACATTTTGATTAAATCTGTAAAATGTTTATAAAATATTTGAAGAATGTATAGGTAGACATTCGTGATCGATCTTAACTTGATTTTTATCACCCAAAAGGCGTACAATACTAATGGTATGCACATCAGTTTTACAAAAACAATCGACCCTCTAAAACACTGCTCATTGTATTTTCCCTCGGTCCAAATTTTCAGACGTTGCCCCTCTTGCGGGTTCCCCCATAAAATGAATAAATATTTTCTAGATCGGCATTGTAAAATCTAAGACAATCTCCAGTTATCCACAGTCACCGCACAGAGAACACTATTCGTAAAAATTCTTATATGTCTGTGACAAGAAATAGATTCTCAATTTTTGAGTCCTCCTTGCTAAGACGTCTGAAAAATTAGATTATACGAACTACTTGAAACACAAATGACGTTTTTCAAAATGGTTACAAATAGAATTTAAAAGTTGTCTGTAAACATATCTAATTTTAGTTCTATAATACAAAAACCTCGTAATTTAGCACAAAAATATTTTCTTTTTATCCCCGGCAAAAGTAAATGTATTGCTTGGACAATGTCAATTGTATCGACATCACGTTGAAATGTATGGTAAGTGATAATCAAAGTATAATAAAACTTCAACCACTTACATAACATAACATAATGTGTTATTTTAAACTGATTTATCTTCAATCAGACGAATTAGTAGCCAAAGTAGCGTACAACCGGTGATTATTACGTACCAGGAGTCGGCCGGTGTTCAGAGTCAGTGGGTGGCTTGTCAGAGATTAGCACCATATTGGGTTAACGATCAGACCGGGCCCTTGGCGGGGCAGCTTACATTGGTTTCGTATAAGGTCTGTTTTAACTAGCTTAGTTAAATTTGAAACTGAGGGTAAACCCTTTCAATTAGTATTTTTGATATTCCTGATGCCACGGAAAAGCAATTAATAAAGTGCAGACAAGATTTTTCGAGTGGGGAAGTTTCGTTACAAACACTTCAAACGACTTTTGAAATTTAATTTATAATGTAAGTCTATAAGCTTATATCTAGCTGCGTTATTTCATAATAAAATGTATACTAGAGACTCTCAATATCAATTGTTGTGAGAAATACTTTTTATTCTAATTGAACGAGAAAATGAAATATGTTTCAGTTAGTTTGCTGTTTGTTTAAGCAAATTTCCCTTATAGGGAAGAAGCAATTACCATAGGTCTCATGGTAAGACCTAAGCCCGAGACCATGATAACTTTTCGTTTTGGGGCCACCAGAAGCAAAAAACACCATTCGTTCAAAATTTTATATATATATATGTGTCTGTGAGCACGATAGCGGCCGTAAAAATGGTCCAATCTTAATAAAATTTGGTACACACATGTAAAGTGGTAATCCCTCGGACGAGTTCGTGAACCAGCCCGATCGGACCACCGGAAGGAGGATAAAGGGGGATAAACCCCCCCAAAAATGGGTTTTTTGAGTTTTTCATATAGAAAAATAAAATTTATCACATTTTCGATGGCACCATTGAATCCAGCTAAAAAAACAAACAATTTAGTATTTGAATCACTGCTCTATGTCCATTGGTTACCGAGATATTGAAAGTGGTAAATACAGTACGTTGTCCCAATGTTAACCTTATGGGAAATAAATAAAATTCTATATCTCGGTTATTTCTCAACATATCTTGATAAAACTTGGTAAATAGGTTCTTCTAGTTCAGATCTACTAAATATTGAATTAAAACCACCCAGTTTTAATATACCTGTAGCAGCAAACCTGTATACTCTTTTCTCGTGTTATTCTTATGGAGCTTACCAAAACATGTCAAATCTCGATATGTTGGATTGAAATATGTTTTTTTGCATTTGAAATTCGCTGAGTATGCAGGCATGCTGCAACGGGGGTATTTTGTATTCATCGTTGTGTGTGTCTATTTGCGTGTTCCCAGTAAGCACAAAAAATACTAAACCGACTATACTCAATTCCACGTTCACCTTTCAGTAAAGGCCATGGGCCCTATTTTTGAAATGGGTGAGTTGGTGAGTGATTGAGTCACTCAACTCTCAAGTTATTTGTTTTTAATTATAAAATGAATTCACAAATAAAAATTAAAATATTCCTAGCTAACTTAATGAATTTAGCCCCACAACATCTGTGTTTATCATTTGAATAGACATTTATTCTTAAAAATTCATAATTTAAATATAGACATCATATACATTGAGTATCTCACCAATCCAACCATTTTTACTCACCAAGCAATAGGCTGTTAAGTAAAAACGTGTGAGTTGACAGGAAACAAGCTTCTTCTTCTTCCCTTTTGGAGGAAGTAATAACAGTAATCATGGAAAGCCTTTCCACTTAGGTTATGTTTACCTTTTGATACTGAATATTTAAAAGCGTTCGAATAGCCTTTGAACTATTTATAAAATGCCTTGCAACTAAATTTACCTATAAATTTACTAAGATAGTTTAGTGAAAGACACGAAAAATGAGGTAATTCCTTAAATTGGTCAATGTTTACATTTGGCTTTCTAGTTTGACAGATGTATCGTCTGAAACTTTGACATTCCACGTGGTGGTTTAAACAATGCTACCATCAGCTGACAGGTGAATTGACAAGTGACTCACTACTCAACTCTAAACCGTTTCAAAAATAGGCCCCCATATGGGAGATAGCTACTATTACCTTTGCTGAGTTTATTTGTTTACTGAATCCGTATCATGTGATAGTAAAATCATCAGCTGATTATTATTTCATATGGGTAGTACAACCTAATTGCCATTTGAAACACATGGCTTATGAAAATTACATACTGAAAGGTTTTTTATTTATTTAACTTTACAATCTGTTCTATGCTAATGTGAACAATGAGTAAATATTATGTAGGGTACAATTTTAGTTATAGAAATTTATCCTCAGTTTACAAAACGAAATGGCAAGTCCAAGATTGAAGACTTCTTCAGTCTGTAAACAGTGTCTGTATTGTCGAGTAGGTTCAAGGCTAGGTGATTAGGGTGGTTTTCTAATTTTTCAATATAATTTTCACTAAATTTCGTGATCTCTTCTTTCAATGTAGGTATTTTAAAGTCTTCATGTAAGGTCCTGTTGGAAACATACCAAGGTGCGTTGGCAATCGTACGTAATAATTTTGACTGGTACCTTTGAATTATTTCAATGTTAGAGACACTTGCAGAACCCCAAAGATACTGAAAGGTGAATGTGGAATTGAGTATAGACTGAAATTTACACTAAACTATTATGAACCTAGCCAACACATCGGCCTATTCACATCCTCAAAATCCCCTCGGGCTAGGCCCCGTGGACGACCAAAGTTTAAATGTTTACATTGTAGTATAATATGAAGAGATATCGCTTTAATTTGACAGTTTAAAGAGCAGAAACGAGAACAGTGGCTTTAGCAATTTGCAAAGTCCATTGACCAAATTGATACCCTCTTTACCTGTGCGAAGATTTCGTTTGTGTCTGTGTATATATATCTATTTGTTCAGGATAGTCACAGAATAGTCCAGTCAATTTACTCAATGACCTTAAAAATTGCAAGAAGACGTTTTTGATGGAATTTTATTTAGAAAAATATGCATTTTAGCATATCCAAAGTTTACCAAAATCGGACCACGGGAAACCCCCTAAAATAACGTTTGAAAATGACGGCTTTTCCCACTAACTTACAAAAATGGTTTTAAAAGTCTCCCAACAGCATTTTTGTCAACGTTTTTTTTCAAAATATTGACAGTAAAAAATGTATAAAATGACAGTGTTGTAATTGTTGACCAGTGTTAAGATTTGTGCTACATGAAAACATTGATGTTTAAATTATGTAAATTATATTTAAATTGTAACGTGAATTCCTTGCGGATTATTTACTGTTAAAGTATTCTAGAAAACAAAAATATGCAGGAGGCGTAAAATAAAAAGTAACATGAGAATCTTTTATTTATTTTTTACTTAAAGCTGAAACAAGGAATTTAAAAAAGACCAGAGGTAAGAACAGCTGTTTCAAGCTGACTACATAAAATGCAAATTCCATAGGTAAGACTACTCATTAAGAACGAGCGAAGAACAGGCACAGCGGACTACTCTTTGAATAAACCGAAGTTTTTAGTGGTGCGACGCCAGCAGTTGTCGGCTATTGAAGTTCACAACAAAAGCTGCGGCGCGGCGGCTAACCAATAAACCTCGGCTGCCGCTGCTCCCGACAGTTCCCAACTCGCGGTTTCAATTAATTAATAACCGCAACGAAATTAACAACTCGATACACTTCATTAAACAGAACAATAAGTCATACATCTTGATATGGAAGAAATATCTTTTGGAAATGTTGATTTCTTCTTGTGAACTTTAATGTTCTGTTCGTCAGACACTTTTTCGTTATACCTCTGCGAAAATGGCAATTTTCATTACACGAGTTGTGAGCCTAAGGAAACTCTTTTTCGCCCTATAGGGAGAAAAATAATCAGGTGATGTCGAGGACGCCAGCTGTTCGTTTATGATGCACTAAAACTGCAAACGTATTAGTCAGGGTGCCAACCCATTGTAAGTTACGATGACCTGGAAATTTGGGTGGACAGCGATTTTTTTGCTGATTCTGACTCAGTTTTTTGTGCTGATTACGAATCTGCCGGGTGCAACTTTGGCACCCTTGGGCAAACGCCACCATATTGGAAAAATGGCGGCAAAGAGGTTTTTCAATGTTAACACGATAGAATCCGTAAAAATGGTCCGATCTCAACGAAAATCGGTACAGACATGTAAAATGGTAATCCCCTATTCAATTTAACAAACCAGCTCGATAAGGCCACCGGAAGTGGGGGTTAAGGGGAATAAACCCCCTTAAAAAGGGGTTTTTTGGTTTTTTCACATGGCAAAATAAAATAATCAAAATATCGTTTCCACCATTGAATTTAGCTTAAAAAAACTAACAATTTGGTATTTTTAATCATTGCTCTATGTCCATTGGTTGCCGAGATATTGAAAGCGGAAAAACCGTACACCGTCCCTATGTTATCCTTATGGGGAAAAATGTAAAATTCTATATCTCGCTTACTTCTCAATATATCTGAATAAAACTTGGTGTGTTGCTTCATCTAGTTGAGATATACTTGGTTATGGCCTTAAGTACTCTATTTTTACATTCACACTGCAGCAAACCTACGTACTCATTCCCCATGCTATCCTTATGGGAAATAAATAAAGTACTAAAACCTCCATATTTTCGACATATCTCGATCAAACTTAGAATATAGCCTCTTCTATTTGAGTTATACTGGGATAATGACTGAAAACACCCAATATTTACAAACATGCAGTAGCAGACCTGCATACTCATTCCCCATGTTATTCTTATGAAGAAAATAAAAAATATGTCATATACCGTTTATGTTGCGTTTAAATATTATTTTAAGTGTTTTAAATTCCCTAGATATGTAGATCTGCTACAATGGGGTTATTTACGATGTCTAACAATTTCATTAATTTTTAAAGCTCTTGAGTAAAAATATAATTGTAAATTCCCAAAAATTTATTTCAGCCAGAAGCTGTTCCCAAAATTTAACTTAAATTTCGGGACCGCCGAGCCTGACCTTATTTTTTTTAACTCGGTCCTCAAACACAACATTTATTGCTTTGATTAGCAGTACTTACCAAACACAACATAATTAATTGAAGTTTACACTCACTAAGCTTGGCCCCCCATGCGAATAAAATAATTTTGTTTACCTTCCCTTCGCTTTAAAAGGGAACGCGCCAAAGTCGGACAGTGCCAAAATCGGACAGCACCAACTCGGGACTGTTTTTCCGCCCTGAGTTGGCGCTGTCCGACTTTGACGTTTCTGTGCAAAAATGAAACAGTCCGGGTTTGGCACCTGACGCTCCCGACGAATCGGGGCTGTTTTAAAACAGTCCGGGTTTGGCGCCTCGCGCACAAACGGAACTAACCACTTTTGGCCACATCCCGATTTAGTCATCGACTGTACTCTCCGCCATATTAGCCACACCCCCAAATTCTATTGGTTGTTTTATGAGAATCGCGCTCCTCCGTCGAGGGACATTTGAAACAGAACAGCTGGATACGTTTACACGATATTTTCTTAACTGTGGTGAACATCCTCGTGATTTTCCTTGTTTATGAAGTAGCAGTTTTTTAATCGAGTTCGTACAATGAGTCATTTAATATAGGCCTATTTTGGTACTTTGGTAAATCACATTGGATGCAAATATTTGAATGGGCACCTACTTATTTTATGGACTATGCTATTATAGATATATTTTATAAATATATTTTACATTATACGTTTGCCTTTTTGAATTTTATAAATTGCCAAACATGCAGTCTAGAACCTATACATTCTAACAGACAATACCTGACTGTTAACAAAAAGGCTTTAAATATTTACATATTTATAAATTCAAAAAATAAATTTGGAACTTATGTGGTCCAAAAAGGACTAATGTGTTTATACAGTGTGTAAAAAAATCCGTCCCCCATCTTTGATTTTTTTATTGTTAAGACAAACAAATAACCTTTGGGGAATGATGCTAACTCAACCCAAATTATTTTTTACGTTACCAAAAATTTTGAGTGTCCCCCAAAAGTGGGAGATTTTAGGGGCAACTCAAAATTTGCAAATGTAAACCCCTTTTACATTTGCCTTTTACAGTGACCTCTCATTTTAAAGAGTTTTCAAAAAATAGATGAATGGTGAAAGTTGGAGGTCTCTAAAGTGTTTCTATCCAAATTGACAGCTTGTCAAAGTTTTGAATACAACACATCCTCAAAACCTGGCGTCTAGGACGTTTGGAGTTTTAATTCACCTTTGGTGACTTAAAAATGAAACGAACCTGGAAAATGAAAAAGTGGTCTCTTTGGTGATATTTAAAATGTTGAGTGTCACCCAAAAATGGGGGATTTCGGGGGCAACTCAAAATTTTCAAGTGCAAACCCCTTTCGAGTGACCCCTCAATTTAAATAGCTTTAAAAAATAGGTCAATGGTGGAGGTTGGAGGTCGCTAACGTGTTTCTATTAAAATTGGCAGCTTGTCAAAGTTTTGAATACGACTCCTTGAAAATTTTACAAGCTGCCAATTTTGATTAAAACACGTTAGCGACCTCCAACCTCCTCCATTCGCCTATTTTTTTAAAGGTCTTTAAAATGAAGGGTCACTCGAAAGGGGTTTGCACCTGGAAATTTTGAGTTGCCCACAAAATCCCCCATTTTAGGGGGACACTCCAAAGTTTAAATATCATGAAAGAGACCACCTTTTTATTGAATAGAATAAAAAAATAACCCCATTGCAGCAGATCTGCATATCTAGGGAATTTAAAACACTTAAAATAATATTTAAACGCAACATAAACGGTATATGACATATTTTTATTTTCTTCATAAGAATAACATGGGGAATGAGTATGCAGGTCTGCTACTGCATGTTTGTAAATATTGGGTGTTTTCAGTCATTATCCCAGTATAACTCAAATAGAAGAGGCTATATTCTAAGTTTGATCGAGATATGTCGAAAATATGGAGGTTTTAGTACTTTATTTATTTCCCATAAGGATAGCATGGGGAATGAGTACGTAGGTTTGCTGCAGTGTGAATGTAAAAATAGAGTACTTAAGGCCATAATCAAGTATATCTCAACTAGATGAAGCAACACACCAAGTTTTATTCAGATATATTGAGAAGTAAGCGAGATATAGAATTTTACATTTTTCCCCATAAGGATAACATAGGGACGGTGTACGATTTTTCCCTTTCAATATCTCGGCAACCAATGGACATAGAGCAATGATTAAAAATACCAAATTGTTAGTTTTTTAAGCTAAATTCAATGGTGGAAACGATATTTTGATTATTTTAATTTTGCCATGTGAAAAAACCAAAAAACCCCTTTTTAAGGGGGTTTATTCCCCTTAACCCCCACTTCCGGTGGTCTTATCGAGCTGGTTTGTTAAATTGAATAGGGGATTACCATTTTACATGTCTGTACCGATTTTCGTTGAGATCGGACCATTTTTACGGATTCTATCGTGTTAACATTGAAAAACCTCTTTGCCGCCATTTTTCCAATATGGCGGCGTTTGCCCAAGGGTGCCAAAGTTGCACCCGGCAGATTCGTAATCAGCGCAAAAAACTGAGTCAGAATCAGTTAAAAAACCTTTGTCCACCCAAATTTCCAGGTCCTCCTTGCTGGCGCCCTGACTATATGTAAGTCAGCGTCGATGGTGAGCTATCGATTGAGCTAACTCTTAAGTGGTTATCGGGTTTTATTATCAATTGCAATTCATTGTTGCATTGTTGTTGATTTAATCGATTTGTGAAACTCGCTCATTTCATTAAACGATAGTTCAATGTGTACGATACATCGATAGTCGTTAATTGTTTTTAGTCACACAAACCAAACAGACAATCAGATGATTGTTTTAATTAGCAAGAACGCAATGAAAGCCTCGTTTGGAGGTATCTTTAAAGGTAATATTTTGATATTCTTATGTAGCCTGTTGTATTGGGCGGTTAAACGAAAAATTAAGTTCATCACACGGCTGCTTTTTGTTCATATAGCTGTTTTTCGTTACTAGGTGATTTTTCTTCCTCGGCTTACAACCTCGGTCGTAAAACTTCACCTCGTATAAAAAGGCCCTAGTAATGAAGTATACTATTCCATCTCTATCAGTATATTATTATCTCACCATGGACCCCATGTGTATTGTTGAGGCACAATGTACAGTAGTGAAAGTATTCGTAGTGGCTCGTTTAGGCTTAAGATCGAAATATGTTATTATCTCAATACTATTTTATAAACGTTTGTCAATCCGTAGATCCCTATTTATTTTTTTTTGTATTACCTTATTTTAAGAAGAGCAATAGTAATTTTTAGGATAAAATTATATTTTGAGTCAGTAAAACCGACTGGTAGAAATTGTAAAAACAGGAACGTTTCCTCTTAGTAAATTCAATTACCTTTTTTTAGAATTACAAGAAAGCAACAGATAAAATACAGATCTATAGACAAAATATTGTAATAGGTGCTGATTTTAGTAAGCTTAGCCATTCCGTCCATAGCATCCAATTCAATCGCAGCGTTCAATCTATAACATTGCTCTACCATTGTATTTGTTTACTGTCGTACAACAAGAGTTTATGAATGAATGAGTTTATGAGTTATGAATTCATTATCAGATCAACCAAGTGTGTTTCCAGGCTCGTTATCGCTCAAGTTTCTCCGACGACTTGCAACTTGTCAGCTTGTCAGATAATTAGTATCTCAGTTGAAGTTTGAGTCTCAAAACGGTCTCGATAAGCCGCGGGTCTCTTGTCATCTCTCTACTTTGCATACGTTGCGTCAAAACTTATTTGCATGATATCCTCAACCAAGTATGCATTTATAGTGCTCCATTATTTTTTCCATTGGATTTTCTGCATTTTTAGTTTTTAGCTATCCATAAGTCTATGAATTGGGTTTTAGTTCGTAATCTAAGTTGGCAAAATGAGGTTAGGAATCCACGTTAGACTGTCCCCTAGTTGTAGCTAGTTAACAGTCTTGGAATATGTCGGCAGGTCAGAAAAAAGACTGCAAGATCACACCACAATCAGCCTCCATTCAACTTTCATTCATATTTGGCTTCAGTCATAATTTGAAGTAATGTAGGCCCATGCAAAAGAATAACATCCGGATCATAGTTGATGGTATAGAAGCATATAGATTGTAGTCTAATAATGTAGAACTACAATTGTATTTGAACCTCTATGCAGTTTTTGATTATTTCACAGTCTCATTGGAAGTTTTTACAAAATTGTATTTCTCGACGATTTGTTTTTATTTTTCAGATATAATGAAATGTGAAAGAGTAGAGCTAGCCCTTAAACCTAACTCTTTTTGTGGTAAGATAACTAAGATATTTTAACAAAGATCGAAAAATGTTTTAAAGTTAGGTTTAGTTATTTTTTTGTATTTGACCTGAATTCGTGATAAATAGACTATCTGCCCCCCTTTACATTGCAATAACAGGTATAGACTACTACTACTCTTGATGAATGTCTGAAGATCAAATGAATTAGTTAATTAAACTGGGGTTCCCAACATGCTGCCCAAGATTAAACCTTGGGGAGCTCATCGCTTCAGTTAACTGTAACCAAACTACTTGTAGAAGATGTAAATTTACCTCTAGTAATTTATTACTGTTACAACCATATCCTAAATAGCCTAAAGTCGTTGAAGCATACTATATAATTTATTAAAAACCTTACTTGATGTAAATTGTAATTTCAAAATACTCCATGTGCTGTAAATCTTACAAACAAAATATTTAATTCTTTTATGTCTTTTGCAACTTATCCTTACGACGCTTATCAGTTTTGAGGATAGTCGGAGATGTTTGTTTGAAATAATAGTTTTCATACCTGCTTACTAGCATTTTACAGGGGCAGATAATCCTAAAAACGAATAACTTTAAGTATAATGCTGATCAGTTATATATTGTTCAGGACTTTCTCAAATACTTACTGATTACTAAAGAAACATGTTGGCATTTGAGAAAAAATATCCTATACTCCCACATGTTATCTTGCAATGTTATCTTGCTTGCTTGCACAATTGTCTCAAAACGGCTCCGAGGATTTCCTTGAAAGTTTGGAAATAACTCATTTTTTACTCAAAAATAAGTTTAGGGTAGGTTATTTGGCCTGAGAAAATTCAATAACGTAATACTGTAAAATTAATTGTAAAGTCCAAAAATGTTAACATTGGGCGCTATGTGTTTCAGTTTTGAAGTCACTAAAGATTAAATTAAAACTCCAAAAGTGTTAGGCGCCAGGTTTCAAGAATGAGTTGGATTCAAAACTTTGACAAATTGCCATTTGGATAGAAACACGTTAGCCTGCAACCTCCACCATTCACCTGTTTTTTGAAAGCTCTTTAAAATAAGGGGTCACTCAAAAGGGGTTTATATTTGGAAATGTTGAGCCCAAAACCCCTCATTTTTGGGGGATATTCAAAACTACCGATAGCGTTAAAAGATTCTTTGGGTAAGTTAGTATATCGTTCCCTAAAGGTGATTTGTTTATTGTAACACACAGACAAATTAAAGAGGGGGACAACTTTTTACACACTGCACAAACAAAGAATGATATCATGATGTAGATAATCAATGCCGAAACCAAAAAAATACACATAAATACAGTTAACAAATAAATTGTTCATTATTTGAAGAAGTGAACATGCATTTAATTAAACTGTCGGGGCCAGACAAGAATCCACATTTTGGGCGGCTTTTGTTGGCTTTGTGTGTAAAAATCCCGAGATGAAATCGAAGAATACTCCAAATCTGTGCTGGTTACCCATTAAAATACAATATGGAGTTACATTATGGACAATATGGTCAGTGATTTAATTTATTTTATTGAACATTTAATCAACCAACTTTTTATGTGGAAATCGTTTCTATAAATTTACTCCATTAAATTAATATCCTCCGTTGCTCAAACCGAAACTTGTCTCCAACAAATAACCGGAAACAAATAATTATAGAATTATTGGGAAATGATTATCTATATTAACTTATACATAAATCTGTAAACTTATAAAAAAGTTACCAAAATTTATGTTAACTTTTACAAAAATCTGTCACTTATACAAAAATTTGTTAGATCAAGGTGATGAAGGCTCAAATTGAAGGTCTTGATGAGATGGGGAAAATAGTGGTGTCTCCAAAAATCCCCAGAAAAATATATATAACGTAAAATATCGACCATTTAAAATAATAATAATAATAATTTATTGCTTGGACAAATTTAGAATTTGCATCAGCATTACAATATTGATACTATAAACTATAAAATTTTAACCATAATCTTCTAAAAATCTTCTTTTTGTTCTTTTTTCTTGAGATGCATTTAGATATTCTTGAATTGAATAAAAACAATTTTCAATTAAGTATTTTCTAAATTTTGATTTAAAGTCACTGAAATTGTAAAAAAATAAACATTTTAATTGATTTGGTAAATTATTTACAAGTTGACTTCCATTAAATATTAAAAGGCTTAGAGATTTTGGAAGGCCTGCTTTATTTCATTGAAATAAATGTTGCTGATGTTAGATTAAAAGCCATAGGTACCATAAATTAAAAGCCAGTTTACAGTGGTTACATTATGTACTAAAAAATAAAGATTTTGTTTACTTTATCTTATAATAATGTAGGTACCATAAACTTCAAACTTATACATAAAATTTATTTATACAAATGCCAAATGTCTATTTGGTACAATTAGTATAGCTAAATATGTTCATGTACAGTGGAACCTCGATAAGAAGACACTCGATAACACAAAAACCTTGTTAAAAAGTGCACTTTTCACGTCTCCTTGATACTGTAATGACACTTAATGTATTGTTAACACGAACCTCGACAAAGAGACTCCCTTGATAACAAGACTCTTTCCCCTTGAGAGTCTTCTTATTAAGGTTCTACTGTATTAAAAAGATGAACAACTGTTGGAAAGTTGTGATACCTGAAGTTAAAGTATATTTCTTTAATGTAAATTGGCAACCTGACGGGAAGATTAACATTTAGCAGTGCAGATGATGCGGCCTAATCTGTTACGACGGGTATCAGCGGCAGTTAACGATTGCAGTATGTAATTAAATAGCACAGTAAACCATTTACGGGGATGGCACTTCGGTGTCTCTTCAGTGAAGCATGTTCCGTTCCATCAATGAGATAATTGCTTTTACTCGGCTGAAAACTGTTTGATTCACAAACCTTTTAACTCATATTATAAATATTTACATTGAAACTAATAAAATTTGATTTGTTAAAATTCGATTTCTAGAGAGAATGCAAATTTCTGTATTGTCCGTCTCTGAATGGTAATCTAATAAAAGCTAAAAGAATAATTATTATACAACCTTGGTTTGTATAAAAACTATTTTAATCACAAAAATACTATAATTTCAATGATTGCACCACGAATTTTTAACAAACTTCCTAGCAGTATAAAAGCGGTACAGAACAAAACACTTTTTCTCAAGCAAGTAAGAAAATGGTTAATATCTGTCAATGATGTTGAAGAGTTGATAGGTATAATGCAGTAAATTCTGATTTACAGTTACACCACAATTAAAATAAAAGCGATAGTTTTATGAGCTTATGCATATATTCCTTTGGTTGCTTATGTTGTTTTTTGATTATTTGTATTGGTAGTAATAATGTAGTATTAGTAGTAGTAGTAGTAGTAGTAGTAGTAGTAGCAGTAGTGGTGGTGGTAGTAGAATTAGTTGTAATACATTGTAATTTGAGCCTTTATTGTTTTCTTGTATGAACCTATGGTGTAGGGAGTGTAGGATTAAAACTTATAGAAGGATTATGTGTTTATTTATTTTATTTAAAGCATGTCTGTTTCTTTTGCTCTGGACTCTGGTTTAACTCTAGTAAATTTCATTCTGTGGTGGAACCCCTAAACGGACATTACGTCCTAGGGGCCCTATTTTTTCTGCAAAAATGTAGTAGTAGTATGGTCAGCCTGGTTTCTTTATTGTTTGAAAATAATATTATTTTGTTGTTATTTATAATATGAAATATGTAATGTGCAGAAAAATAAAGATTTATTTATTTATTTATTTATTTATTTATTTATGATTGTAATCACCTGTTGCATCGGAACTGCCTCAGAAACAAACAGCAATAAAAAGCTCTCCTGGTTTTTGCTGATAATTGTACAGTAGAGGAAATAAAGTGTTTACATTAATCCTTCAATAACGTCAATTCATGCTGATTTTAGTATTGGTTTTGTTAATATCTTTGTGCATCCTGTCACGGACCATAATTAATTATTTCTTTTATCTGAAACAATAGCTTAGATATATGATCCTCTTATTAATACAAAAGAGACCAATTTAAAAAATTGGAATTGTTGCTGGTCGCACCAAACGTGCTCACACGTGCCCTTTAAAGATTAGGCTATGTAGGCTACTTAAACATATTTAAGTTTTAAATATAAAAGTAGGTCTTTAAGTGTGATGTGACGGGGAAAGTCTCGTGTCGTTTCCATCCAATTTCTCAGTCACTTCTTTCTAAAGAGAATGGGTATGAGAACATCGTGGGTTCTAACGATAAAAAGCTTTGCTGCGTAAATTACAGCTAACAACTACACGGCGGTAAAAGGAACGACCGGAGGGGCAAGGTCTAGCGTTTAAGCAGGTCAGCGAGGTTCAATCTGGTATAACTAGATTGCCGTTGCACCTTCGCTTGCAGTGTTTATTGTATTAGCAGATATACATTTGGCGCAGATATAACTTTGACTTGCAGACCAGTGGCAGGTGGCAATCTTTCTTTTAATGTTGACTATAAACTCGCAATTTAGAAGCATAAAGCATGCGGTCACAGATGAAGAACTATAGTTCATCATCTGTGATGCGGTGGAACTCCATACAGATTTGAACTGATAGAGGCCGATACGTGGTCAAATCCTGGAAAATCCGGATGGTTCAAAGATTTTATTAAAATGAGCAATACACAAAAAACGCAGGAAACGCATCGTTTACCCGCTATCGATAAATTCGCGCGATTGTTTTATCGCCTTTCTCGTCTTTTACACATCTACTCACACTGTTTGCCCGCAGTTGATGCGTCATTGTATTTCTCTCTTTCACGCCTATTTGTATCACTAGCAAAGTTATTATTAACACTTTTCCGAGATAGGTATGCGACATTCACAGCGATTGCCAAACAGGGTAGCCAATATGTCCAGCTTAAAAGTTTCGTAATGGCTAACTTTTTTATTTTATGTCTTAAACTTCTTAAGGGGTCCCCTTTGTTTTTATGCTGCTTCTAGGTATTGACAATTTTTTTTAAATATACCGCTATTTTTCCAATATTGCGGACAACTCTGTTTTATTATTATTATTATTTTATTATTTTTTTAAGGAACACCTTTGTATTTAATGGCGTTTTTGGATTTTAAGCTTAATTTTAAGAACTATTTATTCCTTAACTTTCCTCCGACACCCAATAGTTACGAAGATATGATGAGCAGTTAAAGGTGATTTCCCTCCTTTTGAAATCATTGGATCCATTTTAACTATAACATCCAATGTATTTCTTATGGAGTAAATAAATATTCTAAACAATACTCTTCCATGAGTGAATATCGACTAAAATTGAATTTTTATCACATTTTAAGGCATTTTTGTGTTTTGGAATTTTTGTATGTAATACAACCGTTTTAGTTATACACAGACTACCGATGATTTCCTGATGCATTGATAACAATTTACCTGTTGAATAACTAATCAGTAGTTTGATCTGAATTTGGAACTGTCTTCATTCATAAACAAGTAAAACGGTTTTTTTATTTTGAAGCATTCCTCGGCCACAAACTACAAGTCAACTCAATTTCAAATATACAGAAAAAATAAACATAAAACTAAACAAACAAACAACCTTCTGTATACTATCATTTTACATAGATCTTCCCATTTTTATTTTTATAAAAAAAGATCTAAATATGTCTTGAGGGTCCAAGGAAGGTCATTATAACACTAAGCCCAATGTATGAAAAACCTTTACGCCCCAGCTCAAGTCTCTGGGGAAGTAAAGCTTTGGGCCTCGGCCGGCACGCTGCGAGACCTCTTCTCGGTCCTGGATTTTGTGGGCCATGCAGTTGTCACCAATCTGCATTTAAGTCCTCTATGCAGAGCATGTCAACATCATTACGATACACAGATACAAATCGGAGTTACAATTCGTTAAGTTGCGTTTTCAGTTTTTGAATTCTCTGAGCTTCACGCACAGTCAAATCAGTTCAAATGACAAATCAATTATCGAATGATTTAAATGATATGGCCAAGTCTGCTCATAAGCCCACTGCTGAAATTAATTTAATTGTGATGGGTGGAATGATCAGTGACGCTGTTTCCATAGGTCCGATTAACAGCAGTAAGAGATTGGGAGGACCAAGACTGCATGAGCTATATTACTGATTCTGGCGACAACCCCTGAACCTATACAGACCATTGTATTCCATGGTTTAATCAAAGCTATTTTCCCCCTATGTTGATATTATGGCTGTATGGAATTGGCTTGTTATTGTTTGTAAGTTATTCCTATAACGTGCGTAAGAGCAGTCACCTATCAGTTTAAAAATAGTGTATAAGGCTTATACTATTAAAATAATAGTAAGATAAAATAAATGCTTGAAATGGTACAGATGGTAAATGTTAAACAATATTCGGGTTTTAAATTACAATCTTTGCATTAATAGATCTTTTTTTGAATAAAAGAAACTTTAAATTAACCATGATTAATGTCCTGTAATACTTTGGTGGCAAGTTAGGTTAATCAAATTGAAATTAATGTTTTTCTTCTGTTTAAATGTTTGTCAGTTATATCACAGACTAAGGATTCTATCTAAGGATAGATAGAAGAGGATAGACTAAGGATAGATCCTTTGTCTGTGGTTATATGTTCGTATGTATTAAAATAATCCATCGAGCTTTAATAAATCAAATTTTACAACAAATGCAAATCATGTCATTCAGAAATAACAAAAAGTAATCTAATACTCTGTTTTGAATAGTTCTCTTACCAACCAAGAGCGAAATGAATAAATTAAATAACGCCAAACTGCAAACTTTATTCTCCAACGTTAATTCTATTACAACTCTCCAAGACGTATTTCTCTACTTCGTGTTTAAACATTGCACATCTCAGTTTTTCGCTTAACACATCCAAAGGGAGATTCTCAGTTAGGATGATTGGGTTGGATTCTTCGTTAGAAAACTGTTATTGTTTTAGGATGTGAAATCATAAAAATGAATATAACTTAATTTGAAAAAAGGTTAAGGTATATGTATTTTTTAATAACATTGAATTACATTAAAAATGTGGTTATGTTAACGTTTGCATGTTTTTTCTCTCAAACGAATGACGATGTTTATGAACGAGCTTCGTACTTAATAACTCTCAGCTTTGACATTAAAGTCCTAATTTACCAACCCATAACAACTACATGTGTTTTTTATCATAAGCCTCGATTGCAGTAACCAAACTATTTTGGACATAGTTTGGTTTAGTGTTAGACCATTAAAATAAAATTACTTACCTGATCGCACTGAAAATTAAATTTGCACTCAGTGATTAATTAGTCCCAATAGTAATTCCTATATCGCTGGGAAAATTGTCCTCGACCCACAGCCGAAATATAGACCACATCAAATGACGCGGCTCATTCGACTTAAGTTTTAGCTTATAGCTTAGTGGGTCTATGAGCAAACTTGGCCATGTCATTTGAGTCATTTGATATTACACCAATTTGGGTAAGGTGCCAGTGGAATGGAATATTCTGCCATCCAGACGATTTGTTTGTAAGCTGTTTTTTGGTTTTATATAATATATTTATAATTCCAGGAGAAATTTAATCCTTTTACTCACCTGAAATACTGACTAAAATAGACTTTTCCCTAAAGAAGAAGAAAGTGCACGATCCCTACGTCATATTCGTTGCCTTGCAAGATAAAAAAAGTAAAATTAATTCGTGGTGATTTAAAAAATATGGAGTTACAAACGATGAGACGAAGTTTTAGAGCAATGCACGAGGGGGTGTGATAAATTAAACAAACAGACGAAGCTAATAATTTAAAATGACAGACGTTCGTTGGGAAGTGTAGTATTTAGGGACTGTCACAAAACTCCAAATCTCAGCTCTATTTATGATACCTGCAACCTGTTTTTATGAACATACATTAAGCTCGACCATAAAGTTATGTACACGAATTAATATTTATTCTTACTAGTGGTCTGACAGGGTCAAAGCAAGGCCCCACTGAAAGCCCCTAATTATTGAATATTCACTTTTAATTTAATATAGAAAGTCTGCTTCAATGTATTTGTTAAATGATTTCATATTCCTTGCTAACATTATATTATACATCTTTGGAAAACTACGTTTACTCCAATGTTTACTCTAGAAAACACTTTGTCAAGGGTAGAACAATACTGATGGCCGGGGGGGGGATACTCCTAGTGGAAGGTAGTTAAACTAAAAGAACAAACAACTAGGCATTTCCAATACCGAAGTTTGGAAATACTAAGAGATTTTTGAAAATCTGAACTATAAACTCGCACTTTTAGGCACTGTAGAGGTATAACAACTTACAGAGAAACTTCATAAAAAATGAACTAATTGAGATAGTTAACTTGACCTGATCGTGAAAAAATTGGATTACATAGGGATTTTACCTTAATGCCCTTTAATCAACAAAATTAGGATATTAATATTTCGTTAGTTTAGGCCTACTGGCGTCGCGTCGTTTACTGCTACCGTTAAATTCGCGCGATTGATTTTTAGGCCATTGTCGTCTTTCGCATGACTCCCCTTTGATCAGCAGTAGTTAGGAAATGTGCGTAGTTGTCTTTCGCCACCGTTTGCGCAATTAGAGCAATTATTATACTGCCATTCCCCGCGATCGGTGTGCATTATTGTTTATATGCCGTCCGCATCACGTCACTCGTTTATTTGCGTTCAGTTAACATGTGCATGCGTTTTTCATAGCCGTGTTGTACTGTAAATAAGCAAGCTATTAAACTTAAGTTATTTTATTTATTTATCTCCCTAGCCAAAGGACGTAGCTTGATTTCAAGAGGATATAAATCTATATATAAGTTGTGCTAGGAGGGATACACCCCCCTGATCCACCCCGCCACTTTATTTACGCCAATGGTTTAATCCATCAATATTTTACTCGAAATTTCGAGTCCCATGTCAATTGTTATGGACAATACGAAACTTTAAAAACGTCTTAGGGATCTTTCCTTTAATTTGACCCTCATAGCCTACACTCGAAGCCGAGCGTTTCCCTACGATACCTAAATTATTAAAATCAGCAAAACCCTAGAATATTTAATTTTGATTAGAATGTAGATTGCAGTTTAGGCAAGTGTTTATTTAGAGCCGTTGTTATGAAAACAAATTTTGAACTGTAATGAAATTAAATACCGAATTTTGATTCTTTATCAATGATGATCTTCAGCCATGGAAATGAAGACTGCAGAGAAAGGATGGATATATATTATTTATATATATCCATGGGTGTTATTTGTGGTGTGCATTATTTGTGCATGTTATTTATGCGTAATTCTTGTTATATATAGGATCAAAATGCATAACCTTTTTCAAATTACCCTAAAGAGGACAAAAAGGAAGAGGCGAAAGGCATTTGAATGGTGTTTAAATAAACTATGTCAATTTCATGAAATCATCAACGACTTTATCCAATATATTGTAAGGGTTTTCCGGTTGTGCATCGTGAGATCAATAGGTATATTGGAGTGTAAGCCCCTTTAAAATATAGGCCTATTATTTCGATGTAACTGTATTTATAGAGTATGCTAATTCCCCTGTCATAGATGAACATTTTAATAACTATTAGAAATACTTAAATCATTTCTCCACTCAATTCCTTTTTAAAGAAGCAAAATCAAGCTGTCTGTAAAAGTTACGTGAAAATTTGTATTCAAATGAGTAAAACTATAAAACCATAAGAATCTGTAAAAGCTGCTTGCAAGTCTCCGCATGAGTTTAAACTTAAAACTTATGGAGTTTTCTAAAGTGTTACGAAAGCCCATTCTTTTTGAATCCATTTATAATACCAATGTCACTGAATGTGTAAGTATTTGATTGGGAGCGTTTTTGATTTGGTAGTAAATCATTTAGACGAATAAAGTTCAATATAAGTCTTGGAAACTTGTACTATTGTATGCTGTGTATCATGTTAAGCCACAATATTGACTATATTGCTTACCCGGATATTATTTAATTAAGATTGAGTGCAGTATGATCGTTATAGAACCATCAATCAATAAGCGTACTACTGTTTTTTTAACATACTGTATTGTTATTTCACACATACGATTAATAATTATACTTATTAACCGTAAGCTGTTTGAGGTCTTCAATGCACCAAGCATAGAGGATATAAACAGTACATATGGCGAAAGGCTAAAGGATGTTTGATCCAAGCCATTTTGTCAACGTATGTTTTTATTCGAGGACGTTTTCCAAGAACAATTTGTAACTGCCGTTTTCCTTATTGATTGCATTGCTTAAGACAGAGGTCTGAGCTTTTCACACTTATTTAGATGAACACTTTTTAGCCCTTCCCCAAAATATTCTACTGAAATTCGACCCAAGGTATATCTCGTGCAAAAGTTTAAAATAAATTCCTGAATTTTTTTCTAATAATGCATAAAAGTCAATGTTGCTATTAATTTTAAAAACAAATTTTATAAAGTAATCTGAAATTACAAAAAATCGTTGAATGCATATCTTGCGAAACTACTTTCAAAAGGAAATATGAAAAAATGTATTAGGTCGCAAAATCATCATATGTAACTAAATAAGTAAATACCATAGTTTTTCTAACATTAATTACGATATTGAGAAGTACACAAAAAGCATCTAAATGGATAAAAGTTTGATTTTTATAAACAAAATGATGAACAGAATCCTGTTTTTTTATGAACCAGAAGTTCTGTTTTTTCAACGTAACAGAACTGAAAGCTACTTTGTAATCAGCATCAAAAGCTGTACAGGCTTTGCAATTAGTTCATTGCCTGCGAACATCGATCGCGTAATGGTTTGATAAACTTATTGCTGCAATCATTCCGAACCTAATTGCGGTTTTTTCTCAGCCATTAAACCTGTGGACAAGTGATGAATTAATTTTTCGATTCTAACTCCACTTTTTTCCAATTGTATTTTGAATATTTTAAGCTTTACTTTGTAATCTTTGATAAAAATAGAGAGGATCTGTTGGGAGCTTATATATTTTTTTCCTACAACCGCGCGTAAAGTGTCAATTTACGCACCGAAAACCAATCGTAAAACAGCTGTTTACCGAGGAGCGAGCGATTATGTCTTTGAAAGCCTTTTGCGCTCGCCACGTGATTACTTTCACGCTCGCCAGCTGATTTTGCATTGTTACTCGGCGCGCATCAGCGCTCCTTTCCGCTTCCGACTGGGCTAGACTTGTTTATAACCTAAAACTGGCGCATTCATCTACAACGAATGTAATAAGTGATGACGAATTCGGACTTACTCCACCTGATATTAGTGAATTAGTGAAAGAAGTTTCATGAAACTTATTACCTCGTAAATCTAGAAACCTTTACGAAAAGAAATGTGAAGAATTTATGCAATCATAATGGCGCATTCAGCTACAATGGTCGTGAGTAACTGTGATTGTATATCGTTTAAGAAATTAAAACTGCAGTTGTAGGAAAAATTTAGTATGTATTTCGCGTGTAAAGCGTCTTTTTCGCTTTCGCTAAAAATACCGCGCTCCGCTACGCGTCGCGCGGTATTTTGTTTAGCTCAAGCGAGAAAGACCTACTTTACGCTCTTAATACATAAATAACTATTTCAATTCAACGTAAGTCAACTATACTTATTTGTATACCTCAGAAAAATTGTCACCCTCAGCTCCCTTGGGAAACAATCTAGCACTTAACTCCATCAATGCACTCAACAGTTTTCCCCAACCTGCACGAATAAATAAATACATAATACCGAAATAATTATTGTATCAACGAAAAAAATGTGATTTGAGTTGACAGAAAAATTATACATTTATTGGCATAACTTCAAAACCTTAGCCTAACTGCCGAAAAGGAAACAAAGTAATCTGTTTACTGCCTGTGGGAGTAAAAGTATTATTTAATTTATGTACTTACTCATTAGATGGAGTAAAATGCGCCTAATCAAGGAAAAAAGTACCCACGACACTTTGTTCTACACTGTTGTATTTGTGTCGACACTAAATGTAAACCACGAGAAAATGTAAACAAACAAAAAACATTAGAGATTAATTACTCTTTAGATCACGCAAGATTTAATTTTACATAAAAGAAACTGAACGGGGAATTGTCTTTAAATAAGAGGAAAGTATTTAAACGAAGAAAAGAGAATGTATTATTCATAATTTGGACTACTGTTTTCCCCTCTTTAATGTAAACACCAGTTGGCCTGTGAACTTATTTTCCATTTACATAAATTTTCAATGTGATGAAAAATAATAAAACTCCACTCAACCAGGAGTTTTATTTTGCCAACTTTTATAGCTTGAGTTCTTAGAAGCTTAATAAGAAACTTCCCAATCTCCTTGTTAATTATCGTCACTAAATACAGCTATGTTGTATATTTACAACAAAAGTGCAGTTGAATTATTATACATTGCCGGGCATAGCATTAACGAGCATATGTGATCGTTATATTCTGATTATACAGGGTGTTTTTTTTAAACGCAACCCATTTTTAAGATTGAATAATTCACATATAAATATGAAATAAGTATTGCTTTATGGTTCTTTACATTTTATACACTCTATTATTTAAATTTGATTACATTTAGTTCACCTTATGTGTTCAAAAATTCCGCTAGTGGCATTTGTAAGAAATTATGCTCTCTCTATCAAATTCCCGAACACGTGTTGATAGGTACCTCTTTGCATTACATTTGTTTGTTTTGGGGTACTGAATATGCTGTGACTTGTTTTTTAGGCCTTACTTTGTATGTATCCCCAAAGAAAATAAAAACATATTGGCGTCAAATCAGGGATATTGGGGGGAAATAATCCTTCACCGATAAAATCAAGTTTTGGGTTGCGTTTTTAATGTGTGTGTCTTTAAGCACGATAACTCGCGTAAAAATGGTCCGATCTGAATGAAATTTCACAGACATGTTAAGCAGTATTATTCTACGAAAACAATTCACAATATATTCAACACCTCAAAATAAACATAACAAATTTAATGCAAGAAATTCAAAGAGAAACTTGCAACACATGTTTGGGAATTTGATGGAGAGAGCATAACTTTATCCAAATGCCAATGACGGACTATTTAAGCACATAATGTAACTTAAATGTGATCAGACTTAAATAATAGGTTGTATACAATGTAAAGATCAATAAAGCAATCCTCATTACACATTCATATGTGCATTATTCAATCTTAAAAATGGGTTGCGTTTAAAAAAAACACTCTGTATAACGATGTTCCCACATAAGGGTGAAGATTCGCAGTAAAGTGTGCCTTTACCTGCTATAATTCACAGATTGTCTGAATTTCATTGGATTGAATTTATAACATTTTAAATCCAATCTTTTTACAGGTTTCGTTTCATGTATCTTTCAAGAAACTCGTATTATCCGAAAGGAAGATTTTTTGACAACTACGTTTAGTTTTTATTTATTTATTTATTTATTTATTTATTTATTACACGGATTTCTCCATTTTACAACATATTCATTATGACAATCAGATGGATTCATGAAGGACTTAAATTACGACTGAAACTGCACAAGCAGAAAACAAGCAAATATCAATAACATGCAAAACATTCCAGCAAACTCAATATCAACTACACTATATGATCTAGCAAATACAAATTTTTGTTACAAGGCAAAATCGAGATCATGCTACTAATGCTATAAAAAAATTCATGACCATAACAATTCGAGCAAGCAACATAATAACTAACAATTCATTCATGACAGTTCAAAACAAGCAAATATCAATATCGTGCAAAACATTCCAGCAAACTCAATACCAACTACACTATGATCAAGCAAATACAATTTTTGTGGCAAGGCAAAATCGAGATCATGCTACTAGTGCTATAAAAATCATGACAATAATAATTCGAAACAAGCAACATAATAACTAATAATAATTCATTCATAACAATTCCTAAACTTTGAGACAAATGCAGCAATGAAGAGATCAAGCAGTAGCTATATATCTATAATGATTGCAATGAAATAATATAAATGTAATTAAATGATAACAACAACAATAATGATAATTCTAGAGTATGTATCAAAAGTTAGAATTTTTTGTTGGTTTATTTTGACCTTCATGTAGCAGTAGTCATAGACATTGTTGACACTTGGCCAAGGATCGCTGGCTTGATTCTCTTAGTGCGGCCCTTTAGAGGCACCACCAAACGTTGCGAGAGCAACCAAAACAAAATCAAACAGGCACTGACACTGACACAATTTAGTGTGGCCCTTTAAAGGCACCACCAAGACACTTTAATGAAGGGTGGACAATTTCTTTGCTTCATTCTTGAAGGAGGGAAGGGACGTCCCAAAGAAGTCAATCGTCCGAGATGCCACGCTGCCAGATTTCAGAAGCCTGGAGATTCCATGGTGAAGACTGTAGTTAGTTGCGCGACATCTCCGAGCGAATGAGGACCTCAATCGGGTGTTCCTAGGGATGAGGAAGTCAATCTCACTTAGCAAGAGAGGGCAGTCGATCTTGCCAGTGACAAGCTTGTGTAGGAAGATCAAGTCATTTTGTTCTCGTCTTGACTGGAGAGGCTGCAGGTCATATTGGGCTTCCAGTTCTGGTATAGGGACATCAAGGTATTGATAGCCAGCTTTCAGCCCCAACATCCTAACAAACCTCCGTTGGACCATGTTGAGCATTTCTATTTGTCCTGATTGATGTGGAGACCAAACCACCGAGCAATATTCTAATATTGGTCGTACCAGCGATTTATATAGAATTGCTAATGTGTTCGGTGAGCGAAGGTGTTTTGTTGTTCGGAAAACAAACCCCAATAGTGCTGAGGCTCATGATAAGATTTCAAACAAATGTTCATGTGGACTTAGTGTAGGGGTAGTAATGACACCCAGATCCCTCACCTTCTTTGTTACTGTAACGCTGGTTCCATCAATCTTATAGTCATAGGTTTGGATTATGTTCTTTCTACTAAAAGCTATGTAAAGACATTTCGCTATATTGAGTTCCATGGCATTTGATATGCACCAGCTGTTTATGTTGTCTAGTGTTTGTTGAAGTGCATCTTGATCCCATGAGCAATCAATTCGGTTGAATACTTTGATGTCATCAATACTTTTGATTTGGATATACCAACTGTGTTGCTGCATAATAGCAACATATAGACAGGTAAGTAGAATATGTGTTCCTGTTCTGTTACTTATAAAAAAACACTATAAGACTTTAAAATTAGTTAATTGTTAATTGTAACACTTGTACTAGAATTGATCTTAAATCCTTAAGATTGAAAAGTGTTAAACACTTTTGTAACTACCCTGCATGGTAATTATATTTAGGCCAGTAAAATTAGATCAAAAATTTGTCATGCCTGGACAAAATTCCCGGAAAGCTGGAAATCGACTTTTCCGTTTTACATCCAAGTATATGAATTTGAAGTTTGTCCCATTTTTCCTAGTGTGCTTTCGACCTGGGACCACAAAAACATCAGTGTTTTGGGTAATTTTTTATTCTTTTGTAAATAAGTAAAAAACCGTTTATTCTACATAAAAGGTTTAAATACAAGAATTAGAGTACAAAATTCTGCATTTATTGAGTACCCTCTGATAAAGATACTTTGAATAATAATTAATTGATGGTAAGTTAAATAAAGGGTTTTGGCGAATTTCTCTTTTAGGGAAAGAGCTATTACTGTAGGTATCATGGTAATCCCTAAGCCCGAGACCATGATAACTTTTAGTTTTGAGGTCCTCAGAAGCCAAAAAACCCATACGTTCAAATCTATATAAATATATATGTATCAATATGGATGTATATAAATATATATACTTATGTATTTGTTTCCTCGATAACCCTCGCAAAAATGGTCCAATCTTAATAAAATTTGGCACGGACGTGTAAAGTAGTAATTATTCACACATGATCGAAAACCAGCACGATCGGACCATCGAAAAGGGGGGTGAGGAGGGTAAACCCCAAATAATGGGGTTTATTGAATTTTTCATATAGAAAAATTAAAATATTCTAATTTTGGTTTATACAGTTGAATTCAGCTCGAAAAAACAAATAATTTAGTATTTTGAATCATTGCTCTATGTCCATTGGTTACCGAGATACTGAGAGTGGTAAACACAGTACGTTGTCCCAGCAATGTTAACCTTATGGGAAATAAATCAAATTTTACATCTCCCTTATTTCTGAACATATCTTGATAAAATTTGGTATGTGGCTTCATCTAGTTAAGATCTACTTGATATAGCGTAAAATCCACAAATTTATATATTTTTAGGCAGCAAACCTGCGTACTCACCTTCCCAATGCTAACCTTATGGAAAATAAATAAAATTGTACAGCTACCTTATTTCTCAATATTTTGATAAAACTTTGTTTTTGCAACATCTAGCTGAGATCTATCTTACTAAGCAACATACCAAGTTTCAATGAGATATGTTGAGAAATAAGCCAGCTACACACATTTATTGTTTCCACAAGGTCAACATTGGGGAAATGAGTGGGCAGGTTTGCTGCCTCAGAAATCTATAAACTTGGGGATTTTTGACTGTAATCAAGTCGACCTTAATCAGATAAAGCTACATAGCTAGTTTTATTAAGATATATTGGGAGATAAGGAAGGTGTTCAATTTTATAGATTTTCCATAAGGTTAACATTGGGAAGGTGAGTACGCAGGTTTGCTGCCTAAAAATATATAAATTTGTGGATTTTACGCTATATCAAGTAGATCTTAACTAGATGAAGCCACATACCAAATTTTATCAAGATATGTTCAGAAATAAGGGAGATAAAATTTGATTTATTTCCCATAAGGTTAACATTGCTGGGACAACGTACGGTGTTTACCACTCTCAGTATCTCGTAACCAATGGACATAGAGCAATGATTCAAAATACTAAATTATTTGTTTTTTTTTTGAGCTGAATTCAACTGTATAAACCAAAATTAGAATATTTTAATTTTTCTACATGAAAAATTCAATAAACCCCATTTTTTGGGGTTTGCCCTCCTCACCCCCCTTTTCGATGGTCCGATCATGCTGGTTTTCGATCATGAGTGAATAATTACTACTTTACACATCCGTGCGAAATTTTATTAAGATCGGACTATTTTTGCGAGGGTTATTGAGGAAACAAATACATAAGTATATATATTTATATACATCCATGTTCAGGGGTGCCCACAGGGGGGGGTCATGACGCAAACTGCGTCATTGAAATTTCTGGGGGGGATGAAAAATAGTACTTTTTCGCCAGCCTGGGGGGGCATCATAAAACAATTAAAAAACGTGAAATTAAGAAATTCAATTTCAGTATTAAATTAAAACCCATATTTCTAGAACTTTGGATGTATGCGTATAAACGTAGTGTGCGTATAACGGTAGTGGGCAGTGACAATGTAAGTTTGGCAACGTTGAGCTTGTGGTTGCTATGGTAACGAGACTCGCGCGGTGGCGCGATGTACTCGTAGTTCGGAGAATTTCGGCGCATGCGTTCACTCCCACCCCTTCGATCTTGTGTCAGTTGCAGTTGTCACTGTCTGTCAGTAGTTACTGGTTAGTTTTTGCTATCCGATACACCTGACACCTGCGTATTTTGTGACTTTCGAGTATCTTATATGTTTTAAAATATTTAGTTTGTGGTTTAGGTCTACAGTATTTTATTGTAAGATGTAATCACGGTGAAGTGCATCGGGCTTTATCACAACACATTTGTATTTTGCTTATAGTTTAGATATTTAAAATGCCTAAAAAACAAAAACTATTAATATGTAAGTGTTTGGAACCTATGTGTAACGCTAAAGTGCGCCACGATAAGTGGACAGAGCACTGCAGAAAGAAACATGTGTACAAAACTAAGAATGGCTTAAATATAAATTTTTAAATAATCAAGGAAAAGGAAATGGGCGAGTCCGCTTGGAAACTCTTGATAGGAAAAACTGGTAAAGAATAATATATACATATACAGGGTGTCCCATAAGTAAAGTGCCAAACCATAGAGTAATAATGAACTTTGTAAAAAGATGGCACTCCCATGTTAACTCGGTGGTAAGGGAACAGCAGCGCTATCTGAATAAAGTGCTACGAACTAAAAAGATCGATGCGATATATCGATGGTCGTCGATGCGACATATCGATCGTCGTCGCCTGCTTTGTTTATATTTTCGTTTTCTTGTTTTGTTTGCTAGACTTTCAATTTTAATGACTTTACCGGTTTGTTTAGATTAAGTGCGTTTGCCGCTAGTGCAAGTTGTTTCGCGAAATACTGTACTGAGTGATTCTTATTGTGCTTAAAGCGATTGATAGAAAATAAATACGTAGATGTTTACATAAAAGCACTTAATAAAAATTAACTCGTTATGGTTGTGTACACGTCGTGTCGTGACAGAAAATCAGGGGAAACGGAACGGGAAGTTAGCAGATCGTTATCGTCGTTCTGATTGGCTGAATCAGTGAAGAAGAAGAAAGTCATGTTTTTACAACGCCATCTGAATAATGTGCATTAAACTAACCCGCTCCAATAAGCTTACCACTTGGCTCCATTTAAGTGTCAGACCGGTGGCCAAACTTCGGGAATATGTTATATGGATCAAAATAAATATAATAAAAATAAAGAATACATTTTTTCCAAGAACCCTTTGTTTGTCAGATATCCGCCGTTTTGTACTTTTTACAAAATATTTTTATCTCCCAAGTTTTTGAATCGATTTTTTTTGAAACTCGGTATGCACCTGTATCTGGTCAAGGTTAGTCAATGAAAAAATAATGAGCATGATTAAATAATAAATTTCAAAATGGCGGCCGTTTAAAATCTTTAAGTTGAAATAACGAAAGAACGGTACGTTTTACAAAAAACATAGAGGGTAACGATTTTTAGAAAATTTTATTTCCCATCTAATGACACCAAATTTATGAAAATCGGTTAATGAACAACTGAGTTATGATCGTATTTAGCTAGTGAGGCAGCATTTTTTGAAGCAAAATAGTCCATTGTTGCCCTGAGCCATGCACTAATTCGACCATAACTCAGTTGTTTGTTAATCAATTTTCATAATTTTGGTATCGTTGGAATGGAAATAAAATTTTCTAAATATTATTGTTCTTTATATCGTTTTGTAAAATGTACCATTGTTTCGGTATTTCAATTTAAAGATTTTAAGCGGCCGCCATTTTGAAATTTACGATTTGATCATGCTGATTATTTTTTCATAAACTAACCTTGACTAGATACAGGTGCATACCGAGTTTCAAAAAAATCGATTCAAAAACTTGGGAGATAAAAAATATTTTGTTAAAAATACAAAATGGCGGATATCTGGTAAACAAGGCGTTTTTGGAAAAAAAATTCATTCTTCATTTTATCTTTATTTAGACCCATATAACCTATTCCCGAAGTTTGGCACCTTACTTATGGGACACCCTGTATAATGAACATTGTTTGTTAAAAATAAACCATTGTTTATTTATACAGTGAATTTATCTTCCGAATCCTTATATCTCGGATGTGGGGAGGGGGTTGGTCGCAGTTAAGGGGGGGGGGGTAGTCATTGGCCCAGTGGGGGGGTGAGTCATTGCCCCAGGGGGGGGTGGGCACCTCTGTCCATGTTGATACATATGTATTTATATAGATTTGAACGTATGGGTTTTTTGGCTTCTGAGGACCTCAAAACTAAAAGTTATCACGGTCTCGGGCTTAGGGATTACCATGAGACCTACAGTAATAGCTCTTTCCCTAAAAGAGAAATTCGCCAAAACCCTTTATTTAACTTACCATAAATTAATTACTATTCAAAGTATCTTTATCAGAGGGTACTCAATAAATGCAGAATTTTGTCCTCTAAAATTCTTGTATTTAAACTTTTTATGTAGAATAACCGGTCTTTTACTTATTTACAAAAGAATAAAAAATGACCCAAAACACTGATGTTTTTGTGGTCCCAGGTCCAAAGCACACTAGGAAAAATGGGACAAACTTCAAATTCATTTACTTGGATGTAAAATGGAAAGATTAAGACGATTTCCAGCTTTCCGGGAATTTTGTCCATGCTCAATCTTTATTTTACTGGCCTAATTGTAATATAATTGAAATAAAGTATGAAACTTTGATAAGGGTGATTCAAAAAAAGTTAATATCAACAATAATATGATATTTGTACTAGGAGGCCTATGGTGTTCTGAGTTTAAGTTTATAAAAATCACACTTAAGTGTATCAAATACCAATCGTAAGTTAAAACTTTCATTAGATTTGTGGTTTTCGTGGTACAAGACTCTTCAGAGCAAACCTTTGTAGGTACCCTTTTGCTCCCCACCTGCCACAGCCACTTGGCTGCAATCGCAAATGATCCACAAACCATTGTGTGTGGAGTGCTTCTGTAGTACACAGGGACAACCCAGTTCCCCTTCCGACTTCCCTTTTCACTTGTGTGATCAATATTTAGAGCTCCCTCATTTTGCAAACCCAGCTCTGACCTTACCATTCACCTCTGACTTCCACTTACTAGTTTCTTTGATCAATTTCTATATGTCAATAAAAAAAGCAAATAGTTTTTTTGTGGGTATGAAAATAAGACAGGGTAAAATTGTATAGAGGCAATCCCCTTTTAAACTTAGGAGAAGCTATGGAATTAGCTCAAATAATATTAATTTTAATTAAGAAGATGAACATTTTTATGGTATTTATTGAAACTAAAATATTTAAACTCTATATTTGTTATCTTTTTGTGGGTAGTCCCATCTAGTGTAAAAATCACTATAATGCAAATTTTCATTTAACTTTCATGTATTAAAACAGCGGTTCTCAAACTGGGGTTCGCGAACCCCTAGGGGTTCGTGAAGAGGTGTACGGGGGTTCGCGAGAGATAAATCAATAATGGCAGACACGAAAATTGTAGCCTAATTTTATAAAATTACTTTGAAATAACTATAATAATTTTACCATAACAGTCAAAATATTTCCAACTGTTAACAGTTTGAAATATTTTAAAAATCAAAGACGTTTACAAGGTCAACGTCAGGCCTATTTCATAAGAATTAGTCAGTCTAGAGACTCAACCACTAAACTCGTTGGCAACAATGGCAACAACTTGGAAATTTGGCAATTGGCAATATTGCTCGTGGCAAATACTTTGCTATTCAAGCCGATGAAAGCACAGATGTGTTTAAATGTGCTGTGCTGCTTGTTATAGCAAGGTATTTGTACGATAACGCACCTGAAGAAAATCTTTTACTTTGTTACCCTATTCTTGAAACAACAATAAGAAAGGATATATTTGATACTGTTAATGGGCATTTTATTGAACACGACAATTCCTGGGATAGATGTTGTGGCTTCTCCACTGACGGGGCCAAGTCAATGTCGGGCAGTTTTATTGGCCTTGGAGCTCGTGTGAAAGAGGTTGCCCCCCAGGTAACTTGGACTCAATATTGTATCCACAAAGCCTTGCATGCTAGGATCTCCCTAGTAAACTTAAAAATTGTTCTTGAAGACGCTGGGAAACTTGTAAATTTCATTAAAAAGCAGGTTTGGAACACAAGACTTTTCATATCACTTTGTGAAGAAATGGATAGCCTCCACTTAAACTTACTGTACCACACAGAGGTTAGCTGGCTATCCTGAGGCAAAGTTTTAATTCGATTATTACAGCTTAATTAGGCATTAAATGCAGTTTTTTTCTTGAAGAACACTGTTTTCACCTTTCACTAAAGCTGCATGATGGGAAATGGCTACAATGTTTGGCATAGTTGTCCGACATTTTCCAGCAAATCAATAAGCTAAATCTCGGCCTTTAAGTCACTTCTGTTCCTTTGTTTAGGGTCGCAGAGAAGATAGAATCTATAATTAAAAAACTTGATTATTGGAGCTCTTGCGTCATTAAAGGCCAGACTGAAGTGTTTGAGACATTAGATGAGTTCTGTATCTGAAGTAAAAGAAAATGAATTAGAACTGAACTGTGAAGTTAAAGAAGTTATCAACGAACACTTGCTAGGGTTGAAATTGTCATTTATGAAATATTTTCCCAAACTCAATAGAAACATTCTTTGATCAAGAACACTTTCTCTGAAACAAATTTTGAATCATCTAACCTAAATTTCAAAGAAAAATTTGATCGAAATTTCCACGGACTCCTCTTTGAAAGTAGAATTGAAGAGAAAACATTTGGTCAATTTTTGGTTGGGCTTGAGTGACGAGTATGTAAATTTGTCCAATTTAGCAATCAAAGTTCTGCTCCCTTTTTCAACTACGTAGCTCGTAGAGCGAGCAATTTCCTCATATGCGTATATTAAAAATAAATATAGTAACAAACTCGATGCAGCCCCAGATATATGAGGATTTATTTATCTTCTCTTGAGCCCAACTTTCAAAAAACGAACTTCATCAAAGCAGGCTCATGGCTCACACTAAGACTCTTAACTTTTTAAATTCCAATTCTTATTGTCAATAAAGTGTTTTGTTTTTAAATATAGTTTTAGCAAAACTAGTATTTTTCTGTTTCATAAACTTTCAAAGCTTTTCGTAAAAATGTCCATTGTCATTAAAAAAACATTTCTTTACAAATGTATCCAAAATATAGTTAAAACTTACTAATAAACTTAATTGTTCACAAATTACTTACGTATTAGTTCATTAATTCGGGCTATAATAAAAGCTGTAGATAAGCTAATACTCAAATATTAAGTATTAAATATGACCTAAGGCTCTAGGGCAACCTAGGGGTACAATTCATGAAAATACATTGGCTTAGGGGTTCGCAAGGTGAAATAGTTTGAGAACCGCTGTATTAAAATAACAAACCAAATTGTACCAAGCTACTGTATAATGGCGAGATAGATCACGATTTAATTTTTAATTTCTGCAACAGTAATTATTATGATTTTCTGCCTCCACTTTAGATTAAATTCACTCTGATGTGTTGTGGGAAATAGAAAACATATTAAAATATTTTCATTTCATTCTTTCATTCTTTGGTGAGACAGGTAGCTCATGGAGGACGTTACCCTGAATATGAGTGAAGGATGAGTGTGATGATCGTGATTAAATTGAATAATTACTTAACTAAGATTGCATACAGTTTCATGAACTTTGATACACAAACTGCAAAGCAGTAATTATCTACAAACTATTAGCAAGAATAACATATTTAAATTTAAAACTTAAAAGTTTAATTAAATTTAACTTTAATTTAATTTGTGCAACACAGGGCACACAGACTTTGACCACATAAAGCACTATGTTTGGAGGGGGGGGGGGCCTGTACTACAGCGGCAAGGCCATTCATAGTTAGGATTTTTCAACCTCTAATGCTAAGAATTGTTTTAAATGAGATTGTTCTATGAGAAACAATTCTGCAGCAAATAAACCTTATTACATACAGCTGATGAATCACATACCTACACTAAACAGTTGGTCTCAGAGCCGTTCCCGGAGCCGGTGTGTCGTGGAATCAGGAGCTGAGTAAACATGCAGTTATCAAACAACATTTACCTCTCCATTCCTCGCTGAGGCAAACCAGCCAGTTATTCCGAACATTACACAGCTCACGAATTTGAATATATATATGCTACCAAATGCAACCTGAAAAGGATTTATAGATAAAAGCTTTGTATTTTGTGTTTTGAGTTTTTAGCAGGAAAATTTAAAGGTATTCAAATTGGGTTTAAAGAAAAAAGACTGTCATTGGATCGCACATGATTTGGTCACTGAGTCAGCACACATAAATTTTCAAAATATAAGTAAACTTAGAGGTTTGTAATTGAATGCAATATTCATGAAGTTGTGCTTTAGGCAAAATGTGTGCTTAACTTAACCACATAAAATGCTTATAACATGTAATTTTCAGTTACATCATTGACTTTGAATCTGAAGGATACATTAAAAAAAAATACAGTAACAGTATGAAAATTTTCTCCCGATGACAAGCTCAAAGTATTTTATATTAAGTACAAGAGATGTATCTAAGTAAGAATGGAAAGCAGTAATTTTGAACAAATATTCAAGCCAATCTTTTAGGATAATGTTTAACAACTAATTATTAGCCTTATTGGTTTGAACAATCTGATTTTCACTCATTTCATATGCCTGTGCAAGTAAGTCTGTATCATTTTATATTGATTAATATTCACCTCTAGAATTCATACTATCAATGGAAAAAGACTACATACATTAATAGTTATCAAATAAAGCTCAAATTGTACAGTTAACTCAGTTAATGTTTTAGATCTATGTTTCAAATTAATGTAATTAACGTGATTTGAGTAATCAATAATGATTTATTTTAGTTTCAGCATCTAAAATGCCATTTTCAAAATATCCTATACAATAATAATCTCCTTTTAAAGTCGTGATATTAGTTCAAAAACAACACGACTTGAAGAGGAGTTGTACTCGACCAATATAAACCGACCATGACAAATGTGCCATCCGAGTGACAGGTGAGTTGACAATATTAGACAATCAGCTAAGGTTAGCAACTCAGCCAAGTAAACTCAGCTGAGTTACTCAACCAAAGTAAACCGGCCTTAAGGGCCGTGTCACATTGGTCGAGTAGGAGGGCGAGTTAGACTCGACTGTACACTTGACCAATGTAAACCGACCTTTTTCAAATGGGCAATTCAAGTTGACAATTCTAAACTAAAGGAATCAGCTGATCCTATAGCAACTCGGTTGAGTTGACTAGACCGAGTTACTTTACCAATGTGACATGGCCCTAACCAACATGCAAAATGCTACTCATGTCCCAAATTTGCTATTCCTTCATTTTCATGAATATATATACATCTATATATATCTATAACATATATATATAAGTCTTCAAGCACGATAACTCGCGTAAAAATGGTCCGATCTTAATGAAATTTGGCATGGACGTGTAAAGTAGTAATTATTTGGACGAGTTCGTAAACCACCCGAATCGGACTATCGGGAGGGGGGTAAAGAGGGGTAAACCCCTCCCCCCCAAAAATGGGTTTTTTTAGTGGTTTTTACATATAAAAATAAAAATTATCAAATTGTTGTTAACACCATTGAATTCAGCTCAAAAAACAAACAGTTTAGTATTTTTAATCACTGCTCTATGTCCATTGGTTGCCGAGATATTGAAAGCGGTAAACACAGTACGTTGTTTCAATGTTAACCTTATGGGAAATAAGTAAAATTCTTTATCTCGCTTATTTCTCAACATATCTTGATAAAACTTGGTAAATGGCTTCTTCTAGTTCAGATCTACTAAATATTGAATTAAAACCACCCAGTTTTAATATACTCATAGCAGCAAACCTGCATACTCATTCCCCAAGTTATTCTTATGGAGAAACAAAAAATGTCAAATGTCGCTATATTGGATTGAAATACGGTATGGTGTTTTGCATTTGAAATTTGCTAAGTAGTCTGCTGCAACGGGGTTATTTGTTTTTATGCAAGAAACAAATCCACAAAAAGGTTTGCTTCATTTAGGGACACCGTGTATATGGTTTATTTCTGATTGAGATGCAACTTTCATGTGATTTTTGTGTAAAAGATAAGCATTGGAAGTAGAGGTGTGCGGATAGTGATTTTTTGGATCGGATCGGATTCGGATCGGATAGCTTATGTTCGGATCGGTTTCGGATCGGATAACAACAGGTTCGGATCGGATAATACCGGATTCGGATATTTACGGCGCGGCGTAATGAGCAGATTTAAGTTTTCTCAAAAGCCTAAGGTAATTGCAAGGAACTACCATATCATCCTAATGTGTAAGGTAAGATTTGCCTTGATAGGGTTGAGTTGTTGATTGTTGTGATATATTGTTTCCAATATAGGCCAAATAATGTCAATTATTAAAGTATGCAAAGGTTCAACTAAATATCTGTTGAGAATTTAGAAATTCGTTGATTCCCCTTAAGCATAGGTAGTATATAATTAATTGAATAAGCTTATTAGGCCTAAATCAATTTCAGGATTTGCAACTTAAAAAATCCTTTTCCAATGCAACCTCAATTTGTTCACTATTAGGCCTCTGTCTTTTTTGTTCGTTTCCTTAGCCTATTTGATCAGAAACTAGGCCTAAGTGACTAGACAAAAGAATTAAATATAAAACTTGATTCACCAATCACCATTTTTATTTACCTATGCATTAATGTCTGACAACCTAGATTTTGATTCACTACAATAACACTAAAAAAAAACAAAACAAGTCCGCAGTAAACTTAACCTAAATTTCAAGATAAGTTTAAAATGTTTAAGTTTCGGTATCAAAGCTTGGTCATTTAATTAGAACAAAGGTCTAATTGTTTTATATCACAAACAACAAGCAAACTCACTAATTATTTTCATAGACGTAGGCTGTCAAGTCGCATTGTTATCTAAGAAAGTCCATTTTAAAATTTTAATCACGTATTGAAAATACGGCCGGCCGGCTTTGACTAGGCTTAAATCATCAAAGATAAATATTTCAGCAAAATAAAAACTTATTTGTGATCGTTCAACTTTCTATTTCTAGGTAGGTAATTGTTTAATTGATAAATAAAGTAAGAAGAAAGACGTTCTTGAGTTAATTCAGCTTTTAACCAGACGACGACATTCAAAATGAAGTGATTTGGAAAGACAAAACAATGAATGAACAGGTTTGCCAAATCTTTCACAGCCCAAAATTATTGTACGCTTTTTATTTTATCGTATCGACAGGCCACGTAAGATATTTACGGCCTGAAATAGTCGTACGAAACATCAACACGACTATTTATTTATGGGGTATTTACGGGATATTTCGTTTTGGAAATTCAAGACGACTGACTGTTGGACACTGTCGACACTGTCGGTCAATGGCGAATACTGATTTGTCTTGATTGCGATTCTCCCTCATACCAATCGATGTTTCGTCGGTAACGGATACTAATCGAGACAGAACTATTACAGGATGTACTACTATTTTTTTGTTAACTGATTTAATGCTACGATACAAGAATTTATCTTAAGAAAATGTGTTATCGTGTCGGGTATTGCGCAGTAATCTGATCGTATACAACGATCTCGATTCTCGATCTTATCACGAGTCGCAATATCGGCAACCGAAATACATCGATTGATGCATACCACTACATAATCGCATTGTGTTGAGGCGTTGTTCTGGCCGCTATCGCAACCGTCGCATTTCAAAGCGTCGTTTTTGCTCAACGATGTTTTCTGTCACTAATGTACTTTCGTCGGCAGTGACTTCTTTTGTTTGGAAGACTTTCCTTACTTGAAAATTTGATCTTACTTTACAATTTACCCCAAAAAATGCAGTCTATCCGATAGAGTCGGATATCTAGTCAGTCTTACCGGATAGTTGATAGTTAATTTATCAGTCGTTATCAGTCTCTTGATGAGGAAGGGTCGTGTGCCGCTCCTTATCTAACCTCAAGTCTAGTCCTGCAACCTAGCACATGTGTGTGGTACCTCTATAATGTTGTATTTTACAAATTAGTAAATTACAAACAGTTTTCTGTGTTAATTAATATTTCTAAAAATACTTAAAATAAAAACATGTCTATTCAGTGTGCAAAGTGTAAACAAAATGTGAACTCCAGTGACCAAGCTAAGTGTAGTGCATGTTCACTTTCATATCATCCAGGGTGTACCAAAGGTGGTGATAGGAAGTATCAACGTGTAAAAGACAAATCAAAATGGCAATGCGAGGTATGTACTTCTAGTGATTCTTTATCTGGAAATTACACTGGCAGTGACTCTGATGTCAGTGAGGACAAATATTCCATTCTAAAAGCCATTAATAGTTTGGATAAAAAAATGGACCAGAGATTCGCTGGAGTGAAATCTTCAATTGATAAAATATCAGAAGATTTGCAGCAAATAAATGCTAGAGTCGATGCTATTCAAGCTGACGGTAAAGAACTTAAAGATAACTATAATAGAATGAAGAAATACAACGAAGAGATGGCAACTGAAATTCAGGGTCTGCAGCAACAGGTTCGTGACCTTCAGCAATATACACGATGTAACAACATTGAAATAGTAGGAGTACCGCTTACCACAAATGAAAATGTGTACGATATCCTGCGGAGCATCGCACGGGTCTTGGGAGTCCATTTTAAGGAGGAGGACATCTGCATAGCTCATAGGCTTCAGGGATCCACACAGAAGCCTCACCCATCAATAATAGTAAAGTTCATCTCCAGGCGCACTAAAGAGGCTTGGTTAACAGCGGCAAAGGCAGTAAAGATGAAAATCAGCGCAGCAGAGATCCATTCCTCACTTCGAGATGTCCCAGTGTTCATCAATGAACATTTGACCGGTTACACCAAAATGCTCCTCACCAAGGCAAGGCTTCAGGTTCGCGCAGGGAAGCTGGTCTTCGCTTGGGTGGTCAACGCCAAAGTGCTAGTGCGGAAGGTCCAGGGTGGACCGGCCATTAAAATAAACTCTATTGAAGATTTGGACAGAATAATCAACTAAGTAAGCTTCTTTTAAGAATCTAATCACATTCAAACATTGCAACATTTTATTATTTGTCTATTTCCACCATAAAACAAATTCGGGATTTCATTTAAAAAATATTTAATTTGTAAAAATGTAAATTTGTTGATTGCTTTCTTTCACCCTACTTATAATAATTAATTCTTGTTTTTGACCAACTTCAATGATCAATTGTTAGAGGCAATTAGCCTAGTGCACAATTTATTTAACAATTATGTGTCAATTATATCAATTTCATTAAAGATTTTACTACAGTATACAGATTACTTAAATGTTTTAAGACATTTTTTGGTTATGGTAAAGTTATATACGGTTGTGTCCATTAAAAATTAACTGAAGTATTATTTTCATAAACGTTATCAGTAGCAAAACAGTAGTTAATTTTTTCAAAATTAAATTGATAAAACATCAATTAAAATATTCTTGAATTAATTATTTCAAAGCTGTTAACAGAAACAATATAGTAATAGTAGTTAAGTTTTCAATATTAAATTAGTTAAGAGTCAATTTAAATAATCTTGAATAAACTTTTATAACTATTGTACATATCCAACTTGCACAAGATATTAACAAGATATATTTACATGCAAAATATTATAGTTATTCATGAAACAATGTGGCTTTGTTTACAAAAAGAATTTACTTTTTCATTTCAGACTTGTTTAAATAAGTTTAACAATGTTGTACTATGTCTTAAATCTATGGTTTCAACGTCAATCCTATAAATAGAAAAATAAGTTATATTTTTATTTCATTCCACTATTGTTTCCAAGTTGAGATATTTTAATTTGAGGGAACCCTTTTTAATCTGAAATCTGTTGTTAGTTGACATTCTATTTAGAGGTGCACAAACAAGTAAGTATAGGGAAATCCTTACATATTTATCTGTATTGTTTATCAGAGAATGTTGATACAGTGCAGTCTATTTCAAGATATGGAAGGAATTTATTTTTTCTATCATTTGTCTAATTGTTTGTCTTTTAAAATCTTACAAAAGCAATGCCTGTGGTGTTTTATTTTTTTGTCAGTTTTTTTTTGTGTTTTTTTAAATATAAAAAAGTATGTTTTAAGGAAAAGTTCATTGAGAAAATCTAACAGAACATTATTAATAATTATAAAAAATAACAACAACAGAAACTTTAAAATAGACATTCTTGAAATACTGAATAATAAAAGCTGTACATTAACTGCATATGAATTACAAACTGTTTTTTTTTCTCTTTTGGTTATCAAGTTTTTTTTCTACTTTATTTCTTAAATTTAATTACTGTTTTCCATTGGTTTTTTTGTTGAATTTTTTGTCAAGTTGATGCAACATTGATAAAGCATAAAACATGTAATGGGTACGAGAATTTGTACATTGTACAGGACGCAGGTTAGGCTTCAAAATTTTTTCCAGTGGCACATCTTTCCACATTCTACAAATCTTAAATTTGCAATAGTTTTTCTTTTCCTCATAAAATGATTTTTTCTGATTTTGTTGCTGAGAATCCTATAGTATGCGAGGAGTATTCGGGAATAGATCAATTTTCTGAAAACATGCTTTCTAAAGAAGGCTCGTTAAAAATATTTCATATGAATATAAGAAGCTTCTACAAAAATTCTGATAATCTTTTTGCCTCCTTAGAATATAGTAAAATAAAATTTGACATTATTGTTCTTTCTGAAACTTGGCTTGATAGTGAGGCGGCTGGACTGGAACTGGATGGATACGACACTCACAGGACTACTCGACAGCAAAACAGGAATGACGGTACTCTAGTGTATACAAATAGAAATTTGTCTGTTTTGTCTAAAGAGGTAATTTTAGGGGATGTAACCTGTTTGAATTTAGAATTTCAATTTCGAAACAAAAATTTTAGTATTCTTGCTGGTTATCGTACACATGAAGCTGGTAAAGATTTGTTTATTCAAGAACTAGAGTATTTCTACAATTCCAAACAAAAAAATAAAAATTATATACTTGTTGGGGACTTCAATATAGACATACTAGACAGCCACAATAGACATGTAGACTTATACTTAAATACTTTGATTGGGGCGGGGTTCACTAGCTGCATAAATATTGCAACTCGAGTGACAGAAGACAGCCAGACTTGCATTGATAACATTTTTGTTGATACTATTAGTGATTATACAAAGGCTGGAGTCATCCACACTCACATCACTGACCATTACAGCACTACATTGGAAATCAAATTAGATTCTGTGATGGACATATCTGACGCACTTCAAAGAACTTATATTGACAAAGAAATTTTCACTACACAGCTTAAGACTCTGAACTGGTCTACTGTTACACAGGAGCACGATGTTGACAGGAGCACCCAGGATTTTTATTCTATAATTGACAATGTCTTAAAATGTTCAACTAAATGTTTTCCTAAATTATCAGCTAAAAAGAAAAAAATTAAACCATGGATAACATTAGGCCTTCTTACATCAATCAGAAAAAGGGACAAGTTAAGTAAAATGTTAAAAAAACAACCCTTTAATACACTTCTAAAAAATTATTTTAAAGATTTTAGGAATAGATTAAATCAATTAATAAAGTTTTCAAAAATTAACTATTATAAAGATATAATTCTAAAAAATAATGGTGATCCTAAAATGTTTTGGAAGACAGTAAATGAAATATCTGGGAGAGAAACAAAGAAAGAGTCATTTCCTATCAATAAATATCTTGGGAGCCCAGCAACAAAAGTCAATAGCAACACATGCCACTCTATTGCAAACGAGTTCAATGAGTATTTTTCAAAAGTAGGAGCAAATTTAGCAGCGAAAATTGATAGTAGTGGTGAGCCTGTCATTAACGACGAAGACTTTCAGACAACTACTGACTTTGTTATGAACACTGTAACCGAGACTGAAGTACTTCACTATGTCAACAGTTTAAGGGGCAGTTCAGCGCCTGGGTTTGATGGAGTCAGTGCCTCCCTTCTTAAAAGTAACATTCAGTATCTGATTACTCCCTTGCATCATATTTATAACACTAGTATTATAACAGGAATCTTTCCTCAGGCTTTCAAAATTGCTAAAGTCATCCCATTATATAAATCTAATGACGTTCAAGACATGACAAATTTTAGACCCATCTCCATGCTTAGTGTTTTCTCTAAGGTACTTGAGAAAATAGTCAAAGATCAATTTACCAAATACTTATTCAACCAACATATTTTAACAGAATCACAATTTGGATTTAGGAAAGACAAAAATATAACTGATGCTCTATTTTTTATTACAAAGCAAATTAATGAGAACTTTAATAGCAAAAATAAATCTTTAATCACATTTCTTGATCTCGCTAAAGCGTTTGATTCGGTAGATAGGCAAAAATTAATAAGAAAACTGGAATTGATTGGCTGCAAAGGGGCCGCTCTTCATTGGTTCCAGAGTTTTTTGTCTAATAGAAAACAGTTTGTAAATATTTGTGGAATCGATAGTACTGAGGTTAGCATAGATTACGGCGTTATTCAAGGAAGTACAATGGGGCCTATTCTTTTCTTAGTATACATAAATAACCTATCGAAGGTGAACATATCAGGAAAACTATTTCTCTTTGCCGATGATGCAGCAATTTTGTCTGAGGGTAGGAACTGGGAAGAAGTTAAAAATAATGCAGAGCAGGATTTGTCGATCATGAAAAAGTGGTTCGATCAAAATAAACTTTCATTAAATGTCTCAAAAACAAAATTTATGCCAATTTCTTTATCTTCAAGATCTGACCCACATTTTAACCACATCTCAATTCATTCATGCGGAAATAATTTGAACTACCGATGTGATTGTGGCAAAATTGAAAGTGTGGATTCTTACAAATACTTGGGTGTTATGTTTGATAAACGCATGAAATGGTCAGACCATGTAGATTATTTAAAAGTCAAGATAAGAAGGCTCATATATGGTTTTAGGCAACTTAGCGAGGTTTTGAACATCTTTGAACTAAAACAAGCATACTATGCATATTGTCAATCATTATTTTTATCCGGAATAATTGCATGGGGTGGGGGATCGAAGACTATTTTAGAACCGTTACAAATTGTCCAAAAATCAATTCTTAAAGCTGCTCTGGGCCAAGGAAGGCGGTTCCCAACCAACGAACTATTTAATATTTTTAACGTTTTAAATATCAGACAGTTGTATATAAAAACCCTTTTAATTTTTATTCGGAAAAATTCACAGTTTATTTTTAATCCAACTACACATGAACACTTTACACGTCATTCAAGAAATATAGGAATACAAACAATCCAGCTCCATAAATCTTTTTCAACAACCAATTCTTTTTATATAGCTCATATTTTATTCAGAAATATTCCTGCACCAATACAAAATTTTGAAGGCTCGATTAGCATGTACAAAGCACACTTAAATCAATGGTTATCTGAAATCGGAAGGGAAGGTGCTGAACTCATAATCTCCTCTGGCTACAGGACTGCCCGACCTTGACCCTAACAATACTGAACTTGACAATAATGGACTTATCAGCCAGCCAGCCAGCCTTTCTCCAAGTCTAAAAGTAATTCTTCATTATTTTCTGTAAATTGAATGTTTTTTTTTTCTATCTCCGAATACTTGAATAAAATTTTATATATTTTTAAATAGCAATACTTTTTTTCCTATTGCAAATTTTTTATTTTTTTATTTTTTTTAATCAAAAACAATGCATAACGACTCGTACCCACTCACAGGCTTTGGCCCATGTGGGTACATTTCCCTAGGAAAATGAACAAATAAAATATACTTGTTACTGTACCATTTTATTTTTAAGTTTATTACGCTTCATGTTTGTAACAAGCTGTATATGTATCGGTAATAAAATGATTTTGAATTTGAATTTGAATTTGAGTTATAAAACCCTCGGATCGGATTCGGATATCCGATCCGATCCGAATCCGATCCGAGTTTTCGGATATCCGCACACCTCTAATTGGAAGTATTGGAACTTGACTGTGAACACACAATAGCTGAAAAAGAAATGGTTATATATTTTACATAGTATGACCTTAAGAATTTTTATGGATCAGTATAATCCTCAACATCCGTTTAAAGTCAGTTGTACATTCCGTCCTAATTAAACCTAGGCTGAGGTATCGAGCATTGCTGCCATTATTGGCAGGGGTAATGGACTGTCAGCATTAGTCCCGCAGTATTTAATTACAACCCCAATCCTAAACTAAAGAAAGTCAGTTAACTGAGCGAGGAAATATCTCAGATGTTACATTACAAATTAATGTAAAATATTTTATTTGCTAATATAATTTTCTATTTTTAAATGTAAAAGCTTATTTCTGCAAAAAGTTATCGATTTAAAAAAAAAATTTGGCACTATTTAATGATTTTGATACTTTATTTGAGTATTATTTACAAGCTCAGTTGTACATCATGCAGCTGGTCACATAGGAGAATATTGCTGTGGTAAATTTGTTTATGTGTGTGCTTATATTTTTTTTAATTGACAATTTTCCCATCGGAGTGATTGGTGAGCTCTTGAGATCAAAATTTAATAATCCCCCAAATACATGGAGACCCGAACTACTGTATTAATTGTAATGTGACCAACAATCGATTGTGGTATTATCAGACTTAAGTAGGTAACTCAGAATATTACTTTATTGGAACAAAAAACTTGAAAAATATAATAAGAATTTTTATTGTGAATATATAAAATTTGTTAATTTTTAATTTGTTAATAAAATTAAAATTGAATTAAACTAATAAAGACAGCAACTTTGCACTTTTGCACTTATTGAATCAGTCTTCTGAGCCCTCTTAAAGTAAGTTACTTAAAGTAACTGAAAAGTTCTGCAACGTTGCGTATTTACTGCAACGTTTCCAAAGGAGAGCGTAGGCAGAATGTGCGTTGAAATCAGGTAAAAAACATCAATTATTTTTTAAAAACTTGTTTATTTCCTCTATTTATTCCTAATAATTAAGACAGATGCAATTGATGTACTTAGTGTTGTTAAATCAGCAAGCTTTACACTATTCTTTATACACTGTTGTTACTTAGTAGGCAGTGGCTAAAACATAACTTGAGTTAACAAATGAAACTGCTTCAAACAGCATCTAAAACTAAAAAGAATCAAATAATTCCTAATTTATTATATAATTATCACTAAAGACTAGTTATGCAGTATATATAAAATTATATTTAAAAATACATCCTTTAATGAAAATCCAAAAATAACTATGATAAATTAATTTAACAAGTTAAGGCTTGCGCTTGAATGAATCGACCAAAAGGTTTACAGTCTAACAGCTAATTGGTTAACTAATAATGGTCTGTGTGAAACTGATTGTTTTCAAAATCCTATCTTTATAAATAATCATAACAAAATGTTTTCTATAGCTAAATTACAGGGTATTGCTCTGTACATTATACAATTTCAAACTATTTTAAACTCTGAATAAACTAATATGACTAAGTTAACGCTGTTCTTAAAATATTCTCAATGATTCCATCAACAATTACCTCAGGGCCAAAATAGCATTTCCTAAATAAATTACTCATTATAATTCTTTGAGAGTAAATTGTTCATATGAAATCAATGTATCACAGCTCCATCGACACGACGGCAAAGTTCATACTCTGAAATAATATTACTAATATAAATAGTCAACAAAGAGTGCTAATTTCAATAAACTTTGTGATTAAATAAAATTTACTGCTGTAACATGAGTAATGATAACTTATAACTTGTACAATTTAATTACATAATTTTATCGGCTTTATAATAAAACCACATTCCTTTTCTCCAAATTTCATTCCACCTTATATAATGCGATTGAAATAATAAAAAAAAATTTTAAATGTACTCTAAGTTTTTCTTATAAAACTGTTCTACTTTTTGAAACGTCAATTAAATTATTTCTCAACAAAACTACTGTTTACCGTGTAAAATTTCAGAGCACCCTTTGTTAAATTACAAAAAATAACATATTTACATTTTTTTCTAAGCTGTATTCACAGAGTAAATTTAAAGAAATTTGAATTACAATCAAATGACAAAAATATAAGGATAGAGTGACAAAAAATTATTTACAAACACACATTCAACTCTCTCAAACTTACAATCACAGACAATAAAACCAATTGATTTGCGGAGGTCAGAGGAAGATGAAATTACGTAAAGAAAAAATCCATCATACGGTAAATTGTATATCAAGATTAAAAGGCAAGTTTCAATCACTGGGTAAATAAGTGTAAGAGAACTTAGGTTTGGTCCCTTGTAAAAAAATCCCAAATTGTTGTGACCTGCTAAATATTGAAAACAACTGGTATATTTCCAACCGGGTGAGAAGATCCAAGTTTGAAAATTGCTTTCAAAGCAAACAAGACACATGAAACAGCACTTGGTGCAACAATACATATACTTTGTACAATAAAACTACACACAATCTCCACTCACTCGCAACAAAACTTACAGGGAGTGCCTTGCAAGATCAGTCAAAGCTTGCATGGCACAGAAATGGCCAGTGGGGTGACAACTCTATATATATTTACAAATTTCAAACTACATTTGATTATAAAAATGGAAAAATCTTATTCACAATTTGGCTTAAAAATAACAGAGAAAAAAGTAAAATATTTTAAATTAGAAAAAGCTTGAGGGAACTAAAACATAATTAAATCAGGAAGTTATAGTTTGAGCATCCTGAGGGCGTAAGAAGGATTGACAAGTTTGGGTAGGAACATTCATGTCGGCCACCCCACAATTAAGCGTTAAAAATTATTTACAAAATTGATGTCACTATTTTGTAACAAAAAGGTTAAATAGCATATGATCTCCAATCTTTACGTTAACAATTTGTGTAACTAAGTTTTAAATAAATTAAGAACTATCACAGACAGCTGTGAAAAGTATTTACTTGTTCATCAAAGTATACATAAATCATGGATGGCAAGTCAATTTAAATTAAATGCCAAATTACAATAGAAAGCAAAGAATTTTCAGTGCATTATTGAAAGGTTTGATGAGCTTTGACCTTAGAGAAAATAAAATTATAACTAAATGGCATCACGTAAATTGACAATTTATTTTTTAACATTTCCAACTATCGTCCCAAACAAGAAAATTGGCTTTTTGATATTTAGCTTTAATTTTAGCTTGAAATCTTAGGAATATAGAAATAATTGTCCCAAAAGACTTTTTTACACAGTTACTATATGTAGCAATATTATGATAGGGCAAAGAAAACTGACACTTAATTGGTGGGCCTCCCTCTACAAAAAGCCATGCGATACTATACTTTTTTTATTATGTACTTCAAAATAAAATGAATACCTTAATAACATTCATTAATTATGTAAAATATAGTGTTCAAACGTCCTCCATTGCTTTGTAATGTATTACAGGATACTATTATTGCAGATTCAGTCTTAATATTGCTTTTAATATTCGTTGTTAAAAGCTGTTATATTTTTGCTTCTAAATAAACATCGCTACTGATAGGAAAAATGTGTTTTCCATAACCCTAACAATTTATAAATAAACATTATTTTGTTGACTAACAGCACCCGCTGAATTTACAAACTCCAAAAAATGATTATTTATCAATTTGACTTTAAGAACACAACAGTTTAGTTTTTATCGAATTCTTTGCTTTCTCTTGTTTTAAGAGGATGGTGGAGAAAACTGCTCCATTTCGGATTCATAATCCATCAGGTCAAAGAACAGCATAATCATTTCCAGTTTTCTATAATCTTTTAAAATACATGTCCAGGACAATTTGTTTACTCACCTAAATTAATTTATTAAAAACAATAGAACAATTCAATAACATTTATGAATTTTCTTGCATAGGAATGGGAAAACCATCATTGATCAATAACCATTTTTTAAATATAATTAATCCAAACAGATCACTTAGAAGTTTTACTTTCATAGGGTCTTGACGATAAAACTCCTAACCTAGCAAATGAGTGTTCAAAAATCGCAATATTTTCCCCCTGACGTCACAGGTGGCAAAACATTTCTTAGGCGATTCTACAGCAAATTCGCCTCAGCAGAAGCATTTGTCGCTCCACCATCCTCTCACTACTATTGTGACCTAGAGCTCAGTGCCACCTGGTGGAGCAGAGAAGAAGCGCTGCGGCTAGTAGCAGCGGCAGCAGACAGGATGCGCTAGTAGGCGGCGACGCACCACTTGTCTTGTCATGTGGAATCTTTGGACTTGTGTTTGTTCCCTGTCCAGGTGTGTCAACTGGAAATGAAAGTAGAGTTATATATAGCAGTTCCTTTTATTATTTGGACAGTTAGAAAAGAAGAAAAAAATTAGCCTACATTACTGATTAGTGTTTGTGTGATGACAAATGTCCGCAAAAATCAAAATCAAAATAGAATGTCTTTATTGCTTTTACTTGTGAATTTATGTTTAAATTGTTCGAACCATCAAAGCGTCATTAAAAAAACTGTATTTAATTGATTTGATCTACAATAGTTTCAAGTATTAAAATCTTAAGGGAATGTTCCACCAATGTGCCATAGTATAAAGGCCATTTTATTTCTCACTGGATGATTTGAACTGCACACGGATTACCTAGTATATTGATAATTCGTACCGATAATGTCCTTTTATTCTTGTCTGAGAGTGACCAAATGTACAAAAAGCCACTAAAACACCTAACACCTTTGGTGTTGGTGGCCTATTACCACTATTCATTTGTCAGAATAATGAAGAATGGCTTCATGTTGGTCAAAGAGTTAATCTACTTATATTTGTCAAATACCACTAACCTATAATCGTACAGCCCATAATACTTGACTAAGAACCTTGAAAATTTGCATGAACGTTCCCCTTAGGGCGTAGGCATCCGCTAAGAAAGGATTTTACAAAATTTCCACAGGGCTATGCCCTATGGTTCCTCAAATTTTCAATGTAAAATCATAGGGAAGCTTATGAAGTTGTCATGGCAAACTAATAAAGGATGATAAATGAATGAAACATTAAATTATAAATCCAAAAAAGTTTTTTTTTTGTTTTTCCACGGGTAAAACTGGGTTGATAAGCTAGTCCAGTCATAAACAACAAAAAAGAGAATTTTTCTATACTGTAGAGTCCCGACATTCCAAACTAATTGGGACAGACCCGGTATGAATAAGCGGGAAATTCGGAATAAGCGAATGATGAATAAGCGTCTTTTCTGGCCGAGATAGAGTACAGAGTAAACCCTCTCTATAATCCGGCAATACGCCAGTCCGGCACTCCAGTAATCCGGCGTTTTTTGACGGCCGTGGTGGGGGATTCAAGTTGAGACACGTCACTCAAACTATTGTAAACAAACAACTAGCGATCAGTCAGTTGCCTCGTCGTCGTGTAATTTACCCATACAGTCGGACACACACAGGGCGATTTTACCGCCGCGGTGAAACTTCCACTCAACTGTAGTGCGTAGATTTAAATGGACGCTTACACATAGGGCGGTAGAAATACCGTGCGACAATAATGCCGCGGTCCATTTAAATCTATGCACTACGGGCGAGCGGCAGATTCGCCGCGGCAATAAAAATTGCCCTGTGTGTCTCCGGCCTATGTTTTTGCAAGTTTTATTAACAGTAAATAGAGCGGTGACAGAGCGTAGTGCGTAGCAGTTTGCGTGGTGCATTGTACAGTAGTGCTTAGAAGCAAAAGAAAATTGACAGTTTTTTTACTCCAATGGAATAAGGCGTTCCGAATCACTATTGTCTACAGGTATGTAAGTTTAAGGTAAGTTTAAGGTTATGTTTATTTGTAGTTTCTAGTGAGTACGGTGCTACATGCAGTATTAAAATTTTACTTCTTTAAGATCATTTTAAAATGATGTTTGGTTTTGATATATAACATAATAGTGTCCAGGCCCAATAAAAACGTGTTTTATGCTTTTACAATGTTTTTATTCATAGCCATCCAGTAATCCGGCATTTTCACTGATCCGGCAGTACACTGGTCCCATATCTGCCGGATTACTTGTGAGAGTCTACTGTACAGAAAAAAATTGTTCTCGATTCTTCGGCCGCGATATACAGTTTTACTGTCACTAAACCAAATGTGCTTGGCGATCGTCACTTACAGCCGTATTAATGCAGTATAACTGCCTATTAACCCTATATATGCTTTACGATTGTCACTAATGGTCATGATTAGGCAGTATGATTGCTAAATACACCCGATATGCTTTGCGATTGCCACTTACGGCTGCAATTACGCAGTGTGATTATAAACTACACAGGATTTGTGCTTTGCAATTTTCACTAACAAATCGTTTTTGATGATAAAGTATGATTGGAACAGGTGGATTTTCGGATCATCAGGATTTGGAGTAGCGGAACGGTACTGAAACTTTAAAAGAGTATTTATTTATTGTAATGAAACACCCACCGATGGTGGAGACGCCGTCGCCGGAGCCCGAACCCTCCTCCGGCCAGGTGTCGGAGTCGCGGCCGGGGTCGTCGTCCTCGGCGTCCCAGTGCGGCGAGTGTCCGCTGCCGCTGCCCTCCTCGCCCCGCACGAACGAGTCGCTCATCAGCTGGTTCGTCTGGCTCAGCTGACTCAGCACCACCTGCAACCAGCACGGGTTGAAAAAAATGTTGTAAATGTATACTTGAATTAATACGATTATGAAGCGCAAGAGGGAGGGAAATTTATATACTTATAATTCGCTAGCGACATGCCAATCCCTTTTAAGAGAGATGAAAACACACGAGGAGTTCCAAAATATCCAAAAATTCCAAAGTCAAAGTGTTGATATCTAGCGGACAATCAATAAACTTTCAGGGCAAGATATAATCAACAACAAAACAAATGATTCATCCAATGGGAAACATCGTCGTGACAAAACAACCAAAATTCTCCAGCCAATGATGTACTTGGGCGCGATCTTGTGAATAACACTTGTTGGTTGTTGCTTGTTTTTGAAGGGACATGCCTGGCGCTGGCGAACGATAAGTGAAATTTCCCTCTCGCGCTTCATAGTTGTATTAATTCTACTTTAAATAAAAAAATTAATATTTCTTCCTCCGACCATTGTTGGAGACATGTTCCGTTCCTTAGAACTTCATTTCGTCAATTTGTATGCAACCACATAAATAGTATAGGTAGAGTCAAATGACAAGGCCCAGTCCACCCTCAAACTGATTACCATTAGGCTTACGGATGTTTTGGACCATGTTGTTTGACGCTACTTATAAATACCTGTGTTTTTGTATTTAACAGGTTTTAATTTTTGTGTCATTAAGGTATGGCACTTATAAAAATTTGCATAATGGTTATATTAACTGAGCTTCTTAGGCAGAAAGAATATTTTAAACCAACTAATTAATTACCTCCTGAATTTAGCCATTCAATTAAGATGATTTATATGGGAAAGTTGCCAATATCGTACCACTTTTTGGTTTTTGTTTTTTAATTTCATAATATCAACATTAAAAGAGATATGGCCTTGTTGTTCTAAAACAGGCACCCTTTTGGAACATTAATATAGAAAAACTTTAAGCAAATATTCATTTTTATAATTACTGGGAAATTGTTTTGTAAACCCTTGCAAGTGGTACAATTTAGGAAACCAGTTTCTTAAATCGTACCAGCGAGTTCCTAAATCGTACCACAAGGAAAAATAAAGCACGCACCTTTGAAATGGTAGCAAAGAAAACAAAGAGGTAATGAAAAATACGTTCATTTAGGGTGTATAAGTAAGTATTAACTATAAAACATATAATATAATGTATATAAGTAAATCTATGAGGTAAATATAACATGAAAAAGTACATCAATATTTCATGAGGTACAATTTGCCAAATATTGTCTATTTTCTAATTAAATATGAAGTTGAATTAAGTACTACATTCCTATGTATATAATACAAGCTATAATAGGTATAACGTTTCGGTAAACATTTTATGAAAATTCTATATATGAAAATTCAATGGGACGATTTGAGAAACCATTGGAGGTACGATATGGGCAACTAGGACTTTTTTCAAACCAAACCTCAATTGTAACCTCAAATAAAAGCTACCATGTGATCAACACTACTAAACTAAAGTACTTTAGATGTACTTTTAAAATGTACTAGTGGCTTGTAGGGGCAAAAGCCCCTAACAATGAATACCGAAGCTGAATATTTAATATAAAATATCTTACTATCGATAATATTTATTGAACGTTTGATGTGTAATGTTAGAGCTATTTTGACATTTGCTAGTACGTTTCATACTTTTTACTTTTAAGAAAGGGCATTGTTTCAGTATAGCAAAAAGCTGAATTTTCGGAACAGTTGCACTATCCGTCGACTTCAAAACAAACCCATTTCACTTTGTTTACAAATAAATATATGATCATGGTTTGAAGAACTTCTAAAGGTTAAACAATTATTCTAGCACTTAATTTATATACCCTGGAAAGTCGTGAGATTTAATACAAAAATAAAAACAAATTATGACGTCATCAAGAGTTCGTCATCAAGCTCGTATGTAGCCTCCAGCTGGTTCAAAAGTATTATAAAGAGTACTTTTTATGGAAGCCTCCGATTGAAGCTACATTTTTTTACCCAGTGGGCAAATAGGTAAGGATGTAATCAGAAAATGGTCTCGTTTACGCTTCCACGCTCCACGTTGGAGCCTCTGGCTCCAGTCCATACGGGAGTTAGGGAGACCACCAGCTTATAAAATAGTAAATTGTTAATATTGAGGATTTTACCCTAAGCCCCACACGTTTTTATGGTTACCCGTGAGTAAATACTGCTTCGTGTTTGTGGATTCAAGATTACATGTGCTTTTATTGGTTAAATTTAAAGTTGATGTTGCACTCAATCGCTGTTACTGCAGCATACACTTGTCGGTCAAAAGTATGAAAATTTACGACCTCACATAAAACTGGCAGAGCTATGGGCCTTAAAAAGCTAAGTCTTCTCTATACTACCTATAGTTTGCGCCTATCGGTTGTCTTAATGTTACAAATCACTTGGCTTTAAATAAGCAACAACTACAACAAATGTAAACAAAACAGACGAAAGTGATCCCTTGTATGTTTTTGAAATGGTAAGTATGTAAAATACTGAAAAAACTTAAAAGTGGAAAACAGTTATTTCTTATAGTATTTTAGACCCAAATATTTAAAGCTGGATTTTAAATAAACCATGATAAACATCTATCATGTGGTTTTAAATCAAGTATCAGCAACACATGTTTAAATGTAAACAAAGCAGACATTTATAGATTCCAATGCTTTTCAAATGGCAAATACTTTTCGTTATTTCTCGTCTCCTGGTAAATTTAAAGCAATTTCAGTATTTTTCCCGCCATCACGGAATGAAGACCTTAAATTTGAGCCCTCCCCCATCTTTCTACGACTTACCAGACGCCCACAATTTTGACGCAAAGAATCGCCTTATGAAATTAAATATATGATATCGAAAATTAATCAGAATCTACGTAAATCACTATTAGCTTGCGTGTGATAGCCAAAAATACATCAGTTTCTGACAAAAAAAAAACGAATTTAACATTAAGAATACTGCAAAAAATTCAGTGTAAACTATTTATTGCCCACTATTCAGACTCATGGATAGTTCCAGTTCCGTTTTAAGGCACGAGGGCTCCCCTGTATCACTTATTGTCTGATATATCGCGGTGGTACGATTTAGGAGGCGGTACAATAATGGCAACTTTCCCCTATATTCTCTGGTCGGGATGTGCTGTGCAATTTAGGGGTGAAAAAACCTAAATTCACATAAAAAATTCCTGATAAACAGCTAATGTCCAATTTTATGGAGGACATGCGTCAAATTGAAGGTTGACAAACTTTTTAATGGTGAAATAAGTTCCCCTTGATTTTTAAAGAAATATTAAATTTTAATTTATTCTGTTTTCACTTTGAATTACAAATCAATGTGGCCTTTGGGTTTAACTTTCCTTAACTACATTACTCTTTGAAGAAAATCCCAATGTGTAAAACTTTATGGTGTTAACAGATTTCTCCATTCTTTTCACACCCAAAATCCAATTTTTAGGTCCTGAGTATATCATAAGTTTTCATATCAGGACAGACTTAAGACCTATTTTTATTCAACTTGAAGTAAAATGAAAAAAGTGCAAAAATAATAGCAAATCTTAATATGCCTTTCACAGACATACCTGTCTCATATGCCTCAGCCTATCGCTGAGCTGTCCAATCTTGGGGTCGGGTTCTGACTCGGTCCAGGTCAGTTCAGGGTTGTACTTCTGAGCGTCAACACCAGGGCGCACCAGGGTCTTGGTATACCTGGAGGGTAAAATAGCAACTGTTAATTCAAAATTTGTAGTTCATCAATGTGTTTATTTATCAGCCAAATGTTCTTATTCATGAAACATGAATCATAAAGCACAAATCTTTAGTTGATCTACTATACTTTAAGGCCAGTAATTAATTGGTATCAGCTGAATGGATTGATTTCCATTAGTGTTTTGGGCTGATTTCTAAGGTTTGTTGAAGGAAGAAGCATTTTTTCGAACATTACTTAGTCAAAATATTGAAAATAGTATAATAAAGTAAAAGCAGAAATTTAATCATCACCGAAACTGAGAGATATTTAAAATTGTTGCCTAACTAACTAACAATATTCGATTCATTAGTAAACTATAAGTTAAGTTCAGAAACTAAGCAAAAACACAACAGAGTCACAAAATTTAACCCAGAATAATGTTCAATCTTGCCTTCAAATTTTTATTTAGAAGTCTATTAAAAAGATTGATGGTTACGAGAGAATTTGATATTGCATAATGCACAAGTCTTTGATTACATTTTTCTCACAATATTAACATCTAATTTAAGTTATATTTAATAGTTATCTAACTCCAATGAAACATAAAACTGAAAATGTAATCAAACTTGTGAGTTTAAAAACATTGAAATTAAATATGGATAACCATCTAATATAACTGGTAATGTGTATAAGCTGTTATGTGTTCTTTGACCTGTGAAAAATTCAATAAATGACTAAACTTTGTCATTTTTCGAAATAAGCAGTGGTATAAAAGTTTTGTTATAAGTTATGAAAAAAGTACAATAGTTGTGTTACAGACTGACGCAAACCATCAGATGGAGGTCAGAGAATGTCAGATTATATGATTTGTGAGAACATCGATTTAACACTACAATAACCCGCAATCTTCTATGACGTTCCCGTCAATGTGAAAAGATTTCACAGGGGAAAACGTTGCCTATGAATCGCAACAAGTATTCAACTTTCGAACATGATTTGTGATGGAGGATAAAAATATTGTATAACAAATTGTATTATTATTGTCTTCTATTTATAAGTAAACAAAAATTGAATTGTTTACTTAAAAACCCGTTAAAATCAAAAAATGTATTTTTGAGAGAATAAAAAAAACGTTGTAGCAACTAGAAATTTATTTCAATATTTAAAATTTTTCTTTTGCCTGAAAGTAACCATTAAATGAATGTTTGTGGTGGTGAAACCTTTTTTAAACTACCCATATTTACAAAAAAAAATTAAAATATTTTACATGACGGGTTTTTGCACTAAACTAAAATTAATCACTTATACTAAGGATTTAAAAAAATAAAATATAAATACTGGTTAAAACAAGTGGTGAATCAATCAAAAGTTGCATTGCTGCCAATCTTCAAGAGAGCAAAAAAGAAATTCCCTACTATTTCGTGCAAAAACCCGCTAAGAACCAGAACATTACGAGTTTTTGCTCTAAAAACAGAATTCAAAATGGATTTTAGTAGCGTTCTGAGCATCAGACATGACTGGTTATTGCACAGAACGATTTGTTTACCCTTATAGAACAATAGTATGGTCTTAACTCAATTTCGCCAAACTTGGCTTTTAACGGGCTTTTGAATTAAACGATTCAAATGTTGAACCCAAAATCAATTACACTGTTTTTTTTATCTAGGTTTTAAATAACGATCCTCCTATGTCAAATGAACACGGTTCAGGTTGGGCAGATTGGGGTATGACACTAAAATTATTTTTGGAACTGAGTCAACAGTGCAAAAATGAAGTCAACAATCATAATTTTAGAAAAAAGACTTTAGCAGAACGTGAGTGTGCGGTTGCCGCTGGTGCGCCTGCGGGAGTCAGTTATGCAATAATGGCGCAGCACTCATGTTGCCTAGTTTGCTCCTTGATAGCCGAAAAAGAGAAAAATGTCCGTTTTAGGCTGAAACTGGAAATAAACTTGGAAGTTTATTTTTTACGTTTCAATTGTCATTTATTTTCAAATCAAGACAAATGACAACATCCATTTTTTACAATTTAAAATCTTTTTTCTACGATTCCAAAAAAAAACATATTTAATAATGACTGTATTGGAATAACTTTAGCAACGTCTCTAACGATGAGCTAAGATTATCTTGGGACGCATATAGGCTAATTTTTTAAGAAATGCTGAATTTTCCACAATCAAGATATTTAATCTAAATCATTGCAACCTGTGTCAGTTTTACGTTTTAAATAAAATTATTTTAATTTATAAAAAAATAAACACCATAAAACACCAAGGATACAGAAACATAGTGGACAAAATAACCGGGTCGTGAACTAGTTGGCTAGAGTGAGATTAATTAGCAGTCCCGGTATGGAGCCTTTCGACCACCGATGACGTAACCACGAGTCACGTGACCCAACAATGAGTCACAGGTGAGTCACGTGGGTCAGTCTGCCTAGCAACACTCCCAGGACCAGCGGCGGCGGACCTTCACACGAAACTATGTTCATCCAGAAGGTCGAGTATTTCCGATGAAAAAAGGAATTAGTCGTCCAAATAATTTAAACGATGAGTCAACACCGAACCATCCCAATTAAAAATAACGATTTCGGTCGACTGGGTTTCAAACGATATTTTATAACTATGGAAATGTCATGAGGTGGAAGTTTGTGGTTTCGATATTCAAACACAAGTAAAACTAAACATACATATTCACTGGAGAAGCATACCCATTATTATTTGGTTTTATTATTCATGACATCATCTTCAAATAGCCATAAAAAGTGGTTTCAGTCCCCATTCAAATACCTATTAAGAGTACAATATTGGAGAAGAAAATATCATCTGCTTCAATAAGATTTCTTTTAACTTTTTTAATTTTTTTCAAATTGTTTTAAATTAATTATCTGAAACAAAATGTTTAAAACTTTATAATTTAAGGCAGTATGTAATATGCAGAATATAAATACTTTTCCTCTCCAATATACTGACTCAGAGCACATTGATTATTCTATTAAACTAAGTCGTTTCATACGCTGGAGGTTTATAAAATAACCAAAGCCATAATCATTTCAAAATATCCAAATTTCCTCTTTTAAACATTCGCCGAAGTTTCTAGTAGTTTCCTGTTAAACGTATCGGAAAGTTAATCACTTGCCAACTCGGTAAAGACGATAATGGGAAGAAAATCTAAAAGCAATTAACTCAAGTTGGCCGCAGTAATCGGCGATAGGCAGTGATTTAACGGAAGCCACAAATAGCAGGTCTTTGGTAGTAGTAGCGTCTGATCACGACAGGAGTGGCCTTGACCTCAAGGTCGACACGGGTCAAGCGACCTTGATAGCCGCTATCACAGGTGGGCGATGACGTTTGATGTCTGCCGTCACCGCGAGCTTTGTTTGGTCGCGTCCATGAATATTTTCCCCTAAAGGTGTGTCAGAGAATAATTTTAGTTCAGCGGAGACTAAAACAATGATTGTTATATGTAGGAGCCCCTTCTTAGAATATATCTGTCAACTTTCTTCCATGTTCGGTTGCTCGATTATCAATCTCCCGTTTGTCGCGAACCCCTCCATCGTGAACACGTTTGTAGAAGATTATGGTTAGGTCTCTTTGTGGCAGGAGTTTCGATATCCTGGTACTTTTTTTAGACAGTTAAGAGTTCCAATGGTTTCCTACAGAATGCAGCACTTCCTCACCAACAAGAAGAAAAATTCTCCAGGGTAAAGCCTGGGTTATCAGCTATTTATAAACAAAAAAGGACAGAATATTTATTTTCATGTTATATGTAGAAATTGTGACGTATAGTAATAAATATTTATTTTGAAGTCCCAAAGTAATGAAGTAGGCGGCAGTTTTGTACTGTAAAAATGTTAAAAGAAGTTAGCTACATTTAATTAATAATTATTAAAAATTAATTAAGGGAACGAGACCTCTGAAACAATATATAATGAACCTTTTCTCTACGAAAAGCTTCTTTGAACCGCTCGAGTTAAAAATAACAAGACAAGAGTGCTTAAAATTCACAATTAGCTTTGACTAGTCTAATGGATTAATGATTTCAATGCACACTACAGTTGAAAATTGAATTTACACACAACAAATAATATCAGTTAATTCTGCTACTGTCATGATTTGAAATATTGTGAAACTCGGGGACGAGGTTCATAATCGAATTAGCTTTGTATTTCAATGACATTTCAGCATTTCACTACCACGGACGCTACTACTTGTATGCCGTATCCATACCGAGTATTAAAATTCGTGTGTGACTTTCGCGATCATGATTTAAATCTCATGTAAATAACCTCAAATAAATAATACTATTATCAATTATACTGTTATTGTATTGTTTACTTTAACAAAACTGCGAGTCATTCGTTTTACACTTCTGCTGTAAAAATATTAAAATCAGAATAATTAAAAATTTAAGTATTGGGGACGATACGTTTTAATTTGGAAAACAAATATTATAGGTCAGGAATTCATAAATTATATTTCAATAATGCTTAAAACAATAAATTTACTACATAGCGGTTTAATTATTTGATTGGTATTATTTAAGAAGAATAAAAATATTACATCTTTAGATATATTAGACAATTACGTTGAAGGCACTTTATCAAAGTACGAGGCAGGCACGCCACCCTCAACATGATTCGGCCGTGGCGTGCAGACGCTAGTCGCTAGACCCTCCAGCGATAAATCCACAAATGCATTTGTGTGCAGCTTTATGATACTGCAGCCTCGCAACCCCCAAGTAGAATGCAAATACTTTTATTATGGTTATAAGTAAAGGCAAATTTATACAAGTGTTAATGAGGGTAAAACCAAATGCGTTATTTGTAATTTATTTTAAGCTATATAAAACAATTTGTTGGGAGACTTAAATTCCATACATATTGCTTTAAATAACCAAATGAAGGTAAGTTGTAAAATGAAACTCCAGTTTTTATACCTTTATTAATATTTATAAAAACTCTTTCATTAGTTTAAATAAATGTTATTAAACCAAATACATACGTTTCTGTAAACAAAATGTCAGCGAAATAATTTAACCTTGGTAATGATATCCAGCCTATAAAATGTGGCATACTGATACATTTGCTTACAACGGTTACTCGCCGCCACAATATCGGCAGCTGCTGTATAATGTTAAATAATATAAAAGTGCAGAACGTATTTCATGGTTTATGTTACATTTTTTGTCTACTGGAGGTCTCACTATTATCATGCGAAAATTGTAACAGATATTATTTTATTTATTTATTTTACTTATTCCTTTATTAATTAACGGGTATATCTTCTGTGCGGGTTGATTTAAAGTCTTTAAAAATATAATACAATAAGTAGATCGAATTAAGCATAGTTTTTCATAAGATATTACGAATATACTATGAACGTTCAATTACCATCACTCCCTAGCTATTTTGACGTAGAAACAATAACGAGTAGTTACAACTCGTAGATAAAAATTCCGAGTCCTAGTATTCTGTGTAAATTAAACCAGCCGGTTGGAAATGGCAACATAAATAACTAATTATTCACGATAAAAGCCGAAACCATGTCATCTCTTTTCAGCGTGGAATACTCTATAAATAATTTTGAAAATGACAAAGAGCTATTCCCGGTGCGTGCGTGTTGAAACAGGTTGAAAATACGGCTTCTGAATAATGGCCTCATAAACAAACCATTCAGAGAGCTTTATCGCTGCTTCAATAAGGTTTTTAACTTTCTGCAGCTTTCAAATAGACGCGTTCTTAATTTAATTTCTGGTTTGATGTGACAACCAGTAAAGACTAAGTTTTTAGAGTTTGTTAAAAAACGGTGAAAAAACTTTAAATTTTCGCCAAGGTACATCATTTTCTGTAAATTACATAACTTTATAATACAGCTATTTAAATTCTTATTTCCAGGAAAAAATCAGCCAAAATTCCTGTTAGATAGTTACAATGTAAAAGTAAATGATAACGAGAATATGGTTCAGTCACAGTCGTAAGTGATGAATGTTTTATATGTCTGACATTTGTTTTGCATTGAACTTGGTTTAAACCAAGCATAAGTTGGTTTAAACCAAGTTCACTTTAAACTAAGTTGTAAAACCCAAGCCAGAGTGAATCATGCAATAAAGCATGAAATGTAGAGGTTTAGTAGAAACATACATCATCCCGCAAAAAAGAGCCACTTGGATAGTTCAAAACAAACGCGCGTGAAGGGAATTTGTTAATAATCATGTTGTTAACAATAAGGTGTTTGTCTTTAAGTAGCGAACAAAACTATTATTTATGTATATCACAGAATATTTGTTGATTTAAATAGTACTCCTAGCTATGTACACACATTTTTTGTCTAAAGACAATTCACCTGTCCAATATCACGCTCAATTGGCGTAAGTTATATCTTTGTCTTTACAGTATAAGCTTGACCGAACCTACTCCATCTATACTTTTCCATTTTGCTTTCTCTCCATAATGCTAAGGCTACTTTAGGGTCAAAGGGTGAAAGGGATGTTACAAAGGAAGCTTTCCTTCCTTTCCGGTACCCAAGACAAAATGAGAGAACAAAATGGCTTGAGTAACCTCGAAGGATTTTCCCGTGGGTTAGCCAAACCCCAGCTTCCTAATCGCCCTTACGAAAATTAAAAAATACAGAAAGGAGACGAATTGGTACTCACTCTCCGACCCTGACGCCGTTCCAGCAGTCGGCGGTGTCGCGGGTCTCGGCGAAGCTCTCGTCGCTGCAGAGGCTGTCGGCGAGGTTGGCGTAGAACCCGCGGGCGTGGGTGCTGGTGACGGCGTCCAGGAACAGCTGGAGCGGGCTGTCGGGCAGCGGCGCCTTGTACCCGCGCGCCACGCTGGACACCGTGACCCCCGGCAGCTCCACGCTCGCCCCCGGGGCCGCCAGGGCCTCGTCCGGCTCGCTGGGCCCCGCCACCAGCCGCGGCAGGCCGCACTGCTTCTTCACCTGCGGGCAGACAGAGCGGTGAGTGGCGGCGGACGGGGGGACGAGAGAGACAGATGTTACTTAGGGCAGACAGGGGAAGTTAATTAGGTGGGACAAGAAAAACAGGAGAAGTTACTTAGAGCAGACAGGTGAAGTTACTTAGGGCAGACAGGTGTTACTTAGGGAAGACAGGGGTAGTTACTTTGGGAAGACAGGGGAAGTTACTTAGGGCAGACGGGGGGACAAGAGAAACAGATGTTACTTAGGGCAGACAGAGGAAGTTAGGGCAGACAGGTGAAGGTACTGAGGGAAGACAGGGAATGTTAGTTAGGGAAGACCTAGGGAAGTTACCTAGGGAATGCAGACCCCTAAGTAACAAGGAAGCTATTTAGGGCATGTAGAAGTAAGTTGGGGAGATCAGTAGAAGGAGTTACTTAAGGCATTCAGGAGGGAGAAGTTACTTAGGGCAGTCAGGAGAAGAGGTTACTTAAAGTATATAGGAGACGGTATTTAGGACAGAAATAAGGAGAAGAAATTACTTAGGGAAGACAGGAGGAATTAATTAGGACAGACAGGAGAAGTTACTAAGGGAAGGCAGGAGAAGTTACTTAGGGCAGACAGAAGAAGTTACGAAGGGCAGACAGGGAAATTAACTTAGGACAGGCAGGACTTATACTTACTTGTATTTACTTGGGACTTGTAAACGCATTAGGACTCATGTAGAGGTTTTTGCAATCAATCCAAGCATCTTGTGCAGTTTTGGACCGAATAAATAGTTGTCGAAAAGAGCTCAGCGTGAAGCTTTGCAGAAAACAAAGTGTGGTGGTAAGATGATGGATAAAAGTCCTAGAACGCCATAAAAGTTTGTAGGATGTCCTTAAATTTTAACGCGAAAATAAAAAATTAAAGAAACAGCAATAAACATTGTATTACCAACTGACAAACCGAAAAATAAACTAAAACAAAAGCTACTGAGCAGCAAGCAGCTACTGGGCGGCAATGGCAAAGCCCTCTTTGCCATCAGGAGTGTGCTGACTTCCCATATTGGCGTATAGTACTTAACGACTACTCAAAGGTTCGAATTCTGGAATTTCCAATAATCGCCAAAAAAGAAAGAAAGAAGAGGCAAGTGACGTAGATTCCAGAGTGGTATACAACGAAGGGATGATTCTCCTTGAATAGGAGATTTCTAAGGAAACAATTGAAGCAGTGGAGAAATTACCAGCAAATTCACTAATTATGAAATATCTTGAAAACACGCACTTAAATAAATACAAGTCGTAAAAATTGCTTAAGTTAATTTTATTCATAAAGCGCTTTGTCTTTTCTCGACAAAGTCGATTCAATTCTCTTGGAGACAACAGACAATAAACGAACAAAAGTAATCCAAGAGTGTACTTAATTCAAACGGCAAATACCTGTCAACGTCGGGAACGTAATAAAATAAGTAGGTTAATGTCGGTTACTGGAGCATGAATGCTCGTCGAATGCCCCATAAAAGAAGTTCTACTTCAGTTGGCAAGTGAATATTTATATAACTGCCATACAAATAGTGCTATAGTTAATAATAAAACCAACAATCAAAAAGCACAACAATTGGCAAAAATAATAAAAATTTGTTAAAAGAGATTCGTTTATCTCGATTTAAATTATTGAGAGTAAACATGAAAGTTAAAATTACTAAAAAAGAAAGGCGGAGAAGCAGACGGGTCAATCGAGATTGGTTAAACAAGCGCCTTCGCAGCAAGAGTAGGCATTATCCGCAGTACACGCGAGTATCTGAATTGCTGCCAGCGCCGTTCTTCACAAAACCAGGCTATTACTTTTTAAGCTTAGCCCTCCTGCGAGTTTTGAATATGTCTTTGAACATATATTTCATGGAATAATTTTAACTCATGGGGTAAAATAATAACAGTCATTTACAAAAATCAAAATCCATAATTTAACACAATGATAAGTTTGTTCACCATTTTGGTTGATCAGTCATATTCAGGGTTAGGGCATGTATGTGGTACTACATAAAACAGCCATTGATTATTTCAAAATTCGTAATATGTTCTACGTTTGTTACTACATCACCGTGTCGAAAGAATTTATATTAAGATATTAAAAAAATAGCCTAATGTGCATCTAATGACAGAATAATTTTGTGTGTCTTGAGTAAGGTGACCAGACGTCCCGTTTTGAACGGGGCAGTCCCGTTTTTTAGCGACGTGTCCCGTTGTCCCGACGAACTCTCTCGGGATGCCCATTTGTCCCGTTTTGGCGTTAATGGTAAGAAAAATACTTTAAAAATACGTTTTAATGCGTAAAAAAACTCTCAAATTTTCCGGTTCTTTTGTAGTTTTCTAGTAATTTAAAATTAATGGTTAAGATGAACAAAAGTATAGCACATATTTTCAACCTGAAAGTGTCTAAAAACCCACCGAAATGCTCCCAATTTTTCAAAATTTTCCGAGGGAGGACCCCTGAACCCCCCTCTCTTTTTGGGGTTATGTAAATACGTTTAAATGAAAACTCTTAATACATTTTTTTGTTCTTTTATAGTTTCCTATAGTAACTTAAAATTAATGGTAAAGATGAATTAGAGTCTAGCACATATTTTTAATCTGAAAGAGCCTAAAACGCTCCAAAATGCTCCTAATTTTTCAACATTTTCCGGGAGAGGACCCCCGGACCCCCCTTTGTTTATGTGGGAGGGGGGGTTATTGTATACTCCCCACACCCCTCTGGAGGTCGGCGTCCCGTTTTGGCTGTTTCAAAATCTGGTCACCTTAGTCTTGAGAGTGTTGACCCCAGAGTTACCATTCACATTTTGATCGGAAATGTCCAACCAGGATCAATCACAACTAAACTATGAACTTATTATCACTCAGCATTACTTATGCACACACCGAGAGCCAAATGACAAGTGGCCAGTGGGACCCAATTTCGTTCCTAGTCACGTTTCGAACCGACGACCTTCAGGCTACATTACATCCTCTCGACTACCTGGTCATCATAGGTAGACACAATAGAGAAGATTGCACAACAAATGTAAGTATGCACATTCAAACAAAGGTTGACTCGAGTTTCCGGTGTTCTGAGCCAGAAAATACCGGGTAACCAGCGGGCGGCGGCGGCGGGAGAGGAGATACTTCGCGGGAGAGGTTGGGTGAGGCTGGGCCACCCAGGAGCGCCCCACACCTCGCCCGCCGCCACTCTCGCTCTCTACCTCCGTGCACTACTGGACCTTCCTCACTCGACACCTCTTGCTCTCTACCCTGCGTGGACGACTGGACCTTCCTCACTCTACACCACTACTTGCTCTCTGTCCTCCGTGCACTACTGGACCTTCCTCACTCGACACTACTTGCTCTCTATCCTCCGTGCACTACTGGACCTTCCTCACTCTACACCACTACTTGCTCTCTGTCCTCCGTGCACTACTGGACCTTCCTCACTCGACACCTCTTGCTCTCTACCCTGCGTGGACGACTGGACCTTCCTCACTCTACACCACTACTTGCTCTCTGTCCTCCGTGCACTACTGGACCTTCCTCACTCGACACCTCTTGCTCTCTACCCTGCGTGGACGACTGGACCTTCCTCACTCTACACCACTACTTGCTCTCTATCCTCCGTGCACTACTGGACCTTCCTCACTCGACACCACTCGCTCTCTACCTCCGTGCACTACCGGACCTTCCTCACTCGACACCACTTGCTCTCTATCCTCCGTGCGCTACTGGACCTTCCTCACTCGACACCACTTGCTCTCTATCCTCCGTGCGCTACTGGACCTTCCTCACTCGACACCACTTGCTCTCTATCCTCCGTGCGCTACTGGACCTTCCTCACTCGACACCACTTGCTCTCTATCCTCCGTGCGCTACTGGACCTTCCTCACTCGACACCACTTGCTCTCTATCCTCCGTGCATTACCGGACCTTCCTCACTCGACACTACTTGCTCTCTATCCTTCGTCCACTACCGGACCTTCCTCACTCGACAACACCACGTGCTCTCTATCCTCAGTGAGCACTCTATCCTCCGTGCACTACCGGACCTTCCTCGCTCGACACTACTCGCTCTCTATCCTCCGTGCACTACTGGACCTTCCTCACTCGACACTACTCGCTCTCTATCCTGCGTGGACGAATGGACCTTCCTCACTCGACACTACTCGCTCTCTATCCTCCGTGCACTACCGGACCTTCTTCACTCGACAACACCACGTGCTCTCTATCCTCCGAGCACTACCGGACCTTCCTCGCTCGACACTACTCGCTCTCTATCCTCCGTGCACTACTGGACCTTCCTCACTCGACACTACTCGCTCTCTATCCTGCGTGGACGAATGGACCTTCCTCACTCGACACTACTCGCTCTCTATCCTCCGTGCACTACTGGACCTTCCTCACTCGACACCTCTTGCTCTCTATCCTGCGTGGACGACTGGACCTTCCTCACTCTACACCACTACTTGCTCTCTGTCCTACGTGCACTACTGGACCTTCCTCACTCGACACCACTCGCTCTCTATCCTGCGTGCACTACTGGACCTTCCTCACTCGACACTACTTGCTCTCTATCCTCCGTGCACTACCGGACCCTCCTCACTCGACACTAATTGCTCTCTATCCTCCGTGCACTACCGGACCTTCCTCACTCGACACTACTTGCTCTCTATCCTCCGTGCACTACTGGACCTTCCTCACTCTACACCACTACTTGCTCTCTGTCCTCCGTGCACTACTGGACCTTCCTCACTCGACACTACTTGCTCTCTATCCTCCGTGCACTACTGGACCTTCCTCACTCTACACCACTACTTGCTCTCTATCCTCCGTGCACTACCGGACCTTCCTCACTCGACACTACTTGCTCTCTATCCTCCGTGCACTACTGGACCTTCCTCATTCGACGACACCACTCGCTCTCTATCCTCCGTGCACTACTGGACCTTCCTCACTCGACACCACTTGCTCTCTATCCTCCGTGCACTACTGGACCTTCCTCACTCGACACCACTCGCTCTCTATCATCCGTGCACTACCGGACCTTCCTCACTCGACACCACTTGCTCTCTATCCTCCGTGCACTACTGGACCTTCCTCACTCGACACCACCTGCTCTCTATCCTCCGTGCACTACTGGACCTTCCTCACTCGACACCATCACTTGCTCCCTATCCTCCGTGCACTACTGGACCTTCCTCACTCGACACCACCACTTGCTCTCTATCCTCCGTACACTACTGGACCTTCCTCACTCGACACCACCTGCTCTCTATCCTCCGTGCACTACTGGACCTTCCTCACTCGACACCACCTGCTCTCTATCGTCTGCGAGAGTAAAGAAGTCCCCTGAGTCCTGGCCTATTCGTACAATTCCAGGCGCTTGTTGCTCGGCGCCTGCATTTTTTCGTTTATACGTTACCGAAACACCGCGCGGCAACATGCGGACATTGCTGTATATCGGTCTGGCTCGGGGGACTTCTTTACTCTCGCGGACAGTATCCTTCCGTGTACTACTGGACCTTCCTCACTCTACACCACCACTTGCTCCCTATCCTCCGTGCACCACTGGACCTTCCTCAATCGACAACACCACTTGCTCTCTATCCTTCGTGCATTACTGGACCTTCCTCACTCTACAACACAACCTGCTCTCTATCATCCGTGCACCACTGGACCTTCCTCACTCTACAACACAACCTGCTCTCTATCATCCGCGCACCACTGGACCTTCCTCACTCTACAAAACCACCTGCTCTCTATCCTCCGTGCACTACTGAACCTTCCTCACTCAACAACACCTCTCTTTATCCTCCATGCACTACTGAACCTTCCTCACTCAACAACACCTCTCTTTATCCTCCATGCACTGCTGGACCTTTCTCACTCTACTCCACTACTTGCTCGCGACACCTATATTTTTACGCTACTTGTTCTGTCTATGATTTGGATTTCCAGGATGGGGAGGGGGGGGTTCATTGCCGATATCTGATACAAAACGATCGATGACTACTGGTCGGAAGAAGAAAAATCTGGATCTTTTTGGATCTCATTACCTATAATGACTTGAAAGTGTATGAATCAACCACAGTAGCAGTATGTATCAGTGTGTGTGTAAGTATAAGTTGAATTGTATGTCAACTGGTACTTTTGCTGTCTCCAGGGGGGTGTTTCTAAAAGGGTTTTACAATTACTAGCTACAGGCTATCTCAGTTCTATCTTCACGGTTTTGAAACGGAATCTTAGTATTACAAAATTACCAACATCATTTTGAAATATCCTTCAGATGGGACAAATGCGTTAATTTCTTGGGTAGCACTGTGGCAACGAGCTCACTTAGTAGTACTTGGATTTAAATCCTAACAAAGTTTGACTACTGGACAGGAAATAACTGAAGTACAGCACTTGATCAACTAATGCAAAGCGTATATGAGGAGACCGGTAACAAGACATGAGATGATGCAAATTAAATAAACTTGAGATTTTACATAACAACGGACAAATTACAAAAATTTGTATGTGTAAACGGACAAACGGATAACAAAACGGACAAATTACAGTGGTTTGATATTTAGTTCCACTGAAACACAATTTTATGTTTAGTAGGTTGAAGTGCCATCAATATCTTTTTTCGATCAACTTAAAACATATATTCGGGATCGAAGCTGATGGTCAAAATAATAAGTCCCTACCAACAATCTAATTGTAATTCACGTGGTGGCCGCTCAGACTCTAGTAAACAAGAAGTAACGCCGGGAAAGTGCAGCGCACAATCCAGCTCGCTAATCGTTCCATACATTCCCTGCAGTAAATCGTAATTATCTCCGTTCCCACACGAGCAGAACCTTTCGCGATTACATTAAAACATTTCCAATTGCATCTCCTCTTTCCCACATCACGCACTGGTATCGTCATCCAATACATTTCCTTTAATCACTTATAATTATGATTGCAATATATCATTCGACCAATTATGAACCGATAGGTGCTCGAACCCTTTAGATGGCCAGATGGTCGCAGGTCTCGCGGATTTGACCGGACTGTACCGCGCCCGTCCCCGCACCAGACTGTACTCCATACATTACACTTGCATACCTAGCGATTCACTGTGTCTTGGTTTTGTTTTTGGCCACTGCATTCCTCTACAGTTTGGTTTTTCTGCCGCCTTGGCGCAGTGCCCGCGACCGAATTGTTTCTTGTTCGACCCTACACCCGCCGCTGCCGGTCCCGGGTACCGTGTTGGGTCGTGTCCAGTCATTGTTCGCTGGTTTTCGCGAATATTTGAGACTTATCGAACATGGTATTGTCTCGGCGACAATGTTTCTCTGTTCCGACTGGACGATTTATGTCGGTCTCTTATGTAGAATCGGTTCGGTGTTCTAGATAGCCTAGCCTAGAAAAAATCAATTACAATTTTTGAGTCCTCTAATTATGAATCGAAGTTGGGTCTTTTTACGCTGTTATTTTTGCTACAATAAGTTCTTGAGTATTATAGAGTTTTTTATGATCCTAGTATTCAATTAGTCATAACCAAAAAATAGACCGAATGTAAAACTGATTGATTCAACACTGCAAACACCACAAGAGCCTTATTGCACGACAGAACTGTTATCTTCTAACAAACCTCGTAACAAATAACTCAGCTCTTCCTCGCGACGCTCGTGCAGCACGGAAGTGCGTGGCTTGTAATTGTCCACATCCGGGTGTCGTATCTGGTGTGTGAGATGCGATTTGTATGCTGGCTGCACACTACACCAGCCCATGCTGCGTACACAACAGACGCCGCCCCCGCCCCCGCCACAACTCTGGTGATCGCTGATAGATACTGGGCAGTAAAAGCTTTTTGGTTCGAAAATTGGAATCGCTTTAATAGATACATCCATTACTAGCAGTAGACTGATTTGTGACAAATAAAAAAATAAAATAATAATCCTATTAATATTATGAATCGATCTGAAAGTTTGTGAGCTTGTTTGGAGTTCCATCACGCCTTAACTATTGAACTATTTTACTTGATATTGGGTAGGTAGATAGCTAATACACTCAAGCAGGCCTGAGGCATATTTTGAACATAGGCAAAGCCATGGGTAACAACTAGTTTATTGATAAATTAATTATTAATTACTTTGATTCTCTAGTAAAGTATATTATATAATAAAAATTACATTTTGATTAATTAATTACAATTTTATGAACCAATCAAATTTGGTTTATCATCGAGGGAAACAATTGGCTGATTATTACTAATGTTTAAATTACATTTTTCAATCGAAGAAAGGATGAAATAAATTAATAAATAAATACAATATTAAAGTTATAAATTTCTAGCATAATTCGGGGTTTTATCAGGAGAGCCAAAGAACCAACACAACAGGTATTAGGCCCGATTTATAATCTGGGTTCGGGGTAAACAGAGCGGACACGCCAGCCAGGGCGAGGACGAGGTCGGGGTCGAGACTGGGGGGAGGGGGAGGGGGGAGGGTGTCCGAACTTGTGATATCAGTGATAACCACATAGCGGCCGCTCGCCGACGCGGAAGACCGATCCCTCCCACCTCTGTGAAACTGGAGCAGCGCCGCCGCGGCCGCGGGACAGCCTACTAGCTGTACATACATCGCTCTTCGATCAAGGATTAACTCTACTGTACCATTCTATTGCTGACAGCAGTTTAATGATCGCAATAGAATGATTTTTTAAATTACCTAATATACATTTCCATTACTCTGTATACGAAAACTGCCCGTTACCGTACAGCTGAGATCTACGAAACTCTCGATTTCCTTACGTCAAAACAAGTAATGATCGGCTGCTTTTTCGGTACCCAAACATTTCATTCCCGTACCCAAACAAACCATTTCCGTACCAAAACAAAGTTTTGCCGTACCCAAACAAACGAATTCCTTAATTTGACAGTTCAACCAGCTGACTTTATAAACTAAAATAGACAGTCCAGCAGTATTGTGTTTACTTATAGAAAAATGACTAAATTATGAAATGTTGGATAATTTTTTATAAGTTTGGTCACTTATTTGCATCGTGATGAAAAGTACTGTTCACAACGCGTCACAAAAGTACCATTTCGGGGCTTAATAGTGTTTTACTTGCTCGGCTTACGCCTCGCAAGTAAATCACTATCTTGCCCCAAAATGGGCTACTTTCGTGACTAGTAGTGAAATATACTATTTGTCAAATGTTAGGAGGAAGTTGAAATTTACTGGCTCTCGAAAATACAGCATCGCTAACAAACATTTGTCTTCCATGTAAAATAGTTTTATTATACAAGCTTATTAGTGCCAATTGTAAACATCCCTATTAGACTTAATTGTGATTATTGAATAGTTGGAACCTGCCCATTAATTTACGAAGACTTACACATAAATCTCCGAGTATTATAAATGATAAATAATTCAATCGGAAAATTCCATTCTTTACTAAAACCAATAGGTTTAAGGCGAGACTCAAACGATAAATCTGTTTCAAACAGTCTCCCGACAAATGCAAACCAATTAAAATAGCTTTGACGATAGATGAATTTTGCCTTTGACGTTTTAAATGATTTAAACCAAATTAACTGAATTTCACGATATTTCATTTCAATAAACCCTCTTGACTGACACTTCGGTATCGTTTAATGGTGCATGTCGCTGTTTACTGAATATGAGTTTAGTGGACTGTGAAAACAAACATGTTATGTGCTTTAAAAGTTGACACTCGATTGTAAACTGATACATATTGAAGTATTTTTTAACGCTGCATTCTTTGTATAGCGTGAGTAAAGTGATATTTAAACCTTCCACGCCGTGGATTGGGTGAATCAACAATGCAGGAGGTGGACTGGCCAATATTACCGCTAAATAATGCACTTGTATATGCGGCCCCTCGTGTGGCTCCGTCCCAATAGTTCCCTTCCCTCCCTTCAATAATACATGCATTTTATATTCGCCTCAACTATTGTTCTAATTATTATTTACATGCAATGAGCATCAATGTGGTATTTATTTACTTTGATGGCACTGAGTTAAGTAGACTCCAGAGTTACAGTAATGAGTTTAATTACAATTTGTGGTTATTTATGGATTTTTATTAGAATGCTTAATTCCTTTCCTCCCTTTTAATAATATATGCATATTTTATTCGTCATATTATTGTACTAATTATTGTTTTACATGCAGTTAGTCAGACCGTTGAATATATATATAAAGACTCAAGCATTACAGAAATTAAATGAGTTCAAATAGGGTATGTGGTTATTTACAGAAATTTGTTCTTTGTAATTTAAAAAATTGTAATACAAATGAAAATATTGACTGGAACATATTGTTTATGAACATGTGTACTGTATCGTACACGTACATTTACATATAGAAAATACATTATCATCGTGCTTTAAAAATAATTTTAATAATTTCCAGGAAAAAAAAACACTCAAAAATTACACTTATATATTTAACCAGAACTAAAAGAATCTTCACTTAAGCTCAATGATTTTGTATTTGGCCTTAAGAGTGCAAATAAATTAAGCGCAAAGATAAAAGCCCTATTGCAGACACGCAAATAAACTTATCCCACAATTAAAAAAGTTATTTAAACTATTATGAGACTCAGAAAACGATACTACTAAATTCGTAGTAATACGTGCTAATAAATAAGTTACCGTCAACTGAGTACAACACGTTATTACTCCTACACACCCATTATTTAGAAACACGTCTTAAGCTCGACAAACAGTACCCGACAATGGCCACAATTCCAGGCGACATTACACTGTGGAACGTAGCAAGTTAAACAGCTGTAAATTCCAGAGTGCTGAGATATTCAAATAAAACATAGCCCCTGTTATCAGTGGAATGCTCGTGTTTGCCGAGATGTTGGTCCGGAGATGGAGGAAGGTGTGTGCTGTGTACACTCCTGTGTGTGTCTTGTGGAATGGGCACTAAGTTGACAAAGATACTGGCAGAACATAATGCACGAGTGTGGTTAACGTAGAAGTCTAGAGTTATCGTTCTTTTAGAACTGAGTGAATTTCGGATGGACTGGCTGAAAATCGAAGACAATCACGGTTACTACATGTAACAATGATAGTTAATTTGTCGAAGAATCTTTTCGGGGTTTATGTATTTTCTTTAACCCAAAAATGTATCTTTAACCCCAAAATGTATTACGTGTTATGATTATGTATTTTCTTCATCTGGTTCAAAATGTACTAGTATATTAAGAAATAAAGCTTTATTTAATTTTTAAGATTTGATTTCAATTGTTTAATACTTAGCTGTCTATTAAGATGCTAGCGATGGATATAAACAAATCTTGTATATACTCCAATCAAAATACGTTGAAAAGGGATAAAAATATCCAGAAATATAACCCAAAATCTCGATATTTTATATGGAATATTTAATATTTCCTGTAAAAACGCATTTATGAAATATTTCGCCATAAGGAAACTTGAGTTCTCTCGATAATATGTTATCCGAGCTAATAAAAACTTCACTATGTAGAGATGCGGTTATTCTTACTTTGGAGGATTGGAAGGGTAGGGAGGGGGAGGGGGAGGGGGAGGGGAGGTGTATGAAGGGTATTGTGGGGTTACAAGGGCTGAGAAGGGATTAGACCTGCACTCGAACCGATGGCTCATTTATTATTTCTCTAGTGATTTTATCCTAACTCAAGTTTTTTATACGCCTCCTTCAGCGTTGATTTGATAGAAGATTGCCAATTTGGCATTAAATATTGTCAGACTTAAAAGAAAGTTATTTAAAGGTTATTTGTACTACTATAATACCTTACATTTTAGATAGTTTTTCAAATTACCTTATCCTTCCAATGTGGTTTGAGATCAGTACCAGATTAGTTACCAGTAGTGGTCAAGGGTTAATTTGGACAACAAATATATCAAAATATAAATTTTAGTTTATGCTTTTCTGACACCATTTATTTTGTTTCTTTTTATTCATTGTCAGTACTTTCACATAGTAGGAAATCTTCTAAACACTACATTAAAGCCCAGCTCGTTGAGATTTACAGCCACTATGTGTGGGTTCCAGTCGAGTACAAGACTATTGGCGGAGTGGTAGATGTATTGGTTGTCCGACAATGACACGACATGACAACAATGCAGCGACTGTACCGGAGCGGTAAGTGTGCCAGCCGCTCGGTGCGCGGACTGTACCTGGGGAATGCACATGTAGTGCACCGAGCATTCGCGATGCACTTACAAGCCGGCACACCCGCGCCCGCGGTGGCGGTGGCGGTCAGCACCGGTCATCGTTATTAAAAATGTAAACAAATTAAAAAAACTTAAAATTTTTAACTTAAAATCTAGCCTGTTTTAGAAATCTAGCTCGGAGTATCATTTGGTGGTAGTTTTGAGTCCAAACAAAAGCCTTGTTTTCAATTCAACGCATGTTTTTTGTTAATAAACTTTTTCTGCAAATATTTCTTAAAGCATATAGACTGCAAAGTATACGGAGAAATTGTATACTTTCTCCTCAAAAGCGACACTTTACTAGTCAAAAGCGACGCTGATTACTTTGTCACAGAAGAAGTATTCGTCTGTGACTTTGTGAAGAAGTATCCCACAAAAAATAGCGTTTTAAATTCTCAGTTCTAGAAAAGCTCTTTTCTCTTAAAACGACCTCTTATAGCCAATTTGCTTTTGACTGACTGAACTCATAATATGAGCTCTATACGTATACTCATTATCACTAAAGGTATACTAAACATATATTCTGAACATATTCTCATGGCACTATGAATCATTGCTTGTGTAGGTTATCGAACTTGAGGTTGATTAACTTACATGAAAGGCGAATCCAAAATGTATTTTGCACTCTCGTGAAACACGACCAATAAATCATACCAATTATTCCGCCGAGGTCCTTGCCAAACGTCAGTCAACCAGGGCTATCGGCGTTGGATGTAGTACCTGCCAATCACCGCTGTATCGGCGGCGGCCATCTTAATTGTACCGGGCCTCCTACACCTTAACACATGTGTTAGTGAGAAAAAACTTTGGCGTTTATTTTTTTAGGGGCCATTAAATTTGCCAGAATGTCTGATATATTGAGCAAAACAAAAGACAGTTTGTTTTTACATAAATAAACTATGTGATCATTTTAATCAACAATTTATACAGGAAATACTCTTTGTTAGATTTTACTCTGCACTTCAAAAAGTCGTACGATTTGAGACTAAGGTAGATTGATTTATTCATCTACGTTTACTTAGCTAAGAAGACATTAATAGAAAAACATATCTTTAAGATTGCTAAGATAAACACGTGTTCATGTATGTAAAGGTGAAGAATAACATTTATACAGAAAATACGCTTTGTTAGATTTTACTCTGCACTTCAAAAAGTCGTACGATTTGAGACTAAGGTAGATTGATTTATTTATCTAGGTTTATTTAGCTAATAAGACATTAATAGAAAAACATATCTTTATGATCGCTAAGATAAACACACGTGTTCATGTATGTAAAGGTGAAAAAAGAGTCATTAAATTTATATTTTATGATGATTTCCTGAGAACATCTTAAAAAACTTCGGGGTAAAAGGAAAAATATTTAACGTAAGGAACTATGAGACTTATTTAAACGCACCAGGGACCCACATACCAGTGTTACCGCAGTCACACAACACGAACCATTTCCTTTACAACGAGTTGCTTTCTTCCAAAACTTTCAGCTTTTTAAGCCTAATAGCAATCCAAATCAAATAACCTCCCAGAACTGATGTAGCTCATTCGAAATATTGTAAAACTTGAAAGGAGAAAGAGGTTTTAAACATGGCCGACACCAATACTCTACGATTTAAAGGCGGCGAGAGGAGATTGTACGATCTAACAAAACAATCAGATCCCACACAGACACGAGCTGGTAGGAGTTTCACACGGCGCCGCAGCTCAGCTGAGTTACAGCCCAGCTGGTGACACGTAAACATCAGCTGATGATGCGGTCTACAAGCATAACCGGCCAGGATATAAGATAAATTAGAGCGGACTGAACGCGGGTTGGACCGAGTTATCACTCCACCACGGGGGGGGGGGTATTGGTGTGGAGAAGGGTAGGGTTGAAGCACTACGGAATAATACACGTGTACATACTTTGGGAAAAGTTGACAAAATAGGTAACTGAGCAAAAGATTAAGATTCAACAGTTTAGTTAAAAACTTTGATTTTATACACGGTAGTTTGGGAAAAACTTTATATTTGTGAAAATAAAACATATCAAATAAACAAATAAACTGACGTACTTACTTTACTTTGGAAGTTTCAGAAATTTATAAAAAATAAATAAGAAACTTCATTCAACCATAGGATAATTGAAGGTTATTAGACCTGAAGCTTACGCAATCCACAAAGTAGATGGTAACTCAAATAGTCTTTGTTTATATAACTAATGGGTTAACATTTTCTGAAATGTACCTTTATATCGAAGTTTTAGTGGATGTTTTCTAAATGTACGGTAGAAGGAGGTTGGCTCCCGGGTTTCAGTAGAAACTAGTGATTCGTAATTAACTGGTTGCAATCATACGTTCACAGAAGGCTAACGGTTTTGAAATCCCTACATAAAAAATAATTAATGAATGGTCAGCAAACATTTGACCATCCAGTCAATTTAATTGCTTTACTTTTGATATAATATACTTTATCTTTGTATAAAACAATTACGTTCTTTATTTGGCTACTGTGTTTAATACAATAAATGGCATGGAAAATACTTGATTCAGCATTGAATAAAGGGTTTCTGATGGCTGCGGAATCTGTGCGCTAACCAAATAAAAAACTGGAGTCCATGTACAGTATATTAAACATGGAAATCGACGTAGCAGCCGTGTGGCGATTCATCAATTGTTGATTACTGCAACGCCGCGATCCAATCAATTAAACGCTGATGCAATTGGCGGTGTTTGATACACAACATACTTCATTGCCGTTGTAATTGTTTGCTACATAAAACATTCTTCAGTGCAGTGTTTTACTAGTTGCATTTCCGTGCAACCTGTGTTTGAAAAAGTATGTGTAGTTTTATGACGCCGTAAGACAGCTGCTTTACTCGGTCAATTGGTAGCTTCGATAATACTTGATCTTTACTTCCCTCTATTGTGTAGGGAATCAGTTACGCAAGTGTGACTTGATAATAATTAATATTTGATTAAGGCTAGCTAGCTAAATACTTAGAGAATATTTATAAAAGCAGTTTGCAACGGATACATTTTTAAATCCTTCATTGCCGGTATATTTTTTTTGTAGGCTGTACGCGTTGGATATAGATTAAAAAATTTTGCATAACATAATTTAAGTAAACCTGTAAAAGCTTAAGTTGGAAAAAGTAAATAGATGTGTTCCGTTATAAATAATTTGACTAGTATTGCAATTATAATGCCAAAATCGTCGAATTATAAATTAGACATTTTTAAAAACTTTTAATATATCCTATACTCTTGTATGAGTAATGTCATCGTGCTTGTATGCTTGCTTGCTTGCACAATTATCTCAAAAACGGCTCCGAGGATTTACTTCAAAGTCTGTAAATAAGTAATTTATGAATAAAATACAACCGTCGCAGCAGACCTGCGTACTCAGCGAATTTCCATTCGTCCAAAGATATAATATTTTTTTAATTCTTTATATGGACACATAGGCCCTATTTATTGGAATTTATCTTAATGATGAATTTATGTGTGGTATTATTATTTTTTATTTTACATATTTTTGTTTAATATTACAAATCTTACATATTAAAAAACTTTTCTAAAACTAATGACACTGACCCTGACCGTTACTGGACCGGTTTACATGTGGGTTGTACCAAAACAAAGGTTGTTGGTCTTATATGTGCAGTCTTTATTTGTATTTTGAAAGTATATATACTAATTGGGTCAAAAAAATAAACTTTTCTGATGGAGATTTAACATTGGGGAAGAAATGTTAAGTCTGTGACAGCGAGCCTGACCATACTACTGGACCGATTGAAACGCAGGTTGTATACCAAAACAAAAGTTATTAGTCCTATATGTGCGGGTTTTATGTGTATTTTGTAAGTATATGTCAATTGGGTAAAAAATGGAAAATAAATTTTTCTTATGGAGATTTAACATGGGGGAAGACTATTAAAGTTTATGACAGCGAGCCTGGCCATCCTAATGGACTGATTCACATGCAGGTTTTACGAAAATAAAGATTATTGATCCCTTATAACTTAAAGCGGTCCGGTATAATAAAGGTTATTTATTGGTCCTTGGCGTTATTGGTGTGCACGTTTTATATGTATTTTGAAAATTTTATGTTAATTAAATATAAAAAAAACTTTTCTTAAGGAGATTTTAAGGGAACAAAATTTTAAGCTCATGACAGCGAGCTTGCTGACCATACTAATGGACCGATTTAAAAATAGGTTGTACTAAAACAAAGGTTATCGGTCCTTTACGTGCAGGTTTCATTTGTATTTTGGAAGTATTTATTTTAATTGGGTCATAAATAGAAATAAATTTTTTCTAATGGAGATTTAACATGGGGGAAGACTATTAAAGTTTATGACAGTGAGCCTGGCCATACTACTGGACTGAATCACATGCAGGTTGTAACAAAATAAAGATTGTTTGTCCTATATGTGCAGGTTTTATTTGTATTTTGAAAATGTTATGTTAATTAAATAAAAATAAAAATAAAACTTTTCTTAAGGACTTTTAACATTGGGACAAAATTTTAAGCTTATGACAGAGAGCTTGATGACCATACTAAGGGAACAATTTGAACGCAGGTTGCACCATAACAAAGGTTATCGGTCTTATATGTGCAGTATTTATTTGTATTTTGAAAATATTTATGTTAACTGGGTAAAAAATGGAAAATAAACTTTTCTTCTGGAGATTTAACATGGGGACAAAATTTGAAGCTTATGACAGTGAACCTGACCATACTACTTGACCGATTTACTCGTGGGTTGGACCAAGGCCCCACTGTAGTGTGGCCTTGGTTGGACCAGTAAAAAGGTTATCTGTCATATATGTACAAAAGTTTCTTAGAGTTGATGCAAGTAGTTTGTCTTGGTAACATACTAGAATAAAACTCCCATCCAATAAATGATTAATATTTACAAAAAAGGCACAGCAAGCAAACTTCTTCTTCATACAAATTTAATGATATAACTAAGCAATAATGCCAAAACTTTATTAACATTTTAACATTAATTTTACAATTTTACATTAAATCTTATTAAAAGAATGATTTTGATTCGTTATAAGTCATTTTTCATTCACCATATTCCAAAATTTCAAACACAATTTGATATTTAATTGTACTATTTTTAAGCTATCCTTAAGCTATTAACTATTACACTTTGCACAGTATAATATACAAATTGACACTATACCAGCATTCATTGGTGAAATGAACACCAAACTGTATAACTTCCTTGGCTATGAACAAATTATTTACATTTCATTTCCCTTAATGTCTGTCTTTTCTTTATCAAGTCTGATGTCAGCTGAGCAGCTGTTCTATAGTTTCTATTTAATTTGTGTTTGTGTTTGTATGTGTAGGTTATGTTTTTGTGAGTCAATGCTGATAAACTGTTTAAGCAGACTAATAAAATTGAATTAAATGATTAACGTAAATGTTATTTAAAATATGTATACCCAGAAAAATGTAGCCTAATCAAATGAATAGATGAGATGTAATCATATAGAGGTTATGATTGAAGTGGGTGATTTCTAGATCTCCTAAATCTTTTTATGTTACATTAGCAAACTAAAGTAATAAGGTTTGTAAATTGTTATATTTTTTTAATAAAAACCTACTCAAATATGTTATTAGTAATGGTTTATATTTAGGTTTTTTGAGGATATCTTACAGTAAGTTTAGGCTAATAAAATAGTAACTTAACATGTTCAGTCTGACAGAAGTCAAGCCGTGACCCTGATGTGCGCCACCGGTGGCACACTACAAACTTTCCAAAACTCCGACAAGTACCAATGGTGACGCACTGTTCCCATTTGATTCTTCAATGCATTTTCACAGCGCTTTCGGAGCTTTGCTGGGTTATATTAGGCTATTAGGTGTGTTAATATTTTAGGGTTGTATAGACACACCTTGGCCACTGATGGCGCTTGTAAAAACTTAAAAAAATAAATAAATGTGATTAAGATGAAGATTAAGGTGATGTAATAACGACAAAAATGGTGGAAGGGCTCGTCAGAAGACCCACTAAGTGGTTTACTCGTACGGAGGTTGCAATCGGTTGAGTGAATCGTTTGTCACTTCACCATGTGCCGCGCAATCAGCGAATCATGCGTGTCCACCGCACGTAGGCCCATGGTGATTTCAGTACGCCCACGGACAACGTGTGCCACCGGTAATATACTATCAAAATTTATGAGTTTCTCTAATATTAGCTACTTTAGGTAGTATTAAAAAAGGTAAAATCAACAGAAATTTTAAAGATTTTATTAAAATTATGACTTAAGTTCGTTTCGCCTTACTGTAGGCCTATATTGCAACGTACTTTTATTCAGTTCAAAAATTCTGACGTTTACCACCACGTCGGGCTGAACTTGTTCAATAGTATCACTTGATTGTATTGAATTAGGCCTATCAAGTTAAATTTTACTTTTCAGACATTACATGGATGTTATTCACCAGAAGTAGGCCAAACTTAGTTGGTGAATTTTTCGTAAAATCAAGTGATAGATAAAAATCAGATTTTTAAATTTTAATAAATTAGGCTTCATTGCTTATTTATAACAATTTAAATATATCTACACAATGAGGAAATGTTTACCAATAATGTAAATCTCACAAGTACTTATGTTTAAATGCATCCTTGCTCAATTCGATTACGGTATTTATTTCTAACTTAAAAACTTATAACTTTTTTTACAAATTGAGACGAAATTGTCTTCGAAAACAAAATGTTTTTCATCTAACCGCTGCTACAAGAACTTCACTTTTATATCATATTGTAAATTAAATATTGAGTAAATATATTGATAAAAAAATAGATAGTCCAGGTAATGTTAAATTTTCAATCCAAAACATTTGATCACATGTTACAAAAATTAGCACATTCTGGTAGCTGTAGAATTTTGTTAGGCCTCTCTCTTTTTCACTCCTAGTTTTGATGTTTTAACTCCTTCCCTATGTCACAAACAACCGGTTACTCGTGCCAGCCATTGCCCAGAGTGCAGCGGCTGTAATCAACGATCAGTCCCGGGTGCGTTTTGCGTATTTTGGCCAGTTGTAATGCGATCGCTATGAGTTTTATATCCCCGAGTTCATAATTTTTCAAAGAATACAATCTTATTCTTAACTCTACATGAGTAACCAGTTACTCATGCTGCTCTATAGTTATTTATGGAACATTAAATTTAGTTTTTTATTGTTATTATTCCATAACACGAAATATACACATTTTTTAAAATCATTTTGTCATATAAATACGTTATTAGCATTCCTAGTATAATTTACTATTGAATTTGTAAATTTGTATAACCTGTACAATCAAATATGGTTATTAGTTTTTTTTTTATTTCTTCGTTGGGTCACTTCAGAAACGAATCCTGATCTGCAGAATGATAACAAGGTCGTCTTAGTTTCTGTGATGGTAACTAGAGTGCAAGAGCTTCACCCTCAGCTGATATATCGCACGGGAAATGTTGGCTTTGCCACATGTAATCTGTTACTCTTGACGCACTGGAATAAAGATCAGGGTATAATTCTACCGCAGCGAAGTAGTTAAAAATATAATCCCTTTTGTAACCCTGTACCATATTTTAGCCTGATAAAAGCAAAAAATGGTCCATTTCAGGGATAAAAATCTTTAGCATGAAATCACACTACTGGCGAAATCTCTAGTGACGAGTGCCAAACTAATTTCATGAGTGCTCAGTTTCTGGTTCTAAAACATCTGTATGAGCAGTCTCCTTTTAGTATTAAAGTCAATGTTAAAAATAATTTTGAGGTACAGTTTTTGCATTACATCTGGCTGCCTATGGCTGATTTAGCTGTTTGTAAGGCGAGGGGGAAGAGGGGTACTTTTCTGAAATCAATGTTCCATAACCCCACTGCTTGTACAATGTTGTGTTTTACTATTAATTATCATTATGTTGAAAAAAATCATAGTAGCATTATCCAGAGGTAAATTGTGCAAACTGTTGATGGTAAAAATTGCCTGTAATATAAAGAGGGATATGGAAAAATTTAGTTTTCCTATAGGCTGTTGTTAAAGAATATAATATAATAGGCCTCTTGAAATTGCGATCCTCTAAATTATTTAAACTGCTGATTCACTATTTACCTTATATTGGGAATCAGCTGTTTAAGTAATTTTGAGGATCACAAATCATGTTGCCTAGTATCAGGGGTTAATTTCAGCCGGAGCACACCGGAGCGCAGCTTTAGTACTTTTTAAGATACCGGAGTTTTATTAGAAAGAGTTGTATACCTACTTTAAAAGAAATCGTTTTATAAACAGTATTAATAAATTACGTGGCAAGGAAAAAAAAAGGTCCGAAGCCGGTCTGGTGAACTGAGAAATATTTGAGCGTGCGCTTCAGTGTGCTCCGGTATCTTAAATAAAATGATTTCTTTTAAAGTAAGTATACAACTCTTTCTAATTTGGGAATTACCTAAGTCAACTTTACAACTCTATTTTCCTTTACATAGTTCGAAACCTAGCTAACGCAAAAATGAACATGGCCTAAATGTTACACAGTGGTCATAAACGTTAAATAAAAAAGGCACAAAATTTAATCACAATTTTTAACATTTTCTGGGGGAGGGCCCCTGGACCACCCTATGCTGGGGGGGGGGGGGTTCCATAAAAATCCACCCGGTGTGCCATAGCTCCGGTACTTTTTTCTTTAGAAATTAAGCTTTGCCTAGTATAGTTGTCTCTGAATGTAATCGGGGTGCATCAGGGACAATCAACTATGCCTAAATGGATGTGTTTGAATAATAAAAATTAGGCTACATTAATTTAGTTTAAAGTCGCTACTCGAGTAGCAGAGTATTATCTGTGAGCATACTTAATATGTGTAATAAAAAATATTGTTTTGAATATGTTGTAAAATTAATGGACTAAAAAAGTATATTGAATCATTCATGAGCTTTATAGATGAGGATAATTAACAAAGGGATTACATTGGTAAATGTAAATTATATTTTAACCTATTCTTTTGCTACTGCATTTTAAAATACTTATTTTTAATATAGTATATACGTCCTACTAAATCTTGATCAATGAACTCGTGGGTATTCAAAATAAACACAACTGGAATATTCACCTGACAATTTAAATTTAATCATATGTTCAGAGTTGTGTTTAAAAAGTCTCCTTAAATCAGGTTAATCTTAAGTTTTGGAGGGTAAAATTATAAATAATACTGGACAACGTAATGTGTTTAGCACATCCAATATCCGAGCAACGGATTGACGTAGAATAATAATTCAAAATGCAAAATTGTTTATTTTTTTAAGCTGAATTTAATTTTAACCATTAAATTTACATAAAATTATTAAAAATATGTTAAATCTTGAAAATAAATTTTATTTTGCCAAAAAAACCTTTTTATAATAAACCTATCGTGCTGGTTTTCGAACTCAAAGTCATGAATGTCTCTTTACACGTTTGTTCCAAATTTCATCGCGATCGGGCCTTTTTTACTAAAGTTATCGCGCCTACGGACAGGTATATATATATATATATTCATATTTATGAAAATGAACGAACGGTGTTTTTGGGGTCTAGGGACCTCAAAATGAAAAAATAACATGGTCTCCGGCTTAAGGCTCACCATGCCGCCTACTGTAATAGCTACTTCCCTATAGGGGAAATTCGCTAAAATCATGGAGAATACAATTTTTCTCCGAGTTGCATGTAGTTTGATTAAAACTAAAACAGCTCAAGTCATTTAGGACATTCTTGAATTAATTCGTCAAACAGAGGTGATTCGTGCTAAATTCAAGATCATAGTTCTATATCTAGATAGTCTACCGATAACTTAATTGAAATATTTGAGTTAACCTTTAGGCCTATAGATAAAGAATAGTGATCTAGCCCAAGGCTGCACTAAAAAACAGTCCATGCTACAGCAGTCCCAGCGCTGCGACATCTCACATCAGTACCGTACGCTGGGAACTAACAACCTACGTTTATTCATATTACTAAATGTTAAATTAATATTCCTTGTTTAATTAATGTAATTCCTTTGTATACATTTTATCACTGACTGTCAAATACTATTTGTTTATTTAAATTTTCACGTTTTGTTTTGAGAGAAACTGATGAGCTGCACAGCTGTGATTTCTGAGCAAGACTCTCAGCTGGCCTCCTGTTTTGACATCAAGAATTCTGAAGCAAGGCAAGGCCCCACTGAAAAGACAGGCCATGCTACAGCGATCCAAGGCCCCACTAAAAATACAGGCCATGCTGCAGCGATCCCAGCGCTGCACCACGTTACACAAGTAGGCAGGGAACTAACATCCTATGTTTACATTTTATTGCTAAATGTCAAAATTACTTGTTTGTTTACGTTTTCTTGTTTTGACTTCAAATGAATTGATGATCAGCACAGCTGTGAGTCCTGAGCCAGACTTTCAGACCGCCTACTTGTTTGACATAATAAATCTTGCAGCATGGCCTGCATTTGTAGTGTGTCCTTCAGCAAGGTCTGTTCTTTTAGTGAGGCCTTGCCTAAACCTAATGATTCACCGAAACATTGTAACCTGTACGCTCGGATATCGAACTGAAGAGGTCCATTGGGTAAACTTTGACATGTGCCTAATACAAAAGGTATGCCTAATACAAATTTAATTCGATTTAGCCTATAAACTGATCTCATGTGATAGAGGTAATTTTAGGGTTGTTAAGTTTCTGAGATAATGTATAATCGGATGATAATTTAGGATTACATTAAATGAATTTAAATTAAATAGTTTTCATCATAGTAATTTAGATTCCTATTTGATATAAATTATTACCTGAGGGAAATGGATGTATAAGCCTCACCTAGTTCGGCCGATTACTAGGGCTCGGTGCGATTCGGTGCGCTCATTACTAGCGCTTAGGATGATTACTAGCGCTTAGGATGATTACAAAACAAACCAGTTAATACAACTCAATCAAAATATTTTGTGTGGTCTTAGTTCTGCAGTCAAACCGCGAGATCCGCTAGTTTCTCGAGCCCAACTACATCATACGCTTGAACCAGCAACCTTCAGGCTATGAGGTGAGCAGTGAACAGTTTGTCCACTCAGCTCTCTAGTCAATTTGAGTTGTCAAGATTTTTTTTCTAGACGAGAGCCAGGCTTCGAAGTTTTCATGGACATGCACTGCAGCTTAAATAGCTATGCACCCTCGAGGTTACGGCATTATCACATAGCAAATTGCCATTGGTGATTGGCGGTTTTTTAACAAGGATCTTGGGAGCCGAAGTCCCATGTTCTACTTCTACGCCAGGCCGCTCCTGAGTTAGGACGAGCTGATTCCCAATTGTTGAGAACAGTCAAATCGCGCACCATTCGACTTGTTTATCTGTTTACTCTGGGAGAATTGACTGTTGTGTACTAACTTGCCTTCCTTCTAATACTTCTACTCTATAAACCTAAACCGATCTTAAAATAATTCAAGAACCGATTTGGTGAGAGTTGATTGTGTAATTGAGGTTCATTTTCACCAAAATATTATTTTTAATAAAAAAGAATATTAATTGTTAGCCAGTCGGCATTTTTTCCTTATATTTAAATCTTGGACTGGGCCACTGCAAGTCAAGCATAGTATCAAGGCGAAATGCAACATCCAAAGCTCAGGTTACATATATACAGTTCAAGTTCATGTGAATTGCCAATATTTTTTAAAATGTATTTAAAGTATTTCTAAGCAAAATCTTGTTATCATTTTTTGTAGCTGGTTTTAAACTATATAATAATATTATATCTACACCTATTCTTATCATTTACTTTTAAATTAACTGAATTTTTAATATAGTATGTACATTCTGCAAAATCTTGATCAATGAACTATTCAAAATAAACACAAATGGAATATTCATCACCTGAAAATGTAATCATATGTTCAGAATTGTATTTTTAAAATCTCTTAAATCAGGGAAGCTGTACTTTTGGAGGGAAAATTAAAAATAATATTGGACAACGTACTGTGTTTAGCACATCCAATACTATCCAATTTCTAAGCAACGGATTGACGTAGAATAATAATTCAAAATGCTAAATTGTTTGTTTTTTTAAGCTGAATTCAATTTTAACAATTAAATTTAAATAAAATTAATAAAAAGGTGTCAAATCTTGAAAATAAATTTTATTTTGTGAAAAAAACCTTCTTAGAGTAAACCAATCTTGCTGGTTTTCGAACTCGAAGTCATGAATGACGCTTTACACGTTTGTTCCAAATTTCATCAAGATCGGACCTTTTTTACAAAAGTTATCGCGCCTACGGACAGGTATATATATATATATATATATATATATACATATATATGAAAATGAACGAACGGTGTTTTTGGGGTCTAGGGACCTCAAAATGAAAAGTTACAGTGGTCCCGCGCTTAAGTCTCACCGTGCCGCCTACGGTAATAGCTACTTCCCTATAGGGGGAAATTCGCTAATATAGGGGGAAATTCGCTAAAACGTCTTTCATGCAGAATACTTGGCCAGAGAAAATCTAATAACGTAATAAATCGAATTTTAAAGTTGTAAAATTTTAACATTGGCCTTATGGGTTGCCGTGATAGCAACGAAAATAAACAAGGAAAGTGTAAACAAATGAAGTAATCATAACAGCTGTTTGGAATCTACAGCCATCAAGGGGAAATACAGCAAGTGAGATGAAGAGTCCATGGAGCAATAAAAAATGTTTCTATTTATCAATTTTATGACACTGAAATATTTTAAAGTAACTGGATGAACTCTTAAACATGAAATAATACCGAGCAAGGCTCGGTCCACCAGGTACTACTTTTTAAAGTTTGATAACCTGTGCAAATTTGGTTGTTTATGTTTTAAGATACTAAACTAGACATTAACAATATTAATTGAGATCTATTTCATGCTAATTGCAAAGTTTTTTATGACTAAAACGAGTTTTTTCATTTTATTTCATTATTGTAAACGACAGCTAGAATTTGGCACCGCTAATACGCCACTGTCATTGTGACCCCAATTCAAATTAATTTAGAGTAATAACGGTTGAATCACACTTCCTTCAATTTGGCCTACATAGACATATTCATGAATATGAAGTAAGCCAACACGTGCTTAAAAGGATGTTTTAAACGATAAATGCTTCCCATGTTATTGCAGTTAGAATGAGTTATTTTAACACTTCTTTTACAACTCAATTTAAAAAGCAATACTGGATCTTAACCTTACAGTAAAGTGTTTTATAACTTTGCACTTTAGAAATATTTACCTAAATTATTGAAATATATTGAAATAATGAAAATCTATTATAAATATATTTTAACCAATTAAAAGTTGGTTTATTTACAAAATATAGCATTCAATAAATATATGTGTACTCTATTATATTTTTTAATGTAAATGTGATAGAAAAAATGTAAGAAATACTACTATTGAAGTACTTACTATTAAAGTAAGACTCCTGATGCGTCGTCGAGGTTTCTTGAAATTAAGTTTCTCAATCTGAATGGGACGATATGGACTTATAAATTAATATATTCAAGTTAAGGACCTTCAGAATTGAAAATTCCTTGAACTGGTCATATAGATGTCACAATCTACTGATACAAGAAGCAGATTTCCGGAGTTCCTTCCTACGCATCGTAAACGTTTTAAAATTTGTTTTGTGTCATTCTGAACTATTTTGGCGTAAAATGCAAATACATCGCATTAACACTTTCATAAATTTTGAAATCAAAGCAGTATGCAGTATACTAATTTTTCCGCCAGGGGAAACTAGAATGATTGACAAGCTCGTAAATTATTTATTTATAACTGTTAAAAAAGATCAACAAGAGGACATGAAGTCCACAGTTATATATTTAAAAGACCACTTAACATTTTAAACATCTTCAAATAAAATGAAAAATTCAAGACGAACCACAATTAATCACATTAAAATAAATACCCAACAAATTTTGCACCGTATCTAAAGAGGGCCAGTTGGATTCAATACGGATGAAGATTATTAATGACCTTGACACGTCTATTAATCAACAGTTGATTACGGAGTCTGCGGCTGGCACATTGATTAGTCCATTGAATGGAGGGCCGATGCATTCAGCTGCCTCCAGCACGCCAGCCTGTTTACATGCTGTATGCGAATATAATGCCAACCTCCCTCTCTCGAGGCCAGTAAATAAGTCTCGAGGTTTTATGGAAAATTGTGAAAGAGTGTTGTGTTATGCTGGCAAAGTTGATGATAGTTTTCATTTTAATTTGTCTTTAAAATTAAGGTACTTAGGCCTACTTTGAATTATTAATGTTTTTGGTTATAACGTGTTCATATTTTTAATGTTAATATAAAAGCTTGTTCAATTTCGTTTTCATTATCTAATAATGCCCAATCGGTGAGGAGCCACGAAGAGGATCTAGAAGCACAATGAATGCACAATGACAATTACACGCATGGTACCTTTCTATAGGATGAAGTACTCTGATTAATCATTATTTTTTCGGGATTGATAGGAAAAAGCCAACACCAATAACCATAAAACATTGCTATATATAAAATACGTTATTCATCATATACATTTTAGTAGTCCATACAATTAAAAGAAAATTAACTTGATTTTTACTATTGAAGCTCAGGAGATAATATCGTAAAATACACTTGCTTTTGACTATCGAATCTCAAGAGACAAAATCTGTTAAATCGCGATCGTTCCCGACAGTGTTTACAGTGACAATTGACGGAGCTGGGAGACGGGAATCAATAATCAGAGTGACTGACACAAAGGTTTCGGTTACAGAACAATTAACAAAACTAACTCCGTCTACGCCAGCACTGACTACATCATCCTCCCATCAGTAACAAAAATAAATGTTCTCATCTACAGAAACAGAAAGTAGACCATTTATTTGCATTGCCAAGGATATTGTTTATGGATGAGTATAGTGTCATATACAGTATGGCTTTATAACCGTTGGAGCATGATTATGTCCCTCAATACCGTTAATCTGGGGTGGAAAATTATCTTGTTTCTTGGTTTAATGAAAAACTAAGAGCAAAAGAGACCAGAATGAATATTTCAAATGAAATTATATTATCTGGACTTTGACAATTACTATATAGTTGGAGTATCATGACCATAATCTGAAACAAGAAAAAAAATTTGACGAAAACAATACTTTCTCCATATAAGTTGTATAGGGGGGAGAAAGTAAAAATTGGTTTGACGGCAAGTCGGTGAATTATACTATATTTGTGGAAATACATATATCATTCCCGTTTGCTGTTGTTACTACTTTGTTGTTAACAATAGTGCGAAATCAAGAACCTATTGAAAACTGCAAACCTAGGCTTAAGTTTAAAATATATTAAGATCGCATACGTTTCGTTTCGTAGAGGTTACTTGTGTTGGCAAAATCAAAGTGAAGCCAAAAGGGACGTTTGACGACTGCTGCCTTCAAGAGCTGCGAGACACTTCATTTCAAAAAGAGTTTAAACAACATTAGGGGAAGATGAAGGCGGGGCGTTTGCCAAACCACATTCAAGCTTCTCTCAATAACGGCGTAATGTGAAAAAGTTATATCCTTTCTGAACAGCCTCTGTCATCCTGTTTGATCAGTTCGCAATAAAAGAACGGCTTGATATACGGTTTGTCTAGCATATTCAAAGGTTTCTTATTACTTTCTAAAATGAAATAAATTTCATGAGTAATAAAATTATTCATGCTTGTATCAAATAGCTCAGGTTTATCATAAAGGCACAACGTCACTTATTTAGGGAATAAAATATTCTGATACAAACAAACACTTATAACGCTTCGCCAATTTAAACATTATTCAGTTTTCTCTTTATATCAACTAAGCACTCGAGCTATAAGTCGACCAATCACATTGGCTCAGAAATGTTAATAGTCTTACTCAGTTTAACAGCACGATACCTGCCCTTACCTGGACCGGATTCCACTGGATCTTTGTCAATATTAAATCTCAATTAATTTTAACGACCCCCCATGTTTTGTACTATAGTTTTAGTCCTCATCAATTAAGGTTTGCTAAGCATTAAGATAAATTTGTTTGGTTACAGGTTATTAGTGTTTGGTTGATGTCAGTGACTGTAATTTACTGACAAAGAGAAGTGAATTAATCAAAGGGTAAGGTTGGGATAACGTATCGTTCCACACAAACTAATTATAACTTTGAACTTTGTGTTTATTGCTGATATTTGTCATCCTAAATAATTTTCATAGATGAACAATCAGTTTCTGACGGTTTAAGGCTACAACAAAATTCTATTGTTGTCATGCTCACAAAGAGAGAGTTTTATTGTTATATCAAGCACTGTCCTGTTAATAATTTTCACCAAAACTTGCCATCATGTTAATGTATAATCATTTCTTTATTGCAAAAAATCCACCCTAAACTTTAATATCCTAAGTAAATCTCTGGCACGTTCAGCAGCCAAAGCGTTAAGTAAGCAACATGCTTTTCCTAAAAGGAGCGGTGGTTTTTCGATGAAAGATTGACGCGGATTTTATACTGACTTTGTTTGGTTAAGTAATCCGTCTATTTGGGGGCCTCTACCGTTCATGTTTTTACAGACGTCTATATCAAAAATAAAAAATTATCAAAAGTAGTGAAATATATAATACGGAGAAAATTTTTAAAAATCTCCTTTTTTACAGGATATTTTTATTATATTTGAAATGTTATCTTCTTATTATTTAGGTGTTTTCTTTGTAACCGATTTCATTGTCGTGACATGACACACGGCACCTGTTATTTCATTTTTATTAATATATTTTTTAAGAGCTATCAGCGTTAAACTTATTTGACCTGTAACACACGCTAATGAAATCTACTTTATTATCCTGAATTATCCAGCTTTCTATCTCGCAATAGCATTATTTTCCACATTACCAACAGCTAATGACCCCTCACAACGTTCTGAGTGGTCTAACAAAAGAATTCCTTTAAACAGTACACTTCCTGTCTCGGACCCGACAAACCCATTCAAATCACCTTGTCAGCTCCTAAATAATTAGTCGAATGGCGGGCGCTGACAAAGCCCTATTGAGGGCCACTTTCAGGAGCGCATTCCGGGGCTCGAGTTACCTCCGGAGGAAGTGGGGGAGTGCGAGGTATCTCCCATCTTCCGAGCCATCGGCCCCCTTATCTCGGGAGATACAAACAATAGAGGAGGGACATTTCGTGCCGCTGCGGTGGCCACACTGCCGACTGCCGCACGACAAAAACATTCCTCAATGGTCTTATCTGACACCCCCATCTCCCCTCCATTCACGGATGCCGGTGTGAAATCGTTAATGTTGTTTGCTCTCCGCCGCCATTGTAGAGTACAAATTAGTGTTCTAAATACCTGCGCGGTGTCCGTGCCTTACGCTCTGTGAAGCATCTTTGTTTTCACCGAGTGGCCGCTCGGTCTTTGTCTCATTAAAACATCTTTTTGAATAGGTGAAGACCGAGGAGGTTCTAAGAAGGTTGAAAAAGAGATGTTTGCATTATGTATGAAGTGGTATATGGAGGCGGTAAGTCGTTAGTGTACCTGTCTAGGAGACTTCATTTATAACTGGAATCATACTTGCGCTAATTTAAGTTTATGAGTGCGGAACCGATAGCCTGAAAAAAGTCAAAATGGTTTTTTATTTCTGTTTTGCGATCCGAAACAATCACGAAATCTTGGTAGTTTTCCACTAGTAACTACCAAAAACCGTAAAACAAAAATAACTAGGTACAATATCAGTTACATTTACATATTTTACTGAACGTGAAATTTACCTCTCAAAAATTACATAGAACACGACCAATAAAACTAGGCACATACTAAGAAAATGTCAGTGAAGAAAATCCCTTGTATATCCGCATTCAATATGTAATTGAAGACAACCCTTTAAAATTCCACATTCAGTAAAATGTAAGTGAATAAAATCCTTTCCCAATCCACATTCAACATTACAAACAAGCTGATAAACACCGTGGGAAAACCATCAGTCGCCCCCACCGGCGGCGTGTCCGTTACGATCGCGGCGGCTCCGTGCCACATCGGGCCGATCGGCCGACCCAATTTCCGATCGCGCCCGGCGGAACCCGCGGCTTTAATGAGAGGAGGCGATCGGTGGAAGTGTGATAACATCTGTTAGCGGAGGGAGGGGGGGGGGGTGGACCGGTCACGTGGTCGCATCTGCCTACGGACGGGCGCCAGCGGTTGTTAACCTTAACAAGATCGCAGTCGCGGAGTCGCGAGGTGCCGAGGTGCCATCGGCTCGCGCGTCGACGTCGGAGCAGAAGTGTCTTCCGCTGGCTTCGATTGGCACCTACCCGTTTTTCATAAAGTGCAGCATTTCATACTTCTATTTCTGCGGTAGAAATTCAGTCCTCTAGTCAATGATCATCCCAAAGGTATCGATTGAGATTGAGCATTAATTACCCGATTGGAAGTTTTCATCCAAGTTAGGTATAACAGAAAAGCAGAAGTGCTAGGGGCGCTATTACTACTCAACCTTGGCAACTAATTCTGTCTTTTCAAACCTTATCGATTATGCAGCTTCATAATCAACATTCAAAACCTTTCATGTGGTGTTTCACGTGGCATTTGTGACATGTCTCGGCGCTCATCCTCTATGCAAAGTGACTGTCGGTTATTTTATTGTTGTGTAGATGGGACCTGGGTATTTTATTTTCTTATTTTGATTAGCCGACACTTTGACACATCTAATAATTAATAATATCATTAAATCCTTGAAAAACGAGACAATATTAATACAAAACCCTCAAAAGTTATAAATTAATTATTAATCATATCAGTGTTTAATAGCGATTAAAAGCTCAAGTTATGTTATATTATGCTCTACAGTCACCCGCAACATTTTTAGAAAATGTCTCTGGAAAGGCTCTGCGAGTAGATGAAATAATGAACTGCAACGGAAAACGAGTTGCTCACATTACAGCCGCCTCGAGAGCTTCCAACACATAAATCTTTGCTTACTAGTCACCGCTGTCGGTTTATCAGGGCCACAATTCTTAAGCACTCTCTAGAATATCTCTTTTGCATGTTTTATAAATGAAAATAAACCAACACTACAGGTACACTTTTTTACAGTACTAAGTAATGAAAACAACTATCGGAGTAATAACTAACCAATTTGATTTAAATTCATGAAGCTATAAAGCGAAGACATTAAAATGTTATCGTTAAAAGTGTATTTTCACGGAAAGAGGTTAAAGCAGATTTTATGCGGTAAGTGTTGTGATAAGGGCTTAAAATATGTAAATTAAGTCTTCATAAGCAAAAAATCGTAATTAGGCATTTGGAGTAGATTTGCATCCATTTCCATTTAAATTTCATTGAACAACTAGTACACACAAATAACTAATTGATATATTATTGCGGAATGTCTACAAGGAAAGCACATTAATATTCATAGTGTAGGATAAGTCCATCTAAATTCCGGGCAACATTATTTTTTACCCAGCGACTATGTTCGATAATTGAGATCGCGGCATTGCTCAATGACAAAACCTTGAGTACATGCTTTTGATTGAAACGAAACACAGAATTTTAATTTGAAAAGCCCAGTTTAATGAAGCACATACTTATAACTAAACATGCATTGTATTTATTATTTCTTTCACCGTGGTAGATCTACATTACCTCAGTAGTCCAAGGAGGCCAATGCAATTAACCTACAGCGCACGTAGACGACGTATGCAACCACGCTAATAACCCAACAAGAAACATTTGTTAACAACAAAACACGATCGCACAATGGGATCGCGTTCCATTCCTCTATCCCCGGATCAAAAATCTGTACAAAAAACGATCGACATCGATCAATAGAAATGACGAAGGCCACGCCCGAAACAACCTCCGAATGGATTGGATTCCTAAAGTGTTGGAAACAGTAATAAAATAAAGCTCTTTGCGGCGCGGGACAAAAAACAGGGTTTTTGTGGCTCGGAATGCGGTGAATGCGCAGCGCCCGGCGCAGGTCGGACGGAGCATGCGCCAGGCAGACCTGTCTGCGCCTGCGCTGCGCGGTGAATCACCCGCTACACAGCCTGGATTGGCGCACACCCACGCTAGTGATGAAATACTATCAATAGTCGGACTATCGATGGTTTTCGATACTTAAAAAACTATCGATATTATAGTTTTTAATCACAACAGCGGTCTACTATCGATAGTTTTTGCGATTCTTAATTTGTTTTTTTGAGGTGATTAAAAAACTGCAATCTCAAATTCGAATTATAAAATATATATTTTAATAACATAAAATTATTGTAATTCTTGGATAAAAATAAAAAATTTAGATTAAAAATGTATGAAAAAATTAATACAATATTAATGTATAAATAGTTGAGGTGTAGGCTAACAGAGTAATAGGCGTTATCGTAACTATATTATAAATAGACATAAATGCTCTCTTACCTTTCAAAACAAACAAATTAAAAAATAAATCATATATCAGAAACTAAAAACATAAAAGCACTCGCAAATCAACAAGAATTCCTATCAGAAACTTTCAAAGTTAATACAACAGACGCAGATGGCCGATACACCTCTGGTGTTGTGGCATCATCTGCCGCGTTCCAACGTGACCGGTAAAATCAAAGTAGGTCATGGTAGTATATTCAAACTCAATCAATCAATCAATCAATCAATCAAACTGAGATAATAAATAAATTATCACTTCAAAGAAACGTTGTAATCATTGTAGAGTTGTATTATGGACATATTCTTTACAATTGTATTAATTTAGGTCATTGTTATGGTTAAAATTGTATTATTATGAACAATAATTCAGCTTGCTAAACTATCGATAGTTTAATACCGATAGTCTCACTATCGATAGTAACAAACTATCGATACTATCGATAGTATTTCATCACTATACCACACCTTGGCCTGCCCGAGGACGTATTATGGAGTGTGACGGCATGGAGGAAAAAGACATTCATGTACTCGATGATTATGAAATAATAGTTCAAAATAATACTGGCTTCAATTTTTCAAGTCTAAACAGTTCATAAAAATATATTCCCGAAGTCATATATTCAGACGCGCAATATCGATGCCCCAATAAAATTGTCTTTTCCCCTATGGAATCTTCCACTCTTGTTATCTGGGCTAGTTGATCGTGCAATATTCATAAATAAATCATTAACTGCAAATTGCCAAAACCAAAGAACTTCAAATTTGTATTTTGAGAAAAAAGCGTAAATTTAAACTTTTTCTCGGTATAACTGTAGGGTAACAAGTCAAAATCATTTATTTGTCATCCGAAAGGGAACCTAACGAAAAGTATTTGTCATAGAAACTTGCTCGGACTGTATCCGACCAAAAGCCCACATCGCATAACTCGTTCTGTTCTTAAAAAACAAACGAAAATCGACATAAAAAATCAAAATATTCTAAAATACCCTATACCACTTTAGTTGTGGTAAAACTATTCAGTGGGTAACTAAACAGAGTGGCTACCGACCGCTCGGTTCAGTTCAGAGACTGCGGCCATTCATACGGCGCGGCCCGACTCCTATTGTCCCCTCGGTTATTATGAACTCACAAAAGGACAAACATTTACAATCGGACCTGAGGAGCGGAGCTGTGGGTGGAGGTGGAGGGACAAGCCGGGACAAGCCGGACCCCGGCGATGAGTCAGCGCCCAGGTATGCAGCGCGGCCCGGGTTGTAAACCGTGATATACAACCCGCCGGGTCTAAAAGGTCTCTTCATTTTGCAACTTTTATGAACCATATTTGTTGTCGGGTGTCGGACAAATTTGTTGACTCATTCTCATTCATGCCCGGTCCACGCTCGGCGGGAGGTGCTTTGGGAATTGGTTGGGTTCGGCTGGATTTTGCGTTTGTTCCAAAAACTGAATAGACCGCTCTATTCACGTTTCGAGTATCTATATATATGTAAAACACTAATTTTAACCCACAAACTTTGTAACTTATAAATAGGTTATACATATTAGTTGATTTCACGATGGTTTTTGAAAATAAATTAAGTGATTTTAGCATAAAATATACTGAAATAGTCGTTCTTTTAGAAATTTGATATAATACAAAATTTAATGTTGTGGACTGGTTTCCAATGGCGTTATTTAATTTATGCTGGTGCACTGTCCATACAAAAGTAATGTTGAAAATGTTTAGAATAATATCTGAATATACGGTAGTTTGCTATAACAAACAAAAAAAGGCTGGGTTAAAAAATAACCGAACCTGCGCACTGAAGAAAAAGATGATGTGAAGTGGAACATGCGTTTAGATTCTATTCAAGGGGATATTTGATGTTTAGAAAAAAAATGAACAAGAGAAGACGAACAAAATATGCATAACGAAGTCTAGAATAATAGTTCATTCTAAAAGCAGTATTTTTTATAAAAAGCATTTCCGAAACATTTATAAATTTTGTAAATATTTTTAACTAAATGCCCGTTAGGAAGATAATATCGGATAAATGATTTGTGGAATGCCCGGATTACATCACTGACTCTACACTCTCAGAGGCTGGCCAATTACAGGAGATGCGTCCAGTGTCGGGAAGGAAGAGGTAGACCATCTGAATTAATTATTGAGGCTGCTTTCATCATACCTCTGGCTGTGCCGAGTTTTCCTCAAAATACTGTGTACTCCAACAGCACGTTACAAAATAACAATGTTGGGACTGTAACATTGATGCACAATTACATCGATGAATCTTTTTTTATTTTTTCTTTGGAAAAGAATTGGGTGATGTGGGTGTTGAAAATTGTTTAAATGTTTGTAAACCAACAACAAAACAAACATTAATCTTTACAATTTGGGCTTAGCTTCAGTTGAGAAACAAATTTACTTGTAATAAAAGTTCTTTTAGTATATTTCAAGCACCACCATCTAAAGTGCAAATGAACATTACCGTAATTTTTAAGTGGAACTTGATGAAATACGTCTTAAACTCGCATCCAGTGTATTGATAATAACACTGTACACAAATATGGACATCGAAAACTCGTCTGGACATCGAATATGGACATCGACTGTACTATTTAGTCGAAAACCTTGTAAAGTAAACAGCATTTTTAGTTTTGTCAATGATGAGGTATTTCATACAGTTGGAACAACCCAATGATATAGCTATTTTAGACAAGTTTTCTAAGCATGATTCATTTTTAGACAAGCTGCGCTAATACATTTGTATTTGTTTAACTGATAATCACAGGAAGTAATGATATCTCCCATTATGTGATGGAACTATCTTATCATTGATTTGCTGAATTGACTGAAGGTGTTTCTTGCAAAAACGGAGTGACTAAAAGGTGACGTAATTTAGCTTTTCATACACAATTCTAGCTGTTAAATGGTTTGTTTGGATAATATTAGACTTTTATTCTCAAAAGGTTTGTTTGGATGACTTTAGAAATACAGACTCTGTGTAGAAGCAGCGCTCGGTATATTTAGTGCAAATACTTTAAGTATGCAAATTTTCTCTTTAATGGTCTAAGTGGTTTTATTTAACAATCATTCAGTGCACTAAAATCTTCAGATATTCTGTACAGTTTTTGTGTGGACCAGACTGGAAAAACTAGAAACATTACAACCAGCTACTTGTATCACAAGCCACTCTACAACCGGATATGTAGACACGGCAAGGCAAGGTGGCGGCCGCTCATCACGGACCGAATCACCGACCGGAAGTGATTTATTCCCGCCAGAGGAGGCCGGAAGCGCCATAGAGGTATCCGGGCAGCTGAGCCGCACATTGGCGAAACACACACCTCACATCTCACACCTCCATGGCTCTCACACTTGTCTTTAATCATAACCAACGAGTGATAAATTGCAGTAGCTTGTCACAGAGGAAATCACAACTGTCATATTTTACACAACTTACGTACCTGTGATGAATGAGAGAGGAGGTTTTACAGTGGGACTCGAAACATCCTACGGGAGGCGGAAATAGCAATACAAAAGTTAAAAACAAAAAACAGAGCACTTAGTACTGTGTCGCCGGAGGACCCTACCTGATACCTGACCCACTGACTTTCACCTACCAATTCCCACGACCTCAAACCCTCCTCCCTCCCCCTCCTCCCCGAGATCCACCCTGTCCCCGTCTCACCCCTATATTGATTTATTGTTTTAATGGGTCGTCGGCTATTTCTGTATCGGCGAGCGGTGAGCAATTCATTGGGACTTTGATAAAAACGGCCCGATTACCTGGCGCTGGCGGCGTGTTTTTACGGTTGTAAACAACCTCGGGGTGCGAGGGGGGCGTTTCTGCGAGGAGGGGTTGTTGTCGGTTGTTGTGTAACGTCCAGTGTTTGGATGACTTGCAGATAACAGTATGTAAAAAATACAAAGAGTATAAACCTAATGAAGTCAAACAAGTTGCCACTTGTAAATTTTGTCCTCAACGGAAATAATAATCCCAAAATTGTGACCAAACGTTGGTCAAAATAAAATTATAGAAAACCTCTTAACACGCAGTGGATTGGTAGTTTAAGTGACGGTTAAATATTCAAAGCCTATTAATTACGGAACAAAAACTCTATTCCGCTCGACACGCGAAGTTATAAGCTTTTAAACAAAGAAACAAACTACCAATTAAAAAGAACGAAAAATATGTTGGTGAAATGTCGAATTTTGAAAGTATTTTTACTGCCCAAGATCGAGTCTTCTCTCATCCCTTGCCCTCAAGCGGCCGCGTCAATTGATTTACTTAACTTCACTCCACGTCACCAAGTTGAGAGGCTTAACTTAAAGGGAGACTTTAACTTTATTCGACAAAAGAATGTTTGAGAGACCGAATCTAGTGAAAAAGTTGTCCCACTAATTTATATAAATCATCAAAAATACTTCAGATCTACTTACTCTTCCGAAGAAAGGAAATACAAGTTAAAAACGTGTACAATTCAAACTAAACCGTTATGAACTCCCGTGTGGAATGAAATGTTTGTAAGTGTATAACTTCATAACCTTCGTCACTGAAATAGGCCTACATGTAAATAAATCCCAAATAAGGGGCTATGATAAAAATTTAATTTTGATCGATGACATTCAAAGAAAAATTAACAATAAAAATTAACTCGAGCTGAAAAGTCCGATAGTTATAGTGAAGTGAAAGAAGAGAACAAAGGGTTTCCTAACGTTCAATAAGAGTGGAATTTTCATCAAGCGCAGTCGCTGAGCTTGAAGTTATACAGGAAACAACCGTCTGTGTACAACTGAGAGTGAAGGTGTAATTCCTTTTGTAACACGACCGCATTTTTAAATACATTTAATTTTTAGCTAAGCGTAACCACGAAATTTATTCATACTCAACTCGGACTCTTGGAGGAAACTTTCCTCCAAGAGTCCAAGAGTCCGAGTTTAGTATGAGGATACCACTTGGGACGGAGCAGCCACGTGGGAACTTATCTCGGTAAAAACTTTCTAAAAAACACTATAATAAAATGTTCAGTAAACTTTATTTAAAAAATCGTTGACCTATTTAAGCTTTTTTACAAGTTAAATATATTTTACTCTTTCCATGTAATTTTTATTGCGAGTAATCCAGAGGAAACTCAAATCACGAATTTAAAAAATATATTTACTATTTATTATTTTATGGTTAATTTATGATTAGTAATTTTGCTTGAAGCAATGGAAAAGAAATTCCTCGGAGAACTATTATAGTCTATTAGAAACAATAAATCATAAGTTGAGATCCCAGTGATTATTATTGGCGTTAATTATCATTAATTATTTTTAGTGTAATTCTATTATTATTTTATTAAATTGTCAAAATAATTAACTCGTAATGCAAAAAAAGATTAAGATAGAAAATTACTTTGAACCTTTTTTTTAAAACGTAAAAGGATTAAACCATATAACTAGCGGTATAAAAAGTTTAAAACCTTTGCTGAAAAATAAAATTAAAAGTGCTATAATAAATTTTACTTTAACGCAGATCTTTATGTTTTTATAACTTTATTACCAAAAGAACCAGTTGCCACATGGCCACGGCCGCTTCGCAAAGTAATTTCATTTTGATTAATGTGTGCAGGCTACGCCTGAATGAGAAGGTTATGCAAAAATAAAGCAGCATTCATATTGCATACTTTGCCCCTTAATCAGAAACTTAATAGGCTTGTTCCTTTATCTATTGATAGTGGATTAAATGACTGCTCACTAAGCATATGTGATGAAAAGCAAAGTTTACTTCAAGAGCCGGAAAATAGTATTGAATTATTAAAAATATAAGGAAAAATTTCCAGGTGCTACAGTCAGGAAAAATTGAGTTTTGCTCGCCGGGAGGATGGGACGGCGTGGTGGCGTGAATGGTTTCCGATAAACTATCATCTGCGGCCGTCCCGACAGCTCAATCTGCATGCTTCCGTTCTTTTACCAGATTTTACGTGTACAGTTCGCGCATTATATCTCCGGCTATGGCTACTAGCTACTAACCGTATCATGTGATATTTTCAACATATGATACACACGGTAAACACAACGTTTGTTTTACAAACAACGGAGATGTAGAACAATGTTTTTAGAAAATTACCCCCTCTCCCCCGCGCCTTTTAACCAGCTGATTCGGCCATAGCCGAAGATATAATGCGCGAACTGTACCGTAACTTCTGGACAAAATTAGTAGGTAGCTATTATATGGTCCTATTTTCTACCTTTGATAATCAGATGATTTCTTCATGTTCTATAATAATTATTTGTTTGTAATTGTGTTTTCAATTTCCAATTACTGTGTCCATTATAATACTGAAATATTACCGCACTTACATGTAATGAACAATAAACGGTCAATGGCAGTTTTCAGAACCAATAATACAGCCTCCTTTTGGTTATTTAGTCCAAAAGTGTACTTATTTACATCGATGGTCCAAACAGGTCAAAATCTTTTGGTACCAAAAGACAACAAAATGTTACCTTACCAAACTGCAAATTTTGCGATTAGAAATCTCCCTTTCGGAAACAGAAAGAGCTGCTCTACGGCTGTACAAGTCCCTACAAGAATCAAAGGCCTCGCCACCGCCCGGCCCACTGTCGCGGCGAGACAGGACGCAGGACACAGGACACAGGACGCAGGACACGGGACACAGGACACGGGTCGCTGCAGGTAGACACGGGAGGTGTGAATGGTGCGGACGGAATGCCGCCAGGCGCCACACGCCCACAGACACCGACAGGACACAGGACACAGGACACAGGACACAGGACACGGGTCGCTGCAGGTAGACACGGGAGGTGTGAATGGTGCGAACGGAATGCCGCCAGGCGCCACACGCCCACAGACACCGACAAGACACAGGACACAGGACACAGGACACGGGTCGCTGCAGGTAGACACGGGAGGTGTGAATGGTGCGAACGGAATGCCGCCAGGCGCCACACGCCCACAGACACCGAAAGGACGCAGGACACGGGACACGGGACACGGGTCGCTGCAGGTAGACACGGGAGGTGTGAATGGTGCGAACGGAATGCCGCCAGGCGCCACACGCCCACAGACACCGACAAGTTAATTCCGACACCGGAATTCGTTTCGGCCGATTTATTAAAGGCCCGTAAACCGTAAACACCTCCTCGCCGATACTGTGGATTTATCGCCCAGTTATCCAATTTCAGGACCGCAGCTGATAGTTGATAGTTTTCGGGCCCGTTCTGTTCGATGGGATGGTTAGGTGGTATTGCGTAGTGAGGGCTGGGAGAGTGTGGGTACAAGAATAAGTTTTTGGTTTCAATTTATAGGAGGGTCTTCTGCGTACGTTTGTACATTCTGTACATTAGTTATTGAAGGGGTGGATTCGTCACTTGATAAGAGGGAGTTAGATGGTTGGAGTAACATATGATTTTTATAGTTGAAGAATGATTTTCAAAAGTAAATGTATCCCAAATAGTTATTTATTTCAAAAGCCGAGAGTGTAGTTGTTTTTTTAATGAAACTTTATATAACACTTGAACAAGATTTACTGTGTTTAAAAAAACCTAATAGCTATTTCTTATTCTTTTTTTCTGTTCTTCTTTTTATTTCTATTCTCTTCCCTGATTGAAACTTAATTTTCCTTATATAAAATACCGATATATTGTCAGTGGGACAATTTTCTTTAAATGGTTATAATTTATTATTCACTCAACAAGTGTACCTAGCAAGATTAATTTACGACCTATTTCGTCCTTGCCTAAAAAATTTTAAAACTTTAAGCACAGGGTGATGCGCAATTCACGTAGGTAGATCTTCAAGGCGAGTTGTATTTGGAATGCAGGTTGCACACGGCAGTTGCATCGCTGCATTTGCAAGCGATTTGCACGGCGATGAGGGGTGTCGTCTGACTACCAATCAATGGGTGAGGGCAGAACAATTTGCAAGCAACATAAAATGCAATTTACAAGTGCTTTGATAGAACGGAATACACGTTTGTATGTTATTTAGTAGGCTAATTACCTTAGCCAGAACAATAATTACACCGGGCGTTCGCTAAGGTGACCTTTCCCGTAGTTGAGGAACCATTTGTATATAGTGTACATAGCATAAACAAAACAAGAAGCATTGCAGTGATCAGAATTAAGATTTTTAATACATAAAAAAAACGTAAACTCAACAAAAATGGCAAAATTAACATCATTCTCCACTTTTGTTTTGAGCAAACCAAATTTCAAAGTAAGTTTTACAGTTTACCGAGGCATTAAGGAGAGGGGAGATGGCAGACGGGGGTGAGCAGGTACACTTGGGTGTTTAGGGTAAACTATAATCCCCAGCCATCCCTATTTATGCAAGAAGTTGAGCTGCAAATCCTCGTTAAGCCGAGGGCAGAATGCTGATCAGCTCTTAGCGCGGTGCACGACCAACTCGCCTGTCCCGGGGGCGATAACATGTAAACATTCGACTTTATTGTTAACAAGCAATCTGAAATTTCAGACGGTTGGAATTGTACATGTAGAACATATGAGCAGTCCTGAATAAGTAAGACCACCCGATTCGCCTTAAAAGCTTTGTTTATTCGTTATGTCATGTAACAAAAATTTTAAAATGCTGTACTGCCAAATTTGTCACCTTTGATTTCGATCGTGCATTAGTTTTTGCTGAACAGTGGGTATGAAGTGGCTATAGAACCAATATCTTAAAGTCCACAGGTCCAGGGACAATTTATTAGTAACCCAACTACTAAAGACAACATGGAAAGGATATCTAATTCGGATCCTCATGACAAACATAATGTTTAGTATAATTATTGTGTTTGTTTTAATTTCTTGGTTTCCGTCCACAGAAAACGGTTTTGTTTAGTACAACTATTGTGTTTGTTTTAATTTCTTGGTTTCCTTCCACAGAAAACGGTTTAATTAAGGAAACTAACAGTTTTTCTTGTCATTTTTTGTCATTTCACAAGATCCTTTTTAAAATAGATCCGAAGTTGAATAGTTTTTTTAAAGGGCGTAAGTCCTAAAAAGTAAACTTTCGGAAAACAAGAAAAAACTGTTTATTTTCAAAAGGGAGTAAGTCCAAAACGCCATATAACGCTTTGTTGACATGCGCCCTTTTAAAACAAATCACAGAAATGCAATGCTGATTTCTTCCACAAACATTCATTATAGTTAAGCCTTTTCAAAGCAACCCGATGTATCTAGTTGAGTAGAGTACAAAACCACCAAAAACTGAAAACCGAAAAAATTTGACTTACGCCCTTTAAAAAAAAAACCGATTCAGTTATTAAGAGTCAAAGTACAGTATTTTTAATATTTTTATTATATTTTATATTGTATTTTTTTGTTTACTGCAGGCGGTCGTCGACCAATCACGTGTGTGCACACGACTGTTGTATAGTCGATACTAAGGACGAGCTTTGTGCACAACTCCACATGGCGTGACATTCGCTTCACATTCACAAGCCCGTCACACATATTATGACGGTGCGAGGAGTCGTCGACTCAAGTTGACTCTCAAGTTTCCTTCCTATCAGTCGGCTCGTGCCAACCTCCACTCATGATATGGACATCAAGTTTGGTACCACATGTTTGTTGAACTCGTAATCTTTAGTCTGGTTTTATGTTGAGGATTGTGTAAGTTCGTTACATTTTATGAGCTGTTTAATATGTTTTCTAGTTTTAAAATATATCCTGAGTATGCATGAACTACGTAAGCCGAATACCATATAAAATGTTATTTAAAATTATTTAATAATAACACCATGTTTAACGCTTTTCCAAACAGTTAATACCTATTCGTTCAAGCGTAAATCGGGCTGCCGAAACACGAAACATAAACATGCTGCAAACACGGCGAGAAAATAGAAATAAACATAGCCGGAAATAAAAAATATATCAGGGAAATATATCTCGCCCCTGCGTCTCACACACACAATCCAACATTTACACACAGACAGAACACAATGCTCTCTGGGTACGGTAAACAAGCGGTCTCCATGGCAACGGTATTTTGGAAAATGAATAGCAGAGTAAATATCAGGTTCCCAATAATATTTATCTCTCATTCCTGCTGAACAGCGTTTATATCTAACTCCACTCTTGATTTATATAGCAGAGGTCGGGGGTGTGTGGATGGATATTAAGAGATGTTACAATATGACGTTTAATGAATTGCACATTAATTTGCACAGGCTTTAATCCTACTTAAACCTTTATTGGAAAATTTTAGTATAACAATAAGTAACTTTAATTATTTTTAACTGAAATAAATGAATAAATATTACATTTTTTGGAAGTGCTGGAATACATTTTTTTTAAGCGATGCAACGCTAGGATCTATGTTATCAATAAACCCGATAACAACTAAAACCAATTAAACCAAAAACAAACCTATTAAACCAAACAAAAAAAATTAATTAATAAAATAATTAAATTAAAAAAATATATAAAAAAATTAAATTTTAATTTTTTTAACTAATTAATTTTAATTTTTAAAATTTATTAAATTAATTAGTTTTTAATTTTTAAAATGTTAATTAATTGTTTATTTTTAAACTAATTAAAATTAATTGATTTAATTAATTAGTTAAAATTGTTTTAATTTAATTAAACCAATTAATATGAAAATAGAAAATTCGCACGATTTTCTTCGGATTCACGTTCGCCCTGGCAGCGACTAAATTATTTTTAAAATACCGTTACAAGTGTTTCAAGCCATCTCGACATTATATAATAAAGAATATCAGTGACCATTAAAAAATAATTCAAATGTGGAAATAGATTTACATGCTGTTCAAAAAACCTTTTTACTGATCAAATTTATAGAGCCTGGCAAGGGCAATGTTTTTGAACAAATGCTAAACAGTCAGCTGGTTGCATTAACAACCACACGGGGTATCCAGTGAAATTACATTATAGTATAAGGAATCAACCAAACATAAAACCTGTAAATTGTTTCGTAACACGAATTATACAAGGTACGGGAGGCAGGGAATCGTTGAACCTCAATAAATCAAAAATAACAAATTTAGACAGCACAACAAAATAATTACAACGATATTGATACTATAAGCAAGACATTTTGAACGCTCTTGCCATCTGACAAATAAACTTTTGCATTAGAAAGCGAATGTGAAGAGAATTCGGGTGCAGAAGTCAGGGAAGCTTGTCGATGGCCAGGTGTGCTGTTTTGAATATCGATTACACGGGAAGGGTGAAGGGTGAAGGGCTGAGGGCTGGTGGGGTCTGTAGATACACCCGCGCGCCACGCACGGCACAATCGGCGATTGTCGAGGACTTCGGCGCGTGTTCAATGAGAAATATTGCATCGATGGCTTTTGTTTGGTGGGTTTTTACGCTTGAATCGCTTTGAAAGTGGATATGTTTGGAGGTCAAAGGTATGGAACGACCATTGCTGGGACATCGAAACTGTATTGTCGTTTTTCTATTTTTTTATGACGGATTGATTCTTTGATATACTGAATATATACATCTACAGTGTTACGATTATTGGGGGCTGGGGGTGTAAGATGATTTATGTAGTCCTGTTATAGGCTAGCCATCAAGACCGAGTGACCACAGAATTAATCAGCCAAGAGGATTAATTAACAACCCGATGCCTAATGGAGGCTGGATCTATTCAAGGATTCTGCTTAAGATCAACCTGCGAATATTCGAATTAACTGTAGAGCATAATATTTTCGATGCTATACTATTCCGTTGCTTGTGTAAGTCAAACTTTCATTGTTTTTTCCGTAAATTAGGCTTAATATAGGCGGATGACAAATTTAATAATGTGCATAGTATATAAATAAAATAATAATACTTGTATTACAGATAATGTCTTGCTTAAAAAGTGAATGAAGTAGTGTATATTAATTGGCTTTCTAAATTAATCCTGTTTCATTTCAGAAAATACACACGAGATATTTCCTTGGTTTACAAGATAAAACTTTAAAATCAATGAAATGAAAACTAAAAAAAATGCTTCACAGAACTAAAAAAAAACTCAGTTATCAAGAGTTATTTGAAGTTTTCAAGTAAATAAAATCTGTGTGAGATGCCAAAACTTCAGAGACACATCTTATGAAGATCAAACCGAAATTGCTGCGAACGCGAGTAATTCAATCCGCAGGAAGCGCTGGGGGAGGGGGGATTGGGACTAACTGTGAAAAACGACCAGATCACTGCACGGCGCTCTTGGCTGCTAACTTTTACATTTATCTGAGACAATATTATACAATACCTGCATGGAAAATTACCACAGCACACAAAATTAAACGCCAATTATGTGGGTTTACGTTAATGAATAATTCCCAATCAATAACACACAGCCCCCCAAAACCTCTTTTCTAAAATGGAGGATAATATTTTATTGCGGTCACAATAGGTATATGTAGCAGTTTTAGTAAAAATGTACAATAATGCAGGTTAATTATTTTAACGCTATTATAATTTTATAAAAAATATTATTAGAAAATAAATAAAAACTGAAAAATTAATGTTTATAAAGTAATGAAATACTCCCTTACAATGTAATAATTCTCAGTTGTTATACACGTCAAAAATGGCAAGCATGATGACAATTGCGAAAAAAAACGATCGCGTGACAATAATCAGGAACAGCTGATTCTCCCTCATCCCCCATTCAACCCTCTCATATCTTCACTCTCCCTCTCTTTCTCCCCCCCTCTGCAACCACCCTCGTGCGACTGACATTGCATGATTTACAGTCAAACACAACGCTTACCAAAGTGAAATCAAGGAGAGCGGATTACAAATCACTACGTCAGTCACGATAAGGTTACCCGTGTAAAATTATGCTTTTGTAATTAATTATAAGGAGGGAGAACAGCTCTTTTGATGATAAGGATCTCTGATTTCAATTGCACGCGTTTGAATTAATCTGTGAGCTGTTATTACCAGAGGTTTTTTTATAAAGGTTTTACGACGATAAAGGGTGTTAAAATGTATTTTGTGTTCACATCACTTAACATACTATTCAAAAGGGAAATGATACGTGAGTGGAGTGCAATCTTAATCATGCAAAAGTTTAATGGAAAAGTAATGGGGAGGTAAAGTTTAACGGCGGTGTGGGAGTTAAAATGTTGGATGTGTGGGGAGGGGGAGGGGAGGCGAGGCGTGCCAGATATTACTCAGGGGGTTAGTCCCAGGTGCGGCTTAGGCGGCTTAAGCCGGAGAAGCCCCAAAATTATCATGCGACCCGGACTTGACCTGAGATGACAACTCGAGATTTCTGCAACTTCGGAAACTTTCAATGAGTAATGAAAAAACTTCGCCGAGACCTTTCCGATTAACATTTAATAGTTTTCGTTCTGGGACCAAAATCTTCACATTAATGAGACATTTTATATTAATTAACACGGCGAGAAAAGATTTGAGGTTAATGCTCTTGAAAACAGTGATAAACGTAACCAACAGTCTTGACGTAACAGTCTTGAAACGTAACCAATAATTGTTTATAAGTTTTTAGAAACTTTATGACAAAAGCTATATCACTATAGTATATTTTTAAATAAATAAGCAATGATGTTCATTGTTAATCTTGGAGCTTTAATCCAAAATTAATTTTTAATTCCGTTTCTCTGATTCGAAACAATGATTAAACACTGAAGAAATCGTAACTTAATCACATCTTCGTATTCATTAAAAGTTAATTATCAAAACAACGACTATCATTGCGTTTAAACAATGACTATCATTGTGTTTGCGAACCTATTCAAGCATTCAGTTTCACTTGCAGTGATTAGTTTGCCGATTGAAACTGAGTAGTCGAGGCGTAAGGACAATGGACTCGTTGCACCCAGACTCCCAATACGGCCACAGTGCCTACTGCCTACACCGCGACGCCGACAGGTACCTGCCTACACGCTGCCGAGTGATATCTTCGTCCCTGGCGGCGCGGCCTTGGATGGAAAACGTAGGCTCAGGTAAGTGTTCGAAATGGTTTTTAAATGTACAAAGCAATTTTATTGGCACTTCAGTTTTGAGGTAATGATGCATGAATTTGTTTTAATTTTATTCTAAGTCACACTTCTAACTGGTGAGTGAGTCTAAGTAGTGAGAGCGGAGTATCACTTCATTTAGTATTTATTTGTATGTAAGACTATACTACTTACGTCAAAACAGTTCAAAATAATATTCTTGCGAATCAGGACATATGTTTCGGGGTTAATGCCCCATCTTCAGCTTGTCAAAAATATGAAGTCTTCCCATAATATTTTATGGTTGTCATTAATTAAAACAACACATACAGAACATCTTTACATACACTTCACGACGAAAAGACACTACATACGAAAAACAAAAATAATAATTAGACAGGCCTGTCAGCATGATGTTATCACGGCGCGGGCAGAGGGCAGACTCTGCAGTAAGTACTGCTCACTACTGAACGCAGTAAAGTAAGTACAGTAATCGTTGCTTTGATAATCAGCTTTTAATTAAATCATGCTGACAGGCCTGTCTAATTATTATTTTTGTTTTTCGTATGTAGTGTATTTTCGTTGAAGTGTATGTAAAGATGTTCTGTATGTGTTGTTTTAATTAATGAAAACCATAAAATATTATGGGAAGACTTCATATTTTTGACAAGCTGAAGATGGGGCATTAACCCCGAAACATATGTCCTGATTCGCAAGAATATTATTTTGAGCTGTTTTGACGTAAGTAGTATAGTCTTACATATAAATTGCAGCTCAGGGGCTATTATCATGGATTCTAATTACTTGTACTTTTTACAAAAATCTTTGCTTAAAACTTGAAGGTAATGGTGAGTTCATAGTTTGTTAGCGTCATTTCAGGATCCGCAATCTGACCCCGCCCTTCAGGTGGAAGTAGGCCAAAAATAGCAACTGAATAAAAAAATCCCTGAAAGTTTTAGCTATGTTTCTTACCCTCCAGATTTGCTTGGTTTGTTGTACCTGATTTATTCCATGTCGAGTTGTGATAAGATTAGAATTACGGGTCAAAACAAATGAGCTCAAGCAATAATAAAAAGAACAATCGTAATATAGGTAAATGAAAAATTAAAAACAATATTGCAAATTGAAACGTTTAGTACAGTACAAGATGCTATCTGTCAAAACATACCTGTTGTTTGAAACTTGATATTAATCATAGCAGATGCTTCCTCAATAGTGTTTTGAATACTGTATGAGGGAGGATTACTAATCATGCTGAAATATTTATAAGACTGATTCCGTTGTGAAATGTTTTGCTGAAGTGACTTTTGCATATTTTATTATGCATTTGCCTTCTGTTTTCTGTAGCTAAATTATTTATGAGAATAGTGTTGAATAGTAAATTAAAATCAAACTTTGAGTAAAAAACGTATCCGTTTAATTAATATAATATAATCGATTGCCATTGCGTTGATACTTTCCCGTGTTGGGCCGGGACAGAATGTCCAACAGTATCCCCTGCTTGTCGTAAGAGCCGACTAAATGGGAGGGGGACGCAATGGTCCTTTTTCGCGTCTCCTTTTCACAACTGCATTCTCCGTTTCATTTCAATAGCCCGGTTGTTTTTTCTAAATCATTCCGGCCTACTTGCCGGGGTGACTCTGGGTTCTTCAGCCTCCACTGCGCTGGGGGTCTAGGACGAGCAGAGGGTACAGCTTAAAAACTGGGTTCTGCACCTCCCAGGCTGCCGGATAGTACAGGGGCCCGGGTCAGCCCAGCCAGCTGACCTGGCTGCCCTATCAGCCGGCGAAAATCCCCTTGGCCGTGGTGGTGCCGGTTGGCGACCGGATAGGGCCCTGCTGCGGTCACGGGGGGGCTCTGCCGAGGCCACTGCTCGTCTGGGACCGCCGGTGTTTTGAGGCGGTCGAACACGGATATAGTTGCTCTGGCGACGGGTCGGTTTTGACATTCACATTGGGGCACTGTTTTGGGGGGTAACAAACGCCCAGTCTTGGGGGCTAATCCAGACATTATGAGCGGTTCACAAGAAAAAACTATTCAAAAGGTGCAAGAACCTTCCCGGGGTACCCTAACCCCAAAAACGAACCAGAGGGATCAATTTCCTCGCCTACCCTCTCAAAGTGGGGACGTCGAGGTAGAAGACCCCTTTGGCCGGAAGCCTCGTGTCGCGAGGTCGCCACAAGGCCGAGCGACACCAACTGCCTCGGTGACAAGAACACCGGTGCTCACCGAGCAAGCATCCTCCGGCGGCGTTGAGTCGATGCACACCGACCCGTCCCCCTTCCAGGCGGTGATTGCACTTGCCAGGCAGCAGGAGGAGGAGCACCTTCAAAAGTGCTTCGCCACCCTCGCTGTCATGAAGGCCGCGACAGGCAGGCAGAAGAACATCAGCAGGGATGTGCAGGAAGGCATAGTCCAGTTGGAGACTAGCCTTAACCACATCCTTCAGCTGAGGAAATCTTGGCAGTCGTGCGAGTCGGTGACTGCTTCGACGCAGACGACCCCATCACTGCGCGTTAAGGCTCAGCCGGCCGGTGGGAAACGGGCTGCTTCCAGCCCCGCCCAACCGGAGGCTGAGAAGAAACCCAGAGGTGACGGTCCAGGGGAGACATCGGACCCCGAGAAATGGACCGACGTCGTTAAGAGGAAGGGGAAGAAGAAGAAAGTCCCACCCCAGCAGCCTGGAAGCCAGCCCGGCCCTCAGGACAACAAAAAGGCGCCGAAGAAGAGGTCACGTAGGACGCGGCCAGACGCCCTTCTCATCAAGCCGTCGGAGGGGAAATCCTACGCCGACGTGCTGGGCGAGATTCGCAGCAAAGCGAAGCCCGATGAGAAGGGCGCCGTTATCAAGGCCATGAGGAAGACCCGAGCCGGCGATCTTCTGGTCGAACTCGGGGACGCCTCCGAAAGCAAGTCCGCCTTCAGCGAAGACCTGAAGAACATCTTGGGGGCGAACGCGACTGTCAGCGTTCTCGAGCCCAAGTCGACGCTGGAGGTGAGGGACCTCGACGAGCTGACGACCGAGGCGGAGGTGACTGCAGCTGTCAAATCCGCTATCGGCGAAAACGTCGAGGTGAAGACTTTCGTCTCGAAGGCGAATGCTCGAGGCCAGAAGGTGGCGATCCTTACGCTGGGAGCCAGAGCAGCTGCGAAGCTCCTGGAGAAGGGCCACCTGAAGATCTGGTACGTGAGCTGTCGGGTACGCGAGAAGCTCGTGGCCTCCAGATGTTTTAAATGTCTGGAGTTCGGTCACGTCGCTAATCGCTGCTCTGGACCCGATAGAAGCAAGCTCTGCTTCAAGTGCGGCGGCCAGGACCACAGGGCCAGCGCGTGCAACGCAGCGTTGTCCTGTGTCCTGTGTACAGAAGCCGGCTTGAAGGGCGACCAGGTCAAGCATTCCGCTGGGTCTGGTCGTTGCGGGCAGTACAGGCGGGCCATCCAGGAGCTTCGCCAGAACCAGCAGAAATGATCAGTGTTCTGCAACTTAATATGCAGAGGAGCAGGACAGCAAATGACTTGCTGTTCCAATTCGCCACGGAGCAGGGTGCTGACCTACTGCTTCTCAGTGAGCAGTACCAGAACCGACGCTCTGCGCAGTGGTTCTCGGACCCCTCCGGCACTGCGGCGATTTGGATCTTGGACCTCGGGAAGGTGCCTGTTCTCGATTCCGGATCGGGCAACGGCTTCGTTTGGGTGAGGAGCAGGGGTTTCACCGTCTTCTCCTGTTACCTCACGCCTAACCAACCGATCGCAGACTACCGCCACATGGTCGATTCCATCGAGGATAAGATCATGAACACCTCTGGCGGGGTCATAGTCGGTGGCGATTTTAACGCCAAAGCCGTGGAATGGGGTTCCCCGCGGACCGACACTCGAGGACGTTACGTCCTCGAGTCGGCTGTCAGGTCGGGCCTCTGTATCCTCAACACGGGCGGCATTTCCACCTTTCGCCGTCCGGGGTGCAGAGAGACGATCCCTGACATATCTCTTGCCTCTGAAGGGATTGCCCAGCGGATCTCCGACTGGCGTGTCTGCGAGGACTACTCCTCCAGCGACCATCAGGCGATCCTTTTCAAGGTCCTTCCCGAGGGCGCGCGCTTGCGCGCTGAACCTGCTCCTCTGGCTCGACGCTGGAACACCAGTCGTCTGAGCAAAGACACTTTTAAAGAAGTAATTAAGGACCAGAGCATTGTGAATTTCACAAGTGCCGAAGATCTGGCAGCATCGACGATGCGACTCATCGCGACCGCATGTGAGCAGTCGATGCCCGGAGTTTCCCGCCGCCACAGGAAGAAGCCGGTTTACTGGTGGACGCCTGAAATCGCGGAACTCCGGAGGAGATGCCTTGGTCTCCGACGAGCTGCGCAGCGAGCCAGGAACCGCCCTGATGCAAATGCCAGATCGGCTGAGCACAGAGCGGCCCGCCGAGAGCTCCGCGGTGCCATCAACCGGAGTAAAGTCAGGTGCTGGAAACAGCTGTGTCAGGATATCGACAACGACCCCTGGGGGACGGGCTACAAACTTGTAACCCAGAAGCTAGGGGCTCGCTCACCACCTGCGGTCATGGAACCACAAGCCATGGCCGCCGTCGTCGACACACTGTTTCCCAGCCACCCAGTTCGGCCAGTCAGGGACTTCGGAGAGGTAGGCGCCTTCCCAGCTTTCCGGGAAGAGGAACTCACCGCCGCCGTCCGATCCCTACGACCCAGAAGAGCGCCCGGTCCCGATGGCATTCCGGCGGAGGTGCTCAAGCTCGCTGCGGAGGTGAATCCAAGGCTTCTGCTCGACATGTTCAACGCGTGTCTGGCGGAAGGCGTTTTCTTTTCGTCGTGGAAGGTTGCCCGCCTTGTCCTTATCCCGAAGGCGAAGAGCACACCGGGGACCCCTTCTTCTTTCCGACCCCTGTGTATGCTCGACACGGCCGGGAAAGTGCTTGAGAAGCTCCTGCGCGTCAGGCTGACCGAGGCCATCGTCTCTGCGGGGGACTTGTCCCCGCAGCAGTACGGCTTCAGATCCGGTCGCTCTACCATCGACGCTATTCAGGAGGTAGTTGAGGCAGTGCGGAGGGCGGAGGACCACAACCACTGGTCGCGCCGCGTGGTCCTTCTTGTCACGCTCGACGTGAAGAACGCTTTTAACTCCGCCAGGTGGAGCGATATGCTGTGGGCGCTTGAGCATACGTTCCAAGTTCCCTCCTACCTCCTGCGTATGATAGAAGCGTATTTGTCAGACCGCGTTCTGTTGTACGACACGACCGAAGGTCAGCGGCGCATTCCCATCACTTCCGGGGCTGCGCAGGGGGTCCATTCTCGGACCAGATCTCTGGAACGTGTCCTACGATAGCTTGCTGAGGCTAGACATGCCCGATGAGACCCGCCTCGTTGGCTATGCTGACGACGTCGCTGCCTTGATCGCTGCGAGGAACGTCGAGCAGGCAAAACTGAGGCTCAGCGTAGTAATGGCCAAGGTCAACGGGTGGATGCGAGATCACGGCTTGTCCCTGGCTACCAGTAAGACGGAGATCGTCGTCCTCACCAAAAAGAGGATAAACACCGTGTTCCCGGTGCAGATAGGTGACGTCACACTCGAGACTAAGCCTGCTGCAAAGTACCTGGGAGTCATGGTCGACAGCAGACTGTCTTTCGGCGAGCAGATCCAGCGCGCCGCCGACAAAGCCGCTAAGGGTGTCGCTGCCCTTGGTAGGCTTATGCCCAATGTCGGCGGTCCTCGTTCCTGCAAGCGCCGTCTGCTCATGACTGCCGTCCAGTCAGTCTTGCTGTACGGGGCGGAGGCATGGGCTCACGCACTCGAGAAGCGAGTCTTCCGAGACCGGCTTGCCCGAGTCCAGCGTCGAGGAGCTCTGCGGGTCGCTTCGGCCTACCGCACAGTCTCCGAGCCTGCTGTGATGGTGATCGCCGGAGTCATCCCCGTCCTCTTCCTCGCGAGGGAGAGGCAGGCGATTTACCGGAGGAGGCCTGAAGTGGGCCGGGAAACAGCTGCCAGGGAAGAGCGCGATCGCAGCTTCGACTCCTGGCAGCGCGACTGGGAAGCCGAGCCGAGGGGGACGTTGGACCTTCCAGCTCATACCATCCGTCCGACCATGGGTGGAGCGGCAGCACGGCGAGGTCGATTACTACGTGACCCAGTTTCTTTCTGGACACGGGTACTTCCGAGCCTATCTGCACCGGATGGGCAAAGTCGCCAGCCCGGACTGTCTGTATTGCCCCGGCATCCCAGACACGTCCGAGCACACCTTTTTTCAGTGCGACCGTTGGCACGTCCGCCGAGCCTCGCTTTCATCTGAGATCGGCGTGGTCGTCAGCCCAAACAACATCGTCGGAGCTATGCTCCAGGGAGAGGGCAACTGGAACTGTGTCCAGCACTACGTCCAGGCCATTCTTCGGGCGAAAAAGGTCGACCTCGATCGGCCTTAATCCTCAGCATTTCCCCACGGAGGTTGCCCTCGCGGCGTAATATCAAAGGCCTAGCCCGAAGTAATGTGTGAAACAGTTCCAGGCTAGTGTCCTCGGTGCCGAGGGAGGTGGTTTAGTCGGTAGTTCACGGGACATCGAGCTCGTGGGAGTCCGACACTACTGAGGGGACAACGAGCCTCTCAGTGTGCGTAAACGCATTCCACCTCCTACCCAAAAAAAAAAAAATTGCGTTGATACTGATATTAGTTCCATGGTAAATCTTATTTTCAGTCATTTAATCAATCATTGACAAAATCATTTACTGTATTGCAATAGGTTTAGAACAATGAACAACACATAATCAGTTTTAGAAAGTCGAACACGATAAAACTCTTAAAAAATGGGAAACATTTTAAGAAAAAATATTTTAAAGCCATTTCGGACGAGGGATCTATGGAATCTGAAGTATCAATAAACCAGGTGATTCTATAATGACAGGAGTTATAACCAGGTTGGTCGTGTTGCTAGTTTAACCGTTGTCTTGGTGCAAGAGGTCGCGGGATCATTTCCTGAATGTCCACAAAAGTTGAGGGTTTTGGACCGCTTTTCCTTATAAGTGTTTAAATAACCCTGTAAAATGCCAAAGGCAAAATCTCACATAAATGGTACGAATTCCAACGTCTACTCGTGTTACACACTGCACATACAATTCCTACAGGATCCCCTGTCGCGAAGGCAGGTGTGCCCGCATCCTGCGTCCTGCAGGAAGGTTTATGATCCTGCCTTGTAATTAGGAAATGCGGGTGGAGTCGTCCCGGAGCAGCCACCACATAAATCCCAAAAAGGCCCTTTATTGCGGTGTTAATCGACCCACGGACTGTTTGCTGAGATGGATAAAGACTCTAGTTTGTAACGCTTCCCACAGTATAAGGCAAACACCCCACCATTATGGACGCAAATGTTAAATTGGTTTATTTTTCGTAAATCTATATGACAAATACTAAGTTTTAATGGGCCGAGGTAACATTTTTTGTTACCAAGATTCTTATTTATCACGAAATACTACTTAAATTCAGATAGTTTAGAGAACAATTTTGATCCAAATCATTGTGAAATAGCAAAGGGACCAAGGAAATACTTTTTAATTGATCGAGTATTTTTAGACAATACATTACAATATTTATTTACATGTTACTCATTAAATTATTTTATTTTAAATTCCGTATATGATTAATACATCTCACTTAACTTACATACCTGGTGTTCATTGAAATAATTGTGGATAGTCAAAGCAAATTGATAGCACTGAGAAAAATTAAAACGTTTAATCTCCGAAACTCCTCTAAATTAGCAACAAAATCGGCACATTATTTGCACCCGTTACGCGGAAAGCTTCCATGACAGTTGTGCCATTCATCGCCGAGTGCTTCAATCCGGTAATGCAAGTTGGTAATTAACTTATTGAGCCTTTCACTCTGAAACAAAATACTGTTTATTTGACTCTCGTGATTCATCGAGTGCCGAGTTTCGTATTACTTCTGTGCCTCTACAAATCAGGGGTTTGCACTTTGTTGCTGATCGCTGAATCGTTCGTTTTGGTTTGATCTGCAAAATTAATTCATTTATTTTAAGGTAAAATTATAGCTGACGTATTTTTAACAAATTTTGATTAGTCTATGAAACTGGTATTTGCTTTCTTGCTGGAAATTTCGCGGACAAACACCTTAGTTTTGTTTGATTAATTTCATGAACGATCTGCATGCTCTAATAAAAAAGTGGAATATAAAGATTGCAAATATTGTTTTAAAATAAAGAAGAATCTCTACATAAATTTAACAAATACAAATTGAGTTTTTTTGCAATGCTCGTGATTTTTTATTAAGGGTTACTAATTCAGCCTGATAAGAGAGGTTCAATAATCTAATTTTCCGCTCCCTATCTAAATATTAGTTTTACATTGTCTTAATTGTAATTAGTATATCACGTTAGAATGTGTCCATAGAAAACACGACAGTAAAAAAAAATATATATCAGAAAATTATTTGTATTAGTAAAATGACTAGTCAATGGAATTTAAAAATGCAAATAACAATTAAATGTCAGTTATGCAGTTTGTGATTAAGTCAAAGTGAGAATGTTTACTCATACATTTCATTTAAAATAGAAATAAACTCCGAAAGGCAATTGAATTTATGAATAATAATGTTTAAAACAAAATTTCAAAGTAACAAATTGTAATTCTGGTTTTCATTGATTGTTGGAAAGCACCGGTGCATCACTGAACGGTCGCGGCGGGCAGTTAGCGGCCACTGCGGGATTATTGGATACGCTGGGATTTCAGGATTACCAATTAAGAGTTTTCGGTCGGCGACAATGAAATGAATGCACGTGTCCTACATAGTACACTAAACCAGATTAATTGAATAAAGAGTTGGTGGGAGTTATATACAATGTGGCGAAACTTTTCATCGCTCTTAAAAGTAAACCACTATTTTATGTAAAAATAAATGGAAGGTTGCCCCATCTGTACTTTTAATTGAGATGTGCAGCACTTTCAGCAATGATAGAGTAACATGTTTTGTTTACCTTTAAAACACATTCCATAAATATTTACTGATCCAGATTCTTCATACCAAACAAAACGACGGGAGTACCCTTGTCCTACTTTTTATACAAGGTTCTTAATACATGCAAGAATAAATAACAGCGATAAGATAAGAAATGTTCTGGACACTTTTGAGATTTAGTTTTGCTTTATATAAGTTATTTCAGTAATTTTTGTGAATAAAACCAATTTTTGATTGAATTTATTTTAATAGAAGTGATTTTGACTTCAACTAAAAGAAGAGAAGGATATTCATATTAAAGTGTAAACAAATTATATGGACTCCATATTTAATGTTTGGTTGAAAATAATAATGCAATCATTAAATCGTTGAATTAATCATTTCAATTATTAAATTAATCAAATGATGAGCTTTCATTTTTGAGGCGATAACGCAACTTGATAGTAAAAGTTTGAACTTTATCGAGATTGCCTGGTGAGTGATCCTCCTGATTTCAGCGTCACACCATAGCAAGTCTCATCCATCACAGGTCGCCGTGGAACACCTGCACACCTACTGCATGTCGCATGCTGTGTGCTGCTGATATGTCTGACGTCACAGCGAGACAACCGTGACGTTGTGACAGGGCTTTGTAGGCGTCATAGCTCCCTTGATGTGATTTAGTAATTAATTAGTAGTATGCTTGAGGAGGGAAAATGTGTTCTGATTGTTGCTTGACTGTTCAACAAGGCAGGATTAGATTGGTCAATGATATTGTGAATGTTAAGTACAGTAATTGGCGATGAATGGATATAGACCACATCAAACGACGTGGTCCAGGACGTACGCAAGGCCAAAGCGGAAATTATCATCAATCTTATGGGCGGATTGGCCCACATCATTTGAAGCTTCCCATTTTGATGCAGTGATTATTGATAGACGTTCATGTTACGTGTTTAAGATCAGTAGTTTTTTTTTGTGGCTCGAACAACATTTTCTGCACCTTTATTGATCAAGATTAAATGTTTATCAAGGCCTAGAATATTGTGGCGTTATTGTTTCTTAAAACATACTTAACATGTAATCGTATAAAAAGTTACAGAAAAATCCAATCACCAATTGAACTGTATTATATCAGAGTACAAATCTTAAATCAAATAATTGTTTAAAGTCACTTTTGGATGATTTTTGTTTCAAAATTATCAATTTTACATAATTTTTTAAGAGTATAAATAATAAACAAACTGAGAACGATACAAAAATTAGACAATTATAATTAAAGAAACATAATTTTACCGAATGGCAATTACAGAACACTCGGAGCATCTGTAAGGGGGGCCACGTTTAACAAGGAGCCTCACAGAGGCAGCAAAAAGCCCGTGATGAGCTTCAGGAGCGGCAGGTGTGTGACCCGTGCCGCTAATTGTATCCGGCACCCGCCCGGGGCGGCGGCCCGGGGGTGGGACGTGTATAAACGTGGACGGGTATAAACGTAAAGCTGGTGACTTCTAAGCTGGCACTTGACCGATCATCGATACTCAGTCGATACTAGCCTAGTTCAAAAACATTATGTTCCGTCAAGCGGATTGCAGCAACGTCCTCGCGACCCGCGTGAAGGCGTTTGTCAGCGGAAATGTTTGCAGACCGGTCTTTTTCTTATACCTCCACCTCTCTCCACTTACCCCCGCGCCTATACTGCCCGCGTGAGGCCCAAGTGCCAGCTTACAAGTCACCAGCTGTAGACGTGTATAAACGTGGACGTGTATAAACGTGGACGTGTATAAACGTAGACGTGTATAAACGCATACATGTATAAACGTAGAAGTGTATAAATGTAGACGTGTATAAACGTAGGCGTGTATAAATGTAGACGTGTATAAACGTAAACATGTATAAACGTAGACGTGTGTAAACGTAGACGTGTATAAACGTAGACGTGATAAGGGGACTGACTTGCTCTGTAGCGTGTCTTTCCTTTAATCACAGAGAAACTCTGTGCTTTAATTGACTTTGATTCACGCGGACAGTTCTAAATGGTGGACTGTTAAAAAAACGGCCAAAATTGTTTTAGATTTTGATTGTTGGATGTACAGAGTGATCACAAAGGTATGCAGTAGAGTAGGGAAGTGGAGTAACGAGTTAAACCAGCTTTTAAAAATCCCAGCTTAAACCAGCTTATCTGTCAATCGGTACCTGCTTCTATTGTAATTTTAAATTGCTTTAAGTCCAAAGTTACAACTAAAGTAGTTTAAGTTTTATGTAAAAATAAGTACAGACCTACGTTCGAAGTAACCTTTATTTTATAGCCGTTGTAGCTTGATTAAGTATTTATAAAAAACCTTTATATAACGTGTCTCTGAAATTATGACCTTTAACCGGAGCATAACATATGACTTAAGCCAACAGACCCTGCAGGTATGGCAATGATTGAAAGTTACTGTACTTCAATTCGTAGCTCGTATATGTACAATAAAGCAAGGAGATCGCTAGCAGTACGAGATGAGACGGATCCGAGAGGGTGTTCAATGTATGCATTGTCAGCTCTCGGCGCGGCGTCACTGCAGCCCGCAGCGTCGGTTTACGATGAGGATAGATTGTGGTCTCAAGTCCTTTGTCTCCCAGTGTTACATATTTGATCCGCCGCTTTGACATGGGAACATTGCGGCTTCATATGTTTCCGTGACCTTGTTTCAGTTTCGAGATGGGTTTGGAACTCGTAGTATTAGGAGGGAGCGCAAAATTTCCAATGTAACATGTATTTATAAAGCATGTGTTACAAATATTTAAATCCATGATCAATAGTATAAGAATTAGAGTCAAGGTAAGAGCAAAAAACAATATGTGCTATAATACAGAAAGTTCAAACGTAATACTTATTTGAAGGAATGTTTTCTGAACAATTGTTTGCATGGAATCAGGTTAAAAAAATGTATATAAATCTTTCTCGACCTTCAAACTACTTTTTTGATTTATTTTAACTACTCTGCATGCTTTATTTTGCCTCAAAAAATTAAAGATTTTCAATTTATGATCTGATTACAAAAAAAGACTGCAAAGATAAATTCATCAGAAGTTAAAACAGAAGTTATCAGCAGTCATAAATGGTAATTAAACAGTTTTTAATTAAGATACAACGAACAATTATATTATATGCCCGGTGTTATATAAAGTTTTAAAATGTATCAGGAAAATGAGCTCTAATATGTTAGGGATAAAGCCTTAATTACTCCGCCAACCAATTCAGTATTTTGCCAGTGATATAAACATTTCCGCTGGTATAATTACAATCTGGATTGCAGATTTTCTCTGATGAGAATTTTCAAGTAGGACATTTTACAATATTGTACATAAAACAGCTATTATTATTATTATTATTATTATTATTATTATTATTATTATTATTATTATTATTTCCTCCTCTATGGAGCGGAGGTCTGGGCTCATGTTCTTGGCAAGGCCTGTTACAGGAATCAGCTGCTGCGGGTACAGCGGGCGGGAGCCCTACGAGTCACGTCTGCATATCGCACCGTTTCTGAACCAGCCGTTCTAGTTATTGCGGGGGTTATCCCAATTCATCTCCTCGCGCGTGAGCGCCAAGCGATTTATCGTAGAAGAGGAGATGGTGACAGAGTAGGCATTGCCATCGAAGAGCGAGCTCGCACCCTTGCCGATTGGCAAATTTCTTGGAGTGCTGAGACAAGGGGTCGATGGACTGCGAGGCTGATCCCGAACCTCCAGCCGTGGTTGGAGAGGAAGCATGGGGAAGTGGGGTACTATTTGACCCAGATGCTTTCGGGCCATGGGTATTTCCGTCAGTACCTGCATAGAATGGGGAAGGTAACCGACCCTCTTTGCCTGTACTGCCCGGGTGTCACTGATACCGCAGAGCACACCATCTTTGCCTGTGACAGGTGGCACGCCCATCGAATCGCTTTGGAGGCCGACTACGGGCCATTCGACCCAGACACACTGCTGGCCTTGATGCTCCGAGGGGAGGACACCTGGAACCGCGTAACTCGTGTTATCGAGGCGATCCTGAAGACGAAGAAGGTCGATCTCGACCGTAATCAATGAAAGAAGGATATTCAAGGAGTCGTGCCTCGAAGGCTATTGATTAATGGTCTAGCCTTGATAATGTGTTAAACGGTTTCAGGCTAGTTCCTCGGAGTGAGGGGGTGCTTAGTCGGTAGTCCGTGTGATTTATCCACGGGAGTCCGACACTACTGAGAGGACAATGAGCCTCTCAGTGTGCGTAAAAGCATTACACCTCCTTCCAAAAAAAAAAAAAAAAAAAAAAAAAAAATTATTATTATTATTATTATCATTATTATATGAATGACGTATTAATACGGAAGTACATAAAACTGTTACTCCAGTTATAATAATCTGACTGATATATAAATGCGGAATAACCGGTATAATGTAGGCACTTACATATTCTCGAGGGAGTACTCGTAAAATAAATGTACGATAATGAGATTTATTTTAATATTACATTATTCAAATTATTTGCAAATGATTAACGGAGTAAAACATGTTGAGATATTAAAAAATGCCATATTATGGTACTGTCTTTGACAAAAAATTCAACTTGCAAATTCTAAATTTCAGTTACCTGGACATTTTTTCCCAGGAATTATATTTTTAATTCCCTGGTACAGTTTGAAAACATTTATTTATTTAATAGTTCAATAAATTTGTTTCGTATGCATGTTTCAAAGTCATTAAAAGAGGTCGATTGAATTATGTATTGGTGGCATTATTTATTTTGCATGCATGATATTTAAAATGTTGTATGTTCTCATTATTTATTTATTTTTTTAATTTGATGATATTTAAAAGAATTGCTACAGTGGCATGTCATTTATTGTTTTGTTATGTAGATTCAGTAGTTGTTATTTTTGAAATTATATTAATTGTCTTGTACTGTTGTAAGCATGAAGATATTCCAGTGAAAGACTAGAATGGACTTCCCTGTTATATAATGTTTGTATAATTTATCATATACTGCATTGTAAATGGGCACCAGCCTGTTATGCAGTATTTCTAAATAAATAAATGAATAAATAAATAAATATTTCAAAATGTCATCACATATTCCCATCTGTATTGTGTATAAATAACTATACAGAGCTTCCATCAACAATATGTAGACTAATAATCCCAGTCATCATAACGGCAACTATTTTAATAGACCGAAACTAATCTCTAGCTACCAAAGCGCTTCTGACTGGCCAATAGAAGCAATTCTATTCGAGGATTACCAATATGATCCTGTTTACAAATAATTCGACGCTTTACACAAACCACCAACAGTAATATAAGCATTACTATAATCCCTTGATGCCACAATAGCAACTCTTTTGAAACTAACACTCATCACTAGCTTGTTAAGCGCTTTTCAGGGAAAATTATATAAATGATGATATTGAATACTAAAATGGTAAGCAATCGTATTTGTATAAATTATCTAGGAATACGAGGCTCAATTCAAAAATTAAAGAGCACAGAACGGATGCTGTTTTAATTCAGAATTATTGATTATGATTGACAACATCATTTTAAAATTACTATAGCGTAATCATACAAAATCGAAACATTGAACAAAATGTTATCACTATCGTAAGCAAACCCGCTTCAAAAATACTTAAAACCCAATGCTAACAACTTCATTGCAAAGTTCATTGATGTATTTAAATGATGCAGTAACACGTACTTTAATAGTAGTTTATGCAACGATTATATAATGAATGCCTTTAAGCCACGAGTGAGATGTAAGTTAGAACACGAGCGAAGCGAGTGTTCTAAATATCTCACGAGTAGCTTAAAGGCATAATACAATCGTTGCATACACTATTTTATCTACGACCAACAATATACGACAAAATTTCCCCCGAAGTTAAACAAAACTCATGACTTTTACTAATGATGGAATAAGGTCAACTAAAATTTGAGGTTAGGCAAATAAGCAGACTGAACCATGAATCATGAATCGTTGTGGAACAATCAGCTGATGGGATAAGTAAACTCAAACATGAATCGTAATGCAACAATCAGTTGATGTGCGAATTACGTAATTGTTGTTGTTGACATTACTTGACATTGTTGCATTCCCCGACACAAGACCACAACTTTCAATAAATCTTTCACTGTAACAGCCTGCCGCCTCTGGAACTCTCTGCCCCATAAAATAAAATCCGTTGAAAATCGTGTACGGCTGACGGTGGCGCTGAAGAAACATTATCTGGAGCGGATGACCGTGGCGTGGCGGGATGGCGTGCGTTAGGCTTAGCTGTGGCATCGAATGAATGTGTGAGTGCGTGCGAATGTTAGGGCATTATTATTGTTGTTATATACTTTTTTGTTTATTTATATATCTTAGGAAACTTTGTTTATAAACTTTAAGCATATTTTGGTTTTGTATATTAGTATTAGAGGTTAGCTGTAAGAAAGGACCATGTGGTCCTAAGTTCGCCTCAATAAAGAAGTATTTTCATTCATTCATTCATTCTTACTTCCGTAAAATGCCGAGCTCTCATTGGTCTAGAACCAGTACTCTAAAGTGACTCCAGTACTCTAAAGTCGCCATTAGAGTACTGCTTGGTTTTTGGTGTTTTAATGTATATCATTATAATGTTTATTGTAATACCATAATTGGTGCTTATTGCATTGTCGTAGATAAAATATTGATAACATCCAATAATCACTGCGTCTGTGTATAAAGGATAATCCAACAAAATTATTTGTGATGAAACAGAATCCCTAGATATTAAAGCACGCCGATGAACGATATAATAGCAATTACATGCAGTTGATTGTAAAATAATCCTTGATTTAGAATTAATTAATGGCGATTATCTGCATTTTTAATTTTTTTTACTGTTGAATATCTTCTTCAACTTTGTACATTTTGCGTCTTTCTACGCCAGTGGCATTTTTTATCGTTTTGATTAAACTATGATTATTTTCAAAGTATAACTATCATGCAAATACAGGTTAGAACTTCAGTATATTTAGTTTAGGTTAATTCTTGCATCCCTCACAGAGTCCAATCTTAGCAGGTAGCTAATTTCAACATGGAACATCACAGCTGTCCCGATCGGCCGTCTGTCCGTTAGTACACATTTGGCTCCGATCTGGGTCCAGAATAGCGGCTCGGCTCGATGTATCACCATCAGCTATAAATCTGTGTCAAAACATGACTGAAACTAAAACAGCCACAATCGAAGCGAACTGGGCCGATTTGTGTTTTGGTAAATCTTGCACCAAATTAAAAAAATGACGTATAACAATTTTTTTCATCACAATATTGCAGGTTGAACACCGTGTGTTGCATATTTTATTATTTGAGAGAATATTAGTTTCCATGAGTAAAGTGTTTGTAACTTAAAGAGCAACTCCGTGTAAACCCTAACATTCATGAAAGTATTACAGGTTCATATTTGTGTATTTGTTTTAAGATTATAACAATTTATAAGGATTGCTTAAAATTAAACTGTCTTGAGGCACTTGTAAGGCACGTTACAGCCTTTCAAATGAAATATGAATTCTAGAATATTCTGCAAACTATCGCATTTTCTCTTAATATAGTAATAATTGTTTGAAAATAATCAATGCGGGCAGTTTAACAAGATGTATTTTTCCAATATAAAGTTTTTCTTAAATATCTACTTAAAAAGAATAATATTTCTTCAACTAGTTTATACATTTAAAACAGCGTTGGAGTCAGGAAACCATTAAAACTAAGTTTAAAAAGTCATCCAAAAAGGAATCCAATTATGACCTTTCCAAAGCAAGCGCTTCCGTCTTGTTATAACTTACTCGTGTTGTATTAAGTGAACTTAGGATGTAAAACAGAACCGACTTATTATATACCAATATATTCAAGCGTCAATTTCAGCAATTTCTGGCTAGTTAAAATTTGGTAAGATATCATGTAAGATTACCATTGTGTAATTAACATTGCAACTGACAATATACTAAGACAAATTTAAAAATTTAACTGTGAGAGCGAATGCATACTCTTGAACGAACGAAATTTTCTGAAGAAAGATTTAGCACTGTCCAAAATATATTGTGATGTAAGCAAGTTACCGCTGCGTGGTGTTGATCATTTCAAGGGACACACAATTAGGATCGTTCGGTGGTAGGATTTTTTTCTTTGTCCATTGACTAAATGTCATTATACAAGTTTGAACAAATTAGACAGAGCCTACTCATATTATCTAAAAGTGTAACCGACTTTGGACAAGACTGATTTGGAAATCAAAGTAGAGGACCGTCGGCAGTGGGCAAGTTTCCAGCGTATAACCGCGACCGCCATCTGAGCTGGAACTGTACAGTAGCGGGCCGTTGGCAATGGGCGCGTTTCCGGCGTATAACTGCGTCTGCCAACTGGTACTATACAGTAGAGGGCCCTCGGCAGTGGGCGCGTTTCAGGCGTACAACCGCATCTGTCGACTAAACTGGTACTATACAGTAGAAGGCCCTCGGCAGTGGGTGCGTTTCCAGCGTATAAACGCGTCCGCCAACTGAGCTGGAACTGTACAGTAGAGGGCCGTCGGCAGTGGGCGCGTTTCCAGCGTATAACCGCTTCCGCCAACTGAGCTGGGACTGTACAGTAGATGGCCGTCGGCAGTGGGCGCGTTTCCAGCGTATAACCTCGCCCGCCAACTGAGCTGGAACTGTACAGTAGAGGGCTATCGGTAGTGGGCGCGTTTCCAACGTATAATCGCGTCCGCCAACTGAGCTGGAACTGTACAGTAGCGGGCCGTCGGCAGTGGGCGCGTTTCCAGCGTATAACCGCGTCCGCCAGCTGAGTTGGAACTGTACAGTAGAGGGCCGTCGGCAGTGGGCGCGTTTCCAACGTATAACCGCGTCCGCCAAATGAGCTGGAACTGTACAGTAGAGGGCCGTCGGCAGTGGGCGCGTTTCCAACGTATTTTCGCGTCCGCCAACTGAGCTGGGACTGTACAGTAGAGGGCCGTCGGCAGTGGGCGCGTTTCCAGCGTATAATCGCGTCCGCTAGCTGAGCTGGAACTGTACAGTAGAGGGCCGTCGGCAGTTTTAATATTTAAAAGTAAAAACTATTTTAACATTATGAAAACTTATTTATTCAGAAATTGAACATAACCCAAAACAACATAGGTCAGCTGATTGTAACAAATTTAAATTAATGCAATATAAACATATCAACTCTTCCCCCATAAAATAAAGAACAAAGATTGATCCCAAAAATACCAGCAAAGATAACTTCATAGTTTTCTCAACTGATTCACGTGGCGTCTCCACAGCATGTGTTCAACTTTAACGCTATACATAACTTTCCCAATACGTTTTATAATTTCTCCCCTTGTCCAAACTTTCTTTCCATTTTTTTTGGAATTGTGATACTAACACTTTATCTCCCTCCTTAAATTCTCTCAACAATGTTCCTTTGTTTGTGAACTTAGGACTTGCTGTTGGATCTAAAATATCTCTTGCTCGGGTTTTATCCGGTATCATTAAATCCAGTGATGTTCTTATACTTCGCCCCAACATTAGCTCTCCTGGGCTCTTTCCAGTGGAAGTTGAAGGGGTCCGACGATGTACCATCAAAAATCGGGTTAATTTTTCCTTGATAGTACCAACCTCATTTATCACCTTTCTAAGGTTTCTTTTTATTTCTTGAACGTATCGTTCCGCCTGACCGTTACTTTGTGGATTGTACGGTGCAATTGTCTTATGGGAGATTCCATTTCTCTCTAAGTAACTCTTGAACTCTTCTGATGTGAAAACAGAAGCATTATCACTTATGATAATCTTAGGAAACCCAAATCTTGCGAATATATCATCTAAGAAATCGATGGTTTTCTTTGACGATGTTTGTGTCATAGGGATAACCTCCAACCACTTTGAGAAAGCGTCCACAGCCAAGAATACATACTTATTTGAGATTGGTCCCAAAAAATCGACATGTAGTCTACTCCACGGAGTATCCTCTGGTTCCCAAGAGTGGTAAACTTTTGCAGGGTTCTTTTGGTTTATTTGACAAGAAAAACAACTCTTCACATGTTGTTCAATGTCCAAATCCATTCCAGGCCACCACACATAACTCCTGGCGAGAGATTTCATTCGAACTATTCCAATGTGGGATGAATGAAGATCCTGTAAAACTTTCTCCTTCAGTGATTGCGGGATAACAACTCGTGTACCTCGTAGTATGCATCCATCCACTAAACTTAATTCATCATTGTGTTTTTTATACTCACAATTCATCAAAGGTTTTCCTTTCATTAAGCAGTCGTATACTTCTTTTAAAACCGCATCCTTTGCAGTTTCTCTTTTAATCTCTTCTATTTTCACTGGTAAAACTTCATTCATCTGACGGACTTGGTGTAGACATGCTTTATGTATGTCATCCATGAAGTTTTCCCCCTTTTTTGCCAAAATTGGTGTTCGTGAGAGGGCATCTGCTGTAGCATTATCCTTAGAAGAAACATGTTGGACTTCATAATCAAATCCCTGCAGAAATATCGCATATCTCAACAGTCTCTGGGTGGTCATTTGTGGTAATTCCTTTGAAGGGTTGAAGATTGATGATAATGGTTTATTGTCCGTTCTCAAAATGAACTTTTTTGAATAAATGTACTGGAAAAATTTATTTACTCCCCAGAATATAGCGGTTGCTTCTTTATCAATTTGAGAGTACGATTGCTCAGCAGCCGAAAGAGTCCGAGAAGCGAAACATATAGGTCTCTCTGATCTATCCGAAAGTACATGAGATAGAGTAGCTCCGATACCTGTCGGGCTCGCATCGACCGCTAAAACAAGTGGCAAGTCAGGATCATATGGAATCAACACCTTATCTGACGAAATTTCCATCTTCGTCTTCAACCAAGATGTCTCACACTCTGTTGACCAAATAAATTTTTTTCCATTTTTTAATAGTTCATACAATGGATGTAATAAGCTTGAAAGTTGATTAACAAACCTGCCATAGTAGTTTACTAAACCTAGCCAACTCCTTAGTTCATCTTTGTTTTTCGGCCTCGGAGCATTTACTACTGCCTCTACTTTATCCTTGGATTTATGAACTCCTTTCTCCGAAATTTCATGTCCTAGATAAGCTACCTTAGCCTTAAAAAAATTACATTTGTTACAGTTTACTCTCAGGTTATTAATAGACAATCTTTTAAAAACTTCTTTCAGTCGTGTTTTGTGTTCATCCAAAGTTCTACTCACCACTCTAATATCGTCATAAAAAACTGTGACCCCCGAAATACCCTCAAGAGCTTGGCAGATAAATCTCTGCCATTCAGCTGGAGCATTTTTTGTACCAAACATTAATCTATTAACAGCATACACTCCCTTTTGGGTACTAATTATTGCTTGTACCTTAGCACTTTCACTATCCATTACAATATTCAAATATGCTTGAGAAATGTCAATGGTAGAGAAAAACTTACAGCCACTCATGCTGGAGAAAATTTCATCCAGGGTCGGTATCGGATAGTGATCTGGTTGTAGGACCTTATTCACGGATACTTTATAGTCAGCACACAGTCTAATATCTCCGTTCGGTTTAACTATCGGAACAATAGGAGTGCCCCATTGACTGTAGGTTAACTTTGAAATAATCCCTTCTTTTTCCAATCGATCTATTTCCTTGTTTACTTTATCTTTGATTGCAAAAGGTACAGGGCGAGGTGGTAGATATACAGGTTTAGAATTTGGTTTCAAGTGTAAATGAGCCTCATAGTTAGGAACTTTCCCTACTCCCGGTAAGAAAACGTTAGGAAACTCTTTCTTGAGTTCATCAACAAAGTCATCACTTTCCCTCTGGGAAGAATCCTTGACTTGATTGAGGGTCGGAAAACATACATTGAACAGCTTTAACCATTCTCTACCAAAGATACTGTCTACATTTCCCCTTATTACATACAAATTACCGACAGAAATTTTGTCCTTGTAACATATTTCAACCGTGGCAAATCCAACTGGTCGAATTATTTCACCCGTGTATGTTCTTAAAGGCAGTTTAGTTTTATTCAGAACCTTTTTTGGAAATAACTTTCTAAATACGTGTAAAGACATCGTACTTACAGCAGCTCCTGTATCAAGCTCGAAAGAAGTCTGCTTGTCATCGATAGTACAGTCTAGCATTATCTTACCAGGTCTGTCGACCATCTCTGGTTTAAAAGCATTATCTGAAAGTTTAGATAAGGAATGTGTGGGTTTACCTGATACAGAGATCATATTTAAATAAGAGACATTTTGACCTTCATCGACTCCTTCCTCATCTGACTCACATGACACTTGAGCCGTTTGTCGCATGTTTTGTTTTCTCCCTTTACATACCCTGCTGCAGTGACCCTTTTTATGGCAGTTCCAGCATGTTACGTCTGGTGACATCGCACAATTATTAATATGATGGTTTGCTCCGCACCTGAAACAGATTAATCTAGATTTCTGTCCATTGGAAAAGGCGAAATTCTTCTTCCTAATTTGAAAATGCTCTTCACTTGTCGAGGACACGTTTGATCTATGGATGTGTTCTGTTTCAGATTTGGCTTGTTCATAGCTACAGGCTATGTCCAAACACTGCTTGAAAGTTTTATTTTCATGACATTCGATCAATTTAGATAATAACCTTTCATCAGAAAGACCTGATATGAACTGTTGTCTCAAGTGTTCATCGGCCGTGGAGGCCTTACATTTGGAACATTTAAATTCACATCTGCTTGATAGCGTTCTTAAATCATTTGTAAAACTAAGTATTGACTCACCCGCCTTTTGAACTCGTTTAGAAAACTTATGCTGTTGTGCTATATTACTACCCCTAGGTTCAAGAATGGTTACGAGCGTTTCACACAGTTCCTCATATGTTTTATCTAATGGATTAGCTGGACTTAAGTTAATTCTAAGATCATGGAAGGTTTTTGGAGTTAGTAAATTCAATAAAAATTGTTTCTTCTTGATCTCACTGTTTATTCCATTTAGGTCAAAAAAATTGTTCAGCCTTACCAGGTAACTGCTCCAACTTTCATGTTCAGCATCAAACTTATCAAATTGAGAATATAAAACAGGTCGACTAGGTTGTATGGGTTCCTCCACATCTTCTTGATGCATCCTTCGATTTCTTTTTGTCGCCATTTTAATATTTAAAAGTAAAAACTATTTTAACATTATGAAAACTTATTTATTCAGAAATTGAACATAACCCAAAACAACATAGGTCAGCTGATTGTAACAAATTTAAATTAATGCAATATAAACATAACAGCAGTGGACGCGTTTCCAGCGTATAACCGCGTCCGCCAAATGAGCTGGAACTGTACAGTAGAGGGCCGTCGGCAGTGGGTGCGTTTCCAGCGTATAACCGCGTCCGCCAGCTAAGCTGGAACTGTACAGTATAGAGGGCCGTCGGCAGTGGGCGCGTTTCCAACGTATAATCGCGTCCGCCAACTGAGCTGGAACTTTACAGTAGCGGGCCGTCGGCAGTGGGCGCGTTTCCAGCGTATATCCGCGTCCGCCAACTGAGCTGGAACTGTACAGTAGAGGGCCGTCGGCAGTGGGCGCGTTTCCAGCGTATATCCGCGTCCGCCAGCTAAGCTGGAACTGTACAGTAGAGGGCCGTCGGCAGTGGGGGTGTTTCCAGCGTATAACCGCGTCCGCCAGCTGAGCTGGAACTGTACAGTAGAGGGCCGTCGGCAGTGGGCGCGTTTCCAGCGTATAACCGCGTCCGCCAACTGAGCTGGAACTGTACAGTAGAGGGCCGTCGGCAGTGGGCGCGTTTCCAGCGTATAACCGCGTCCGCCAGCTGAGCTGGAACTGTACAGTAGAGGGCCGTCGGCAGTGGGCAAGTTTCCAGCGTATAACCGCGTCCGCTACCTGAGCTGAGACTGTACAGTAGAGGGCCGTCGGCAGTGGGCGCGTTTCCAGCGTATAACCGCGTCCGCCCACAACCCACGGTGTAATTAAAACAGATTCATTCCGCCAATAAATACACCGAACACTTGTTTTATTGTTGGGAATAAGTTCCATAAGTGTTTTCAGCTTAATTAAGCTGCCAGATGATTTACAGATCGAGCGGCCAACGCAGGTCGGACTGAGCGGGGGATTTAAAGTAACGACGACAGTAAACTAGACCTTGTAGCCTATCTGGGTAAGTTCCGTCCAGCGAACAATGATACTTTACGACTGAACGATACATTCCTTACTGGGGCAATTGACTGCCTTTTATAGAGCACGACTAAATTCAATGATAAATCAAATTTTGCCGTACTGTTTGCAATAACGTTCACTAATAAATAAACTTTGTTTCAAATTAGTTTTCAAATTTTTTTTCAATTTTTTTATGTTAGAAATTGCATTTTAAAAGGTAGTCAATCAATGAAAGAAGATAAAAATCCTTACGCGACAAGCGTACGCATTTTGACCATTTCGTTGGACCGTGGGCATGGAACCAAGTCTTTATCTAAGGATGAGCAGTACTGTTCATCCTTGTACTGTACCGGTTCACTCCTTGGGTTTGCTTGTTAACTTCCACGCACAGGCTGAGGCCCATGTGGGGGGGCAAATGCAAGGTAAAAAGAGGCCGCCACCCTCTTTATTTATCCCGTCAATAAATAAATTCTAGTAGAACAAATTAATATTTCCTTAATAATAGGGAGTAAAAGAGAAGTGGAAAAGACTTACCTTCTTCTCGATGACAGGTCCGTTGATGGAGGCGTACATGATAGCGTCAGATATCCTGGTGGTGAGCGTCCTCAAGACGGTCTCCACGCCGTTGTGTTCCCTCGTCTGCTTCACGAGGCGCTCGGTCTCGCTGAGGAAGTTGTTCCACGGGAGGTCCAGCTCGTGGGCCCGCTGCTGGGTCAGGCACCCCCTCATGACGTTCAGGCAGTAGCCGTTACAGGGCTTGACACTGGAGGGCAGGCCCTGACACCGCGGGCAGTAGTACAGCCTCATCAGGGCTTCGTAGCAGTTGTCCAGCCCCGAGGAGTTGGAGGAGGACATCAGTTGGTCTGTTGTGTTCAGTATGTCCGCTCCTAGAAGTAACGCTTCTAGGAGGACCTTGGTTTCCTCAAAGGTCTTCGCGATGTCGATCGCTATCTCGCGGGGGTAGTCGCTGAACGGGAGGATGTCCGGGAACGCTTTCCTCAAGCAGACTTTGTACTCCTCCGTGAAGTCCGTGGCGTGCAGGTTGACGGCCTGGTGGTAGACGAGGGGGAACAGCCGGGAGAAGAAGTCCAGGACCAGCTCCTGGAGGTAGGTGGCGTCGCCCGAGGGGATGCTGGAGGGCAGGGCGGGGTCGGAGCGGTTCAGGTAGGCCAGGAGGCTGCCGTACAGCGAGGCGATGGGCGGCTGCGCCACCGCGAACATGCGCGAGTACGCCTCGCTGAACAGCGTCAGCGTCTTGTTCTCCGACGTCCGCGCCAGCTGCGTCACGTGGCCTGCAACACAACACGAGCCATGTAGGACATGTAGGTAGGCCAGGAGGCTGCCGTACAGCGAGGCGATGGGCGAGTGCCTCGCTGAACAGCGTCAGCGTCTTGTTCTCCGACGTCCGCGCCAGCTGCGTCACGTGACCTGCAACACAACACAGCCATGTAGGACATGTAGGTAGGCCAGGAGGCTGCCGTACAGCGAGGCGATGGGCGGGTGCGCCTCGCTGAACAACGTCAGCGTCTTGTTCTCCGACGTCCGCGCCAGCTGCATCACATGACCTGCAACACAACTCGAGCTGTGTAAAGTGCTGCACTAAATTCATTTTTTAACTTCATTTAATTTATTTTCTTTCTTTTATACAATGCCGGGAGACCGAGCTTTGCTTGGCCAAAACTGAAACAACCTGAATGTATGAATCAGTTGTTTTGGTTAAAATATTGTCCATAATTATAGCATCAGCACCTCGAAGGGCTGTAGGACGGAAACCGAATTTCTCCCAGTCTTATGATTAGCTCCAATCGGTATCTTGTAGCCAAAAACCCATATAGAAATAAGAAATCCCTGGACAAATTTAAAAACTTTAGTTGTATATTCAGTGCTTGTTTTATAGTACAATAATAAATAATAATAGTTGGAATATTATTTTTGGAAATAATGCGGTCTAAACTTCAAGGAATAAAATATAACAATTAAAAAGTTTTAACTTGTACATTCAGTGCTTGTTTCAGAGTACAATAATAAATAATAATAGTTAGATTATTATTTTTGGAAAAGTGAGGTCAAAACTTCGAGGAATAAAAGATAACAATTAAAAAGGCGACTGCTAACTAATTCCAAAGTAGTGACAACAACGTCACTACTTCCAAAGTCGATTCCAAAGTTGGAAAAATGGAAAATTGCTAAAATAAAGGTGTCAGAGAGTGCTCTGACACCTTTATTTTAGCAATTTTCCATTTTTCTCGCTTACTAATTTCTACTTTACGATAAAAAGACCTCAATAAAAATTAATTGTATTCCCTTTACTTCCTAATCACCTTTAACTTCACCATCTTCCGATCAACTACCAAATACTTTAATACAGAAGTCGCAGACAAAAAAAATCTCTCTCCGCCTTCACTGATCCCACTCGACTTATTTACGGACGTCAAACTAAAGTGCTATTGTTTTGACGCGTCATATCTTTACGAGCAGTCTGTTGTCTAAAGATAGTTTGTGGCAGCCAGGTGTCAGACGGTAACATATGTCTGTCTGTCTGCGCCTGCAACTGCAACCAGAGCTGCAAGGTCAGCTTGGGGCAGATGTTCAGGCGTTCGATTGTAACTGTGACTGGTGCATTGGAGAGGTCTTTGCTAAAGTAAAACTGTCCATAAGCCACACGAAGATATTCGACAGCGTTCTATCATTGATTATGTAACTAACGTACAGTTCTACGCAGTAAATTATCCTTATTTTACAAGGTATTTTGAAGGCAAGTCGCCTTAGACTATTTAGTTTTAGTTGAGTTTTCCGCAACCGACAAACGGCTGCTTAGAAACTGCCCATTATTTTTGGGGGAATTTCTATACCTACAAACACGCCAAAGTTCTGTCCATTTGCAAATAAAACCCCCTCTCCCCTGGCCAAGTCGGTAACATTTATTAACATTTTTTGTTTATTTCAAAGGGATGCCCTACTCTTATTGCCGAAATCAGTACAGTTTAAGTCTATACATAACCAACCTATGACATAACCCACAGAGGATCCACTTCAAATAAAGGAAATATTTAACACCGGTTTCCGGGGGAACCGATCCCGGGGGTTTCCCGGGGGGGGGGGGCGATCTTGTAGATGTCAGCGAGCAGAACGTCGGTGAGTTTGCACCGTTCGTATTTGCTTGTGCCCTGATCCTGGTTTTATATCTGGTGAGAAGTTCGTCTGTTTTTATGTTAGAAACGGTCTTACAAAATTTGGTTAGTTTGTAACCCGGCAGATTATAATCTTTCGATTTTAAATTAACATTACCTGCACAATTATCATTCAGATATTATTCTAGTGTTTACGTTGTTTCAGGATCACAATTATTCAAAGAGAGTGTAAAAAAAGTAGGCAGAGAGAAAACATACCGCCTGAACTAATCTTCTCAGTTTAATAAATTTTTTTAGAAAATTCTAAAATAAATCGTAATATATACAATTTGAGAGCTTCACTAAACTGAAAATATTCTAAAAGGAAAAAAGAAGAAAATATACAGGGATTAAAATGTATAGCTTATAGGGAGTTAAACTCGTTTATTTGTATCATTATATTTTTAACCCAAAAAAAGGTTTTCACTAAGCATAAAACTCGATCAACGAACAGGTTGTACTGCTCAATGTCAGTGAATAAAGAAAGAATCACGTAGAGGAGCCAGGTAAGGTCGGCTCAGTGCTGCCGTACACCGAACTGCAGGCATAATACAAACTGAGCTGAAACCTTTTCTCTTGCCTTGGGTTTTAAACATACAAACATGTGAAGAAACGTTAACACCACTGAGTTTTCACCTAGTGGTTTTAGTGTTTCAGTCAACAAACATTACTTTATTTTCGTTGCAATATTACTTTGTTATCCTCTAAAAACAGCTTTTATGGTACAAATTCTAGACTAGTTTAAAAATATACTTTTATCAATATTTAATTTATTCGAAATCATGATTTCTTTAAAAACATTACTATTAATTTAAAATTTCATTGTATCAAAAACTTAAGATAAAAACTTAAATTTTTAAATAAAATATAACAATAAATTAAAAAAAACTACTATTCTATTCAGAAAATTCATCATGCATTTAATTTATACTTTGCATGGTGCTTAAGGACCAAATGATAATTATTTTCATCGTTCTTTATACAACAAAAAATATGTCTTTGCCACGACGAACACTGCAGGTACCGTGTCGTCACACATTCGACAAAGCTACAAACTGTTTCGATACAATTATCTGATGCCACATTTTGACACACAGAGAAGTAACACCCGCTCCAACTTCGCGGTATAAGGTCAATGGTTTTGGTCCATTAGGTTTTAGTATGATAGCGCGGCCACTGAGTGTCCTACCCCATCCTTGACTCTTTGTCCTTGCTCGTTTTCTTTTCAATATTTTTTTATAAATTACTTTGGTGCTTTTGGTATCTATTACGTTTTCAGGTAAGTAATGATGTAAAAAATTGATCAGTACCGTAACTGTAATACATGTAAAAAACCTCTGCAATCAAATTTTGTATCTGAGTGGATAAAGTGCTAACTTTACGATCTAAATTAGCCGGTTCGAATCCTGACCAGGTTTGAAACACGACCAAGTGCCGTTTAATTTGTCACTATCTTACAAAAATTCGCCGTTAGATGGTAAAAAAGCACGATTAAGGGCGGTCTCCATCATCTAAAACGTAAAACTGCATCGTCTAAACGTAAACGTAACACCCCCGTCGCAGCAAACCTGCGTACTCAGCGAATTTCTAAAGAATTATTTTTTATATGGGAGCTTATTTAATTTATGTAAGAGAAAATTTTTCAAACACCTTATGTAATTATTTAAAAAAAGTATATTATATGATAATTGAAGAGCTTACGTTATAAAGGAAATAATCATGGGAATCACTTCGGTATCCACTCCAGTAATACGCTTTTTGTTATTCTTATAATTATCAGTCTAATATTTTTTTGTAAGTGTATACTTGTTATAGTATAAAAATTTAAGCAAACATACAATCAATGATCTAAAGTCAGTCAAAATAAAAACAAGTAAAATAATCATATAAACAAATTAAATCCAAACATATGATTCATCTTAAAATTTAAAAAAGCTTGTTGCAGCAAACTTGCATAAAACTTACTCAGTTATTTTTTAAATTAGTTATTTTTTATATGTGGGCATATTCTAAATTAGTTAGGGAAGTTTTTGTTTTGAATATTTAATTTTGATTAAATATCAATTTAAATAAGTATTTTATCATTCATATTCTTATTTCTCAATAATTATTCATATTCTAATAATTTTTAATAAATGTATACTTGTTATAGTACATAAAAGTCAGCAAACATGTTATCAATCTACTCAGATCCAAGGAATAAAAACAAATCAATCATCACATAAACAAATTAAATTCAATCATATGGTTTGTATATAATTTTTTAAATCCCATTTTTGGGGAATTCGATGAAAAATGTAGGTATTTATACCAGAATTTGGATAGTTCTTGTCCCTTCAGGGGACAATGTACTGCATTTAGCAGATCCAATATCTCAGTAACCGATTGATGTAGAGCAATCATTCAAAATGCTATATAGTTTATTTTTTAAGCTGAATTCAATTTTGACACTTAAATTTACAAAAAATTAATATAAAGATATTAAATCCTAAAAATAGATTTTATTTTGTCAAATACCCTCCTTAGAGTTAACTTATCGCGCTGGTTTTCGAACTCGAAGTAATAAATGTCACTCTCGACGTATATACCAAATTTCATCGCGATCGGACCTTTTTAACAAAAGTTATCGGGCCTACGGACAGGTATATATGTATATATCCTTTTATATATATGAAAATGAACGAACGGTGTTTTTGGGGTCTGGGGGCATCAAAATGAAAAGTTACGGTGGTCCCGTGCTTTAGTTACGGTGGTTTTAGTGTTTCAGTCTACAAACATTACTTATTTTCGTTGCAATATTTCTTAAAGTTTTAAGTTTTCCTTAAGTTCTTTAAGTATTTGATTAAGTCTTACCATGCCGCCTACGGTAATAGCTACTTCCCTATAGGGGGAAATTCGCTAAAACGTAATTGCAAAGGTGTATTATTATAAAAATTAATACTAAAACTGAAAAAATTGTTCAAAAAATAAATATTAAACAAGGTTTTAATTCATTACTCATAAATAATTATGTCTTATCATTGAATACATAGCTTTTAAAGAAAAGTGTTAAAGACAAGACTAAGTTTTAGCTTGACAATACGAGGTAAAACATTAGGATAACGCAAAACAGTAAACACAACTTTTGAAGCCGCATTCTGAGGTCGTTGTTGAATGCGGAGAAATACTTTCACCTAGAGCGGAAAGAAACGCTGCTGTAATAAATCTCAGAATGATTTAAACAACATTTGCAAAACTTTCGCAATCTTAAGCCCTCCCGAGTTAATAATGTAAGCTGTTTTCCCGCGTAATTTCGTGTAGCAGGAGTTAGTTAAGTTGTTAGCGAGGGCAAGGCTTGATAACTGACTTGATTATTCTAGACACAGCCGATCGCTAAACAGTTAAGAAGAGAGTTTTGTCGGGTTTTGACGGTAAAAGAACTTTAATTGTTTCTGAAGTTATTATTGCGTGTATTTTATATTTTTTTTAAAGATTATATAATAATAATAATAATAATCATTTATTGTCGTTGTTTATATATAAAATGTTTGTTCTGAACAATTAGGGTTTCAAAGAGTATGAACTTAGGTACTTAGTATGAACATTTGGAACTTACGTTTTTTTCATCTGAAGCAATTTTGGTGGTAAAATAAAACTGATCTTTTTTAAGATTTTCGTACATTTTTCGTTTTTTTCGTTCAGGGCCCGATTCTTACACATCATATGAAATGTTTATTTATCAATTATTAGGGTTTCAGAGAACGTCTTAAAGTACTGGAGCAGATTAGTTTAAACTAGATTTAAACTAATCCAAATAATTTTCAATGACACACGTGTAGGATTTTACTTTCGTACCAGATTTTAGCTCAAAACTACAAACATTTTGGAAATTGTCTTGAATTACAAACAATCCCACCAAACAAAATTAAAAATTTCAGACCAATTTCAGACTCCAATTGATGAGCCAATGTGATCAATATGTTACAAAAAAATGGTACATGGATTCATTGCTAGCACTGAAATTAATTGATTTACACAAAAAATCTCTCTGATAAAACTTAACTCTTCATTAACTATTAAAATCACACCACGATGTAATACTACAAATTTTGCGTTAAAAAAACAAACAGGTTAATAACCAAATATCACCGCAGCTTTCGACGCGGTAACAAGTGAGAGGCAATGTATACAATAAACAATATCTCACAGGTAAACTATTTGCTTCCAGCCATCGGTCATTGTTCAACCTGATGTGCGTTGAGCGCTGAGCGCTGGGACAATGGGAGACGCCTGGGAGTCGGCGTCAGCGCCACCTCAGCGCCGCTGATACCCCGCGGTCGTCAGCCGGCGTCAGCAGCTGCCGCAGCACACGAGCCGCGCCGGGGTCAATGCCAACTGAGGTGAAAGTTCAACTGTGCTGATAGCTAACAGTGTCAGTATAATTGTCATTTGCACGTTAAAAGTTGTTACCTCGTACTGATTTCTATACCAAAACAAACTTGTAGATATTTTTTGTGCAAATACATTTTTTATCTTGGATACATTTTGTAAATAGGGTCGTAATTTGTAAGGGTTCCGTTCCGGAGGTTTGGGCATGGTTTTTTGTGTGAGTATGTTCGACAGAATGTTAAAGAGATTAATAAACTAACTCACTGCACATTTTTGCGAGTCTCAACACTGCTCTTTTAAATCAGTAGTATTGATTTTTTCCAATATTATGAGAAAAGACATAAAAAATTAAGTAATTTCTTGATTAGCATGATACGTGTTGTATTCAATGGAAGTAAATAAAAAACGTCTTATAAAAAAAGATATCTTTAAAAATATATAAGTGTAAATATAGTTTTAACTGTTGTAAGACGTTTTTTATTTACATCCAATCAAAAAATTAAAAATCATGCCAAGCCTAGGGAGGAAAACTTGATTCAAATATTTCAACGAAGATAAGTAGAATTACGATGAAACTCTATATTATATTATATTATGTTTTCTAATGCATACCGAAATCCTTTTTAAAACTGAAAACGAATATTTAATATTCGTATTTGAGTGACTTTATCTCACACACACTGCACCAAAAACATAATTAATTCTGAAAAAACGTTTGAAACATCTCTACTGTACAAAGGATCCAGAAAAGGTAAGTTTAATACAACGAATGTTAAATGGACAGGAAAATACTACGCTGGCTTAGGCTAAATAACAACTCCTCTAATTTGATCACTAACTTAATCCCATCTCATTAATACTCCGACTCGGCGGGGATGGGCCCGCAATCAGACCGGATAAGCGGCCAAACTTAATCAAGAATTTTATTTTCCTTCCAATTCCATTATTGTAGCCTATATTTAATCGTCTCATCGTTTCCATCAAAGCAGTAGATAAGACATTCAGAAATTTTTCATGTAATTGTATTGAGCGTCTTTTTAGGCGTACTTGCATGTAATCGATTTTTTGGACTAAAATGAAACAACAACAACTATGTAAAACATTGTGAAATTCGAGTAAATATTGAGGCTTTTTGTACCTTAATAAATTTATTAAAGGTATACTAGGTGTTGATAAAAAACCCTTTCAGACTTCGGGATATGGTTACTTACATCAAAACTAAGAAAAAAGTTCCTATAAACATGGGTCCTAAAATGCTCGGTTATCCGTCTGTCGGTCTGTAAGTGTTTTTAACATGATTTTGCATAACTTTGGAACAACTTATGATATCAACTTCAAACTTGGTGCTTATATGCTGACTATTAGGACCTATTTTGGTGCGGAGTATCAAGTTTATACTTTGTACCATTTCAAAATGGCAGCCTTTTTTATATTTTGAAACTTAATATCTCAAAAACTGTAAAATTTTCAAAGATTTTACAAGGGACAAAAAGGCTGCGAAATTTTATTTCCTACAAAACCATATAAATATTATTAAGATCTAACTACAACTAACGGAGTTATTGCAATTTCGCCAACAGAATACATGCTTGTTTTATTGTAGCTGTAGCAAATTTGCTTGGATTCTGTTAGAAAAATTGCAATAACTCCGTTAATTCTAGTTCGATCTTAATAATCTTTATATGATTTTGTAGGACATAAAATTTCTTAGCCTTTTTGTCCCTTGTAAAATCTTTGAGAAATTTACGGTTTTTGAGATATTAAGTTTTAAAATATAAAAAAGGCTGCCATTTTGAAATGGTACAAAGTAGAAACTTGATAATCCGTACCAAAATAGGTCCTAATAGTCAGCATATAAGTACCAAGTTTGAAGTTGATATCATAAGTTGTTCCAAAGTTATGCAAAATCACGTTAAAAAAACATACAGACCGACAGACGGACAACCGAGCATTTTAGGACCCATGTTTATAGGAACTTTTTTCTTAGTTTTGATGTAAGTAACCATATCCCGAAATCTGTAAGGGTTTTTTATCAACACCCTGTATATGTATGCATCGAGTCTTAATTACTCTTGATTATATTGGTTACAGTTCTTTATTTTAGTTTATGGATAACTGTCGATACATATAAACATTGTTTTTTTTTTGTTTTTTTTGGTCGTAGAGACCTTAAACAAAACCAGGACCACGAACATGACCAAAAATTTGTTTGGTTTTGGCCTCAGATTTTATGCGTTTTACCCCGAAGCGTTTACTATATCCTATCTGTAAAATGCTTTTGAGCTTTGGCAACACCAAAGAAATAATAAGAAGGGAGTTTCATTAGAAGAGAGTTTCATTAAAAAGCAACTAAGTGCGCTGTTTAACTTTATGATAATCCTAGTTTTATGAGTAACTCAACCGTAATATGAATGATTTGTAATCAGTAAGTTTTTTTACAACCTGTGTTATTGAAAAAGACATTTAAGACCCATTTCCCGAAACAACCTATGAACAAAAGCAGTGGGGTGTAGAAACATTTAGGATCCGGCGATGTTTGAATTACGAAGCGGATACTATTAGTACTTGGCCATTTAATTGAATAGATTTGTCCACTGAATGGCTGGGCGGCCATATTCAATCACACGTCGCCTATGGCTGGAGTCAATACACAATAGCAACTGCACAAACCAAACCCAGCCGCAAACCGAGTTACCTTCTGCAACCGGAGTCAAAACAGAACGTTATCGAGTGAGCCACACAATTACATCAGGGCATTACCGCGGCGTGACAGGTGAAAATCCGTATTGGGAATACTGAGTAATCCCTGGGCCGCCACCAATCCTCCCTCCCTCCTGTCTTCTAACAGCTGGCGAAATTACCTCGGAAAAAGCCGCTCCTTCACAGATCTTTAGGGTTTTAACACTAAAATATCAGATAAAACTGAATTTTAATGTTTTAAAGTACGGTGAAGCTTTAAAGTGTTAAACCTTTCATTTTAAAAACTTCACTTTTAAATTAAAGGAATCTAATTGCATTTCACATTTTAATTAAAGAAAACCAATTGTGTGTTTCAGTAATTTTTTCTATGATAAAAAATTCGCAAGCTAACAAGTTCAAACTGATTTTCGATATATGCTTTTCTGTTATCAGTTAAAAATATTTACGGCGAATCAGAAATACGTTTTTAGATCCTGTCAGCCGCTCTAACTCGTGAGAATATGAGGTATAACCTGGTATGTAAGATTTCTTAAACGAAATCTTGTGTTTTACTTCAGCGCTCGATACACCGGAGTCGATTTTGTTGTCGTAATCTCGCTCCTGTCCGACATAGACCGCGCTGACAATGTGTAAAAAAATACCCTTTAATGTTGTGCACAAAAACAAGTATTTGATAACAACGTATATTTAGTTTAAATTATTAAATAAATTTATTAATAATTTAAGCTTACTAAATTAATAATTTGTATTATTAAATAAATAAATAAAATAAATAAATAAGAATTTCTTATTTTGAACTTGACCATCTGAGAGATAACAATCATGGTTTTGTAAACATCTATGGAGTTTATATATGATATGATTCCGATGATGACAAGCCTCATTGCAGAATATGCAGAAAGGATGTTGAAATGGTACTGTACGGCAACAATACGAAATAAAAAAACTTAGCATTTTTTGAACTGATTCAGTGAAAAATTGCTTTTTTAGAAATATAAAAAAACATATACATATATATATGTATATGTATGTAGGAACAGGACCCCTAAAACAGAACTGCTGCGGAGGGTGTAATTTATATTGTTGTATATCGCCAATACATGGGCCTAAAATTACAGCGTAATACTAAATTTAAAGTAAGGAAAAATAAATTTACGAGATAAAGTTTAAGGTTTCTTACAAAATGGAAGCTGCAGTTCGGGCGCACTGGGGCGGCGGCGGCTTTGGACCATTCAATAAGACCGGAATTCCTATCAGATCTGTTGTATTGGAAACTCAACTCAATTCGCGTTGCACTAGATATATATTTTGTTACAATTTCCTGTTTCTGTGCAGCCATCTGAAAGTAAAGTATATTAAAATATCAATTTTAAATGGGACTTTAGTGCTTTATTTTTGGAAAATCGAGGATTTTATTAGGTTTATTAGCACCGTATTTTTACGCTTATACACACTTGAATTGTCGACCTACCTAGGTAGGTATTTTAAGCCAAGTGTGAATGAGAGATGAGTGTAGGATGATTGTGGCACAATCTTGTAGTCTTGTTACTGACTTTGGTCGACATATTCCTTAGACAGGACTGTTAATTGATAGCCCAACGGCCAATGGCAACTACCGTTCAGAGCTTACTTAAAAATATCTAATGTAGGCCTAGATCAATAAAGCAACATTTTACGTGCCTTATGAGAATTAAAAAATAATATATTTTTGTTGTTAATTGATGGATTAACCTAAAAATGAAAATCCTCAAGGTTAAAGGGAATAAAAACTCAAAGGAGAAGTTTCGTGGCAGAAGGAAAACAGGCCACAAAGTTGTGCGGGCTGTAAAGACGGAAACGAATGTAAGTAAACAGAAGTGTAAAGCTGGGCGAGTAAGACCATTCAACCAACCAAAACGGAACTTTACACTCACAAGTTGGGCAATCCTGCATGCGTTCCCACGTTACCGTCCGTCCAACTTTTCCAACTTGAATTCATAACTATATCAGACGTTTGTGAAATTCGGAAAGAGGCTTATTGAATGGAACTCGTAATAGAGTTTCAATACGATTGTTAAAGTTTCTTTTCAGTGGGAAATTTATACATTTGCTTTGTGTAAAGAGAAGGTTTTAAATGGGGAGCTTCACAAAGAGGGAAGATAAAATTCAATGCGACGAAAAAGGTGGATGAGAAAGAAGTATGATGTTGAGAGGAACTTAACTAACTATAATCTCATTTGTTCAGCATTATTTATTCTCTTTATTTTTCATGTCTATCCCAGAGTTATTAATTTATATTCTGAAATTTTAATTCTTACGTTTTTACATGTGATGGGAAAAATTCAACTATAATCACATCTGTAATAAAACATTATATTTTCGTTGCTGTATTTTCGTCCCCAGTGGTTAAAGATGTAAAATCTCTCTAGCTCAATTATAAAAGATAATTTAATAAATCCAGCAACCGCCAAATCTTTATTTCTTTATATCTTTATTAATGAATCCAACACAGGCTGTTGAGCCATTCAGTGATACAAATGGTATATATTACACTTTTTGTAATAATCACACTTCTTTTAACTTTGTTGTTGTTGGGTATCTCTCACCTATTTTTATCCCAGGAATCTCGTTCAGTGTAGTCAAACACACGTAGATACACAAAACACAAAAAACGTTTCGGTCCCGCGAAACGTAGGAGTAATTCCGGGACATCGTTCGTGTTTGTGTGTTTGTGTTTTGTATATCTACGTGTGTTTGACTGCACTGAACGAGATTCCTGGGATAAAAATAGGTAAGAGAAACCCAACAACAACAAAGTTAAATAAATTAAACCTCACCAAAAACATGTCTTTCAAAAGTAGAGCACACTTCTTTTACCGCATACAATTTGCCATTTAACAAAATATTTTTGCCATTAATCAGTGAATTTGAATACATGTCAAGATTAGAGTGGTTCTGAGGTGAGTTTAAACTAAACTAAATATTCTCCAACTTGAAATTAGACTTATATAATTGAAAATAGAACGTAAAATGTCTGTAAACCAACAACAATCTCCATAATCTGAAAGCCAATCGCATTCCATCCGGGGAAGGGATCGGAATTAGCTTCTCAGGGAGCGAGGCGGCGGGCGGCGCTAGACCCCGCCACGATCGGATCAGATACTCCGATAAACGTCACCCGATATCGGCGCTGACGCCGAGCGCTGGCATCCGACCGGCCCGACCGGCCGCCGAATTCCGATGAAATATTGATGGTGATAAAAAAGCGGAGTGATCGCTGGTTCGGAGAGGATTCGAACTGTCGCCGGTAACCGAGGCGGAAGGAACGCGGGACTCGGGCCGAGGGTCTGGGGTGCCTGCTGACTTAATTAGCCTTGGAGCCCTTTTGGTATGTGATGTTAGAATCGAGTGGTATACTTTATCAAGATTTGTGAAGTTAAATACCCTGTTTATTTTTTATCGTTAAGAATTTATCACGGCAACATTGTAAAAAGCAAAATTGAGTAATAATATAAGGTCTCACCTTAAAAATCCTAATATTGAGTTCCAAAATCGATTTTGAACCCGAAGGTCCATCATCAGTTGGGATCTAGGTCGTCCAAACTTCAATATTTGCCTAGACTTCAATATATCGCCCAAACTTCAATAGGTCGACCAAGATCCCAACTGAGGATGGACCTTCGGGTTTGAGATCGATTTTAGATCTCAATATTTGGATTTTTAAGATGAGACCTTATATTATTAATAGTATACAAACAATCCAGAGGCTAAGATGTCTGGTAAAATTAATGCTTCAATATATTACTCGAAAGTTAAAAGCTTTTCTTTTATGTAAAATAATTGCGTGAATCGTCCTTGTTTCAAGATCAATTAAATGTCGTGTTTGTATTTCATACAAACTTTGGAGCGGAGGAATTAATTTTTCTTCGTAGTGAAGTTGCAATGAAAAAAGATAATAAATCAAATGACTGACATCTTTTCGTGTCAGCCGTTAGAGCAACACTTTACAATATGTTCACAAGTATCACTTAGCCTGTATTCCGTATAAGTTGAATAAGGTATTTGGCATATATTTATTTTTGTAAGATAAGATTTTATGTCGAACTTAACGAGCTTGACAATTATGAAAGCCTTCTATATTTATGTGCATGACAAGTCTTGTTGCAATGAATTGAATTGAACACATGATACAAATAACTAAATAACAAATCAGCCTCTAGAAAATGAGTAAATAATAAATCCTAAGAAAAACTATTGTTAACACCACGATTCACTGTATTGTTTCGGCAGTGATTCCACGCACGCGACGCGCTGCGTTATTAAGCCGGTTGGCTGCAAATTGAAGGTTGCGTCTAATGACGGGGATACGAGCATTACAGGCCTGGATGATAGTGGTGCCTAACCAGCCACCGCGTGTCCGTAGCTGCCGTAATTTACTGCCAAACTTCCTTCTGAATTTGGAAGTTTTTTCTAAAAAAAGTGTAACAATTTAAACGCAAATTTTACCAGTCATTGTCGTGTAAACGCTTTTAAGAACCATGTCGATGTTAGTGGAGACTAGTGTTGCATGCACTGGGTTACTAAAATAATTTTAACATATTTCTTCCGCGTATAATGTGGTCCATGCATCTTTTTAAGTGAAAAAATTAATTCATTCTACACTTTATAATATATTTAAAAGTATTGTTTAGCCTATATATACGGAATTGTAAACGAAAATTAAACAAACTAATTCATTGGCGATTTTCATTTTACATTATGTTTGTGAGTATGGTAAAAGTTAAATAAGTACATTTTAATAACGCGTAATACAATATTTTAATGCGAAATTGAGCAATAAATAAAATAATATTGAGGTAAAAATACATCTCTATATCCGAACTTAAACATTATTTCCTTTTTATAAATCAGCCGTAACAAATAAACCTTTGTTTGAAACCTTAATAACAATTTAATTCGACAAAAAATATACAAAAGGATTTGTTCTCCGTAGTTATAGCGAAGTGCTACGCCGCTGAAATTTATAAAATTGTCAAGAAAATAATAATTTGAATATTAATCCTCCTTTTACTTTTACAGATTACAACCTTAATCTAAACCGTCTCATATATTCCTATGAGTTGGCTCCCCCGACTATCGCTGTCAAGGTAATAAACAGATAGAGAGCGCTCGACTCTCGAGAGGTCCATAACAACACCGAGGCAACATCGCCCCCCGTGGGGCGCCGTGTACAGTAGAGCTGCGCACCGCCAAACTGAGCTGCCACCCGACCATGCATCACCCGGGCTGATGATCTCTCTCAATCATCGAGCGCGGTGACATACCCAGCGGAACCATTCATTATTATTTGTTCTTCTGGCCATAGATATTGTATCTCTGACTGGTGTATTATCTGTCTCCAAATCAGAGGTGTCAACAATGGCTACAGTAATTAGAAACTTCCATTGTTCTGGTAACTCTGTATTGGCTGTCCGGACTGAGCAGCTTCCTGTTCAACTTGGTTCCTCCTTGTCTCTCTGGTAACTTTGATTCCTAGCTGAGCTTGGATGCCCAGTCAGGTCGGAACCCTGTAGGGAGTTGTGGAACGTCCTGGCTTGTCCATCTGGGAGGGGATGAGAGACCCTTATCCGACAAACGTCTAAGCGCCTGCTAGTCTGGAGGGCGAACCGACCTGGGTGAGAACTCTTTACAGCAAGTAGAACTCCCAGGTGGAGGTCCTTGTCTGGGGATGTTGGGAGGTTCCGGGTTAGAAGGTTAGTCATCCCCGGAAGAGCCTGGAGGATGGGTTGGAAATCTATCTCTCTTCCTTCAGGGGCGAGGCCTTTCTCTTCCAGACAATCCCTTCCTTCCGCAAGCTGCACAACATCCCTAGAGAGACGTGCCTAGTTGGCATTCCTGGGGCTTTCATTCCTCCAAAGTCTAACAGTCTATCGCTGTCAAGGTAATAAACAGATAGAGAGCGCTCGACTCTCGAGAGGTTCATAACAACACCGAGGCAACATCGCCCTCCGTGGCGCCGTGTAGTGCAGCGCACCGCCAAACTGAGCTGCGACCCGACCGTGCATCGGTTCCGATACCGACTTCGACCCGATATTTGTTATCGAGTCAGTACTGAAAGAAAAGTATCGATACCCCGATACTATCGAATCAGAAAATACCTGGAAAAAATAAAAAAATCATTAAGATCATATTAAATGAGGTTGTTTTTAACTGTTTATTGGAATGTTTTACGCTCTTTTCCATGGTTTGTTTTCATGTATTTCAAAAGGTTGGTTGTATTTCCTGACAACTTACATCTCTCGAACACAGCTAACACGTTGCAACATTCTTGTTCTTATTTCTAAAATTGTTCCAAATTTTACTTGTTCTAGGAGCCATTTCACAATCAATAAACTAATCTTAAAATCTGATCAATCACTAAACACCGATCCTAGTCACACCGAAGTTACGAAACAAAACATCCAGATACTGGCCGGCCTATTAGACGAAACAAAAACAAATTAATAAGAACGAAGAAGTCATAGAGTATACAGTACGGTATAAGGAGCAGTAATAAAAGCTGCAGTAAGAATACGGGCGAAAAAACAAAATGTGGAAGATTAGTTAAATTTCTATAATTTTGGAGCAAATTATCGTTTTAATTTTTCCCCTGACACGTTCAATATTGATTCGATACTTTTGATCCGATACTCCAAACTTTCCCTCGATTCCACGATAATATTGAATGACTCGATACGATACTGATACCGTGTATATAGATGATACGTGGATAGAAAAATATCGATACATACAAGTATCGGAAGTATTAGAACGCCCCTAGCTGCGACCCGCGATCATGCATCATCCGGGCTGATGATCTCTCTCAATCATCGAGCGCGGTGATAAACCCAGCGGAGCTATTAATTACAATGTGTACGGATGTAAAACGCGAAAAACGTTGGGTACACATGCTTTACAACTAAAGGTTTTTGGTGTAAAAATACATTGTTACTGTCTAAAATAAACAGGGAAAAGTTATAGACTCGATTGACTATATTGATTGTGGACCTATTCTGGATAAAAGCACGAGTGTGATGAAATAAAACAAAACATTTATAAAGAAATAACACTAAAAATACTGAATGCCAAACATACGGTCCGACTTTGTTACATGAGGATAAAATTAAACTTTCAAATCAAAATCGTTTGTTTTGCAAGTTTTTTAAACTGTAAACGATTTAACAGTTTCACGCTTGAACAAATGAGCAGCCATGTTATTCCTAGTGAGTGATTTTCCTGCTCCGATATTTCTCCTTTGCAGGAAATAAGGAAAATAACTCGCTTTCAATAAATAATCTAATTTGTTTAGTATCGTTTGCTATGGAAATCGTTAGAGTGAAATAATTGTGTGCATTAGGTATTTCTTGGAGAATCACAGAGGACCGGAGATTCCATTAAATATAAGGAAAAATTTGAAAATTGTTTTTGAATTCTATAAAAGTTCATTACAAAAACTTGACAGTAAAAGTTTATTGTAAGTGGTATGATGGATTAAATTTTTATTTTCAATTATCACCAACATGATGGAGTTCATTTCAAACGGCAAGCATCGTTTTGCTATATTTTCATTTTTTTACTCCGTCTCTTGAATCTCCAAATCAACTATTACATCGTTGGAGACATTTACGATGCTACCAACGTACGTGACCTTTGACCTCCGTGGCGTTGCCAACATTGCCAACATTGCCCACTATGGCGGCGGCGCGGCGCACTGGGTCAATGAGAGTCGGCTTGAACGTTCGTTAACAATCCTTATCTAGTCAGCAAGTACTCATAGTGAGTATTAGGAATCAAACAGTAACAAACATCCAAACATAAACCCTTCGTGTAGTTTAGTATTTTAACTTTTGATCTAGTATTTTATTCATCCATTCTTTCGCATACATATGTAATAAAGCATGTAATATTTTTAATTGTATTATGTAATACGCAGTAGTAACATTAATGAGATGATTCAATAATGATCTAATTACTTAAATATTTTTAAATGCATACGCCAATTCTACAAGTATTTTGGAACGGAAATAAATAATTTATATGCATACTAAAAGTTACTACTACACCGATTTTTCATCGCTGAAACCTTAAGATAATTTTAAATTGTATAATTTATTTATTTTTACGCCATTTGTGGGCAATTAAGTGAATCTAACGAGAAGATATACAGCTGGAACTTAACTCAACACACCTTCTACCTTCAGGTTAAAACTTCACTTTCCTCAAGTAATATCTTCACTAACTGATGTGTGGTAAGGGCTATTAATTTCTCCCTTCAAGTGTAGAGGAAAAAATTACTTCACCAACAGAATTTACATAATGGCACGTTGCCGATCTTAACTCTAATGTCATTAAAGTTGCAATCAGGTTAATTCTGTTTTAACCGTGTTAGTAATTGGTTAGTTATCTGGTAAGTTTGAAGGAAAGCAGCAAGTGTTCTAGGCCATCGATAGGGGAAGATTAGTTGACAATTCAATGATGAAAACTAAATCTTTTGTTGACATAATATAATCCTGGCTATGTTCGTTGTTTAAAAAAACCACTCCTATACCGGTTGCTTTTTTAATTGTTCCTGACACAAAGGGTACTAATAAGTTTTGGCAACAGCATATTATATATAATAACCCTGTTGTACCCAGCTTGATGAAAACATCTTGAGACGAAAAATATCCTCTTAATAAAGTTGATTGTTTCTTATTTGGTCTATCACTGCACAGACACCATGTCATACATCGTATCGTGCTGAACGTTCGTAATGGGCAACCTATCCAAATAACTGTTTTGACTGCCAACTCTCCCAGCAGCAACAACGTCCGTGACCGCCGCGGCGGACGCTCCAGGATTCACCCACCGCCGGGGCCGCGGAGTCTAAGACAGACGGTGACCTTGACCTTGGGGTAACGCGGACGTTACCGCCGTGTTCAAGGTCGTCATCTCTGTATTTATTTTACTGCCAGCTGCCCGGCTCGCCTCACCGTGAGAATACAGTAATTAAACCTGGTTTGCGCGAGCCACTTCACCTTAATATTCCTGGACGAGACGAGCGCATTCCAACGGGTATTTGAAGCATCTCCGCGCTCGGTGTATGGAGTGGGACTATATATAAAGTATGTAAATGAGAGGGTGTTAAAGTATTTTTATGCTCTGGTTCGCACCGCTTTATTACCTGCAATAAAAATGACTTCAAGTTAATAAAATTGGAAATCAACTGTTTCCAATATGTGTTATAAAAATTTTATTTCTATATTGATAACTGTTAAAACGACATTCCATATACTGCGTCCATGCAACCTAGCGGTGGTTAATAAAGTACTTTGTAACACAATATAACACTTCGTTTATAAATACAAAATTTTTGGAAAATAATATTTGTCAATCGGATTAATTAAAACAATCTTAATTAGTTTAACTCCCTAATCTTCAAATTAAAACATTGATATAAATTGAGAATATTGATAATGCGCATTAAATTGGAAATTATGACAAATTTGATTTTGCGTAAGACTATTGATGTGTTATAGATGATGCGAGAAGGATATTTTAAGTTCATTTCATTTCCGATGGGGCGAAGCTAACACTGAGAAAATATTAAAATATATTCGGGGCGTATTGATAAAATAATAAAAAATATGGTATAAAAATTTGTTACAAGTTAAAAGCGCGTCAGCGCTCACAAATATCCTTGGAAAAATTAATATTTTTAAACCATTCCTCTCTTACAAATTTGTGAAATTTCAAGACAAAGAAAGAATGTAAGAAATGAATTTCACAATTAGTCATGCGTTGACATGCTAGCTCGCAGATGCAGCTTGCAGCTGGCACTTTATATTTACAAGTAACCTATTTCTTCGCGAGTGATCCACTGACCCCGATGCCTCCCTTTGATGTGCTTGTGTACTCTATGTAGTGCCAGTTTGTGTTGTGTACTCTGTGCTCGCCAGTCCTCTAATCAGTCGAGAACAGTTGCGCTGTATTAGTCCACTGTTTACACTGGCTCTCTGCACTATGCTACAACAACGTTATAGCGAACTGGTGTCTAATTTTGGTGGATAAGGAAATCTCGGCCAGTGAGAGAAATATCGTAAATTTATCAGCTACAACGAACATATTTTGATTTAAAAAGAGCACAATTAATGTAAACAAAAAAACGTTTTATTGATTCATAAGACCTAAGTTACTGTGCTGTACTTTTACTTTTCGGTTATTTCGGATAGGAACTTTTAAAACAATAAGATACGTTAAAATTCAAAATAAAATATAATATTTACATTCACACTGAGGTATGTTAATTAGTCTAGCTCATGTTTTACGAAATGCGCAAGAATATTGTATAAAAATATTAACTCAACGATTTATAAAGACAGTAAGTTTCAAAAGAAACTTCCCAGGGAAAGTTATAGAACATAATGTTTTACGAACTCAGCGATTAATGACTCCCTTAACTTTAAAACCATTTTCAAGCTATTGTGTAACATCTTTAAATATGTGAGAAATAATGAGATAATAATTAACTCTCATCCACAAAAATATGACTGCAATAGACAAATATTGTGAAAATGTGCTTTAATAGTTATTCATAATGGTATCTTTTCTTTTGAAACAGTGATCATCGACAGCATCTATGATCACAAAACTATCCAGATCTATCAACCACTAGACCATCTCCACGTACGCCGGGGAGGTATCTGCCGGCCGCGATCGGCGATTTGAATGCTCCCGGCGGCGCGGGTCAGTGCCCGCCCCACGCCGCCGCCATAACAATTAACCTCTTTTTGCCAGCCATTGCCAATTCCGACATTTCATGGCGGTTTTTACGCTGCACTCGAATTTCTGACGATCGACGCCCGAAGATGAAAAGTCGGCGAGGTGTGGTTCCGAGGCTCATTCACGAGGGTGGTCGACTCGAGAATGCGTAACGTAATTGGTTGTAAAATAATGTTTCAGTGCTGTAACACTTTTTTAAACGAAATACTGCGACCTTTCTGGCCCAAACGGATTGAATACCACAAAGGGAAAGATTTTTACTTTGAGAACATAATCAAACTAAATTTAACGGAAAAATGTTTTAAACGAAATCTTAGAGTACGTTAAAATTAATACTACAGGTATCTGCCATGGATTCGAGTATCGTAAAATTATGAGAATGATATTATTCTTGAGTCGCGGCACAGAGAAAGATAAAATATCTTTAGATATAATATCTAAAAATATATATAAAGATATATTATATCTTTTTCTGTTGTCGTGGTTAGACGGCCGGAGCGGCTACGCACAAAACATCTCAAGTGCAGTAAAAATACCACCAAAGAGGCGTAATGTTATTTTTTTTTGTTTACGCGAAACGTTGGGACAGTTCGCTGAAGTTCGTGTAACATACGGGTTTAAAGCTGATGTTTTAGGTGTAAGAAAAGTGAACAAAGAATTCGCACGTAAATTCGTAAAGGTGGGTGTTGCCCAATAATTAAGAAAAAGTAATGATATTATTATAAATATAACCATTTAATTTTGCCTGAGTTAGTTTAATTTGCAACAATGTGTTGTATTAAAAAAAAAACAAAAAAAAACAAATCAAACCAAGAACCCAGAAGCTAATTCTAACACAATATTTTCAAATTCCTAAGGAGCAGCTGAGCGGAAGTCTTTAAAAGCATTCCAGAAGGAGTCTGGAAGGATCCTATTAGAGGATGATGACAAAGGAATATCCTACAAGAGTGACATTTCCATGAGAAAGGCGGTCGGACAAAGCGGGAGATTAGGGGGCAACAGTAGAATACAAACATCGCCGCAGTCAGACGGGACTGGAAATCCGCCCGTGCGAAAATCCGGATGTTTGCCTCTTTTGTCCGAGGATTTGCCAAAAATATTTGCCGGGTAGCACTCGAGTGGTGCTGCTGTTCAAAACGAACTGTTTTGACACCCAGAGGCTTGTGGGTAGCGCCATCCCTGAGAAGATGTAACAGTAGTGATTTGCTCTGTACGAGACTGATAAGCTAGCTTTAGCAGTTTAATACATAATGAACCTTATACAAATCCTGAGGTACAAAAATTATTAACACAAAACGACTTGGTTTACTGATAAGAACTTTACAAAATTTATTACCGGATCTACTATGGTTGGGAGTTTGATTTTCGCAGTACATTTATACTTTTAAGCTACCTTTAGAAGTTTTTATATGGTCTACAAGTAACCCAAGATGCAACGTAACATGCGAAAGAATATAACATTCGATTTGGTTTTGGCCAAGGTTACAAAAAATATTCACAGTGATCACTGCGTTATGAAAATTAAAAATTCTATTCTGGAAAAGCTCAAAGTAATTTTTTAAAATTTAAATATGGATTTAGGCGCAGTGGTTATAACAATGAAAGACACCTTATTTTCTCACAAATAAAACTAGATTTAAATGTAAAAAATTCTTCGAGAAAAAAATTAGTCTAAATGATAAACCGCCAGAAGGTAATGACGCGCTGAAATCAGCGCCCCCGCAAATGGTGGGAACAGTTAACGGATCATAAAAGGTAACGAACTGGTCCTGAATAAAATTTACCTACGACCTAATGAGGTGGCAGAACCATTACGCTAAACATTATATTAGCAATGCTAACGTAATTACATATCACCTCCTTTGGGGTTTTTATATGGATTACGGTCGTATAGGGAAAACCGTAATTCTGATTCAAAATACTTGTTGATTTATTTTTTTAAACCTAGTCCACGCCTGCCTGCATGGATTGATTATGCAAAAATAAAGCAGCATTAATTTGGCCTACTACGCCCCAAAGAGGAAAATATCAGCTTTTAAACTGAAAACAGACAGTTTCGAGAGATATTCAATCAAGTTATTTCGGTAACGACATGGTCACAGCCATAAGGTACAATGTCGTTACAAATAATTTCCCTACTTGTCTTACAGTAATGAATATTATAATAAAATTCTGCACGTATTCGGGGAAAAACCTTCCTAATGGTATGCTCTGATTTTTCAGTGACAAGCTGATAAATATGGATATTTTCATATTTCCTATGACTACTATAAGACTACATCGTTCAAGCGATAAAAGCTTTAGGATCTTGAAACCAACAAATATAAGTTAACATTTACCACAAAAAACAATCTAGGATGTGATACAAAACTACATAATTCTTGAAACAAAGTTGAAGGTGGGGTTCTTTACTTCAGCGACACTAAATTGCCAGATTATAAAAGTCATTACAACATTGGCCACCTGCGCCAGGTGATCTTTCAAATTACTCACGGAGCGGCTTAACTCGACTCCGCTCTCAGTTACTCGACCTAATTTCTTTTGCAACTTTAAAATATATTTTGTTTCTCTTAAAATATAAATTTACAAATATTTTAATTACAGTAGAGTCCCGCTATTCCGAATCCCGCTAATCCGAAAATCCGCCTATTCCAAACATACTTTATCGCCAAAACCAATTTTATTAGTGAAAATTGCAAAGCACAAATCCTGTGTAGTTTATAAACACACTGCGAAATTTCACCCGTAAGTGACGATCGCAAAACATACCGGGTGTATTTAACAATCATACTGCTTAAACGGGGCCATTAGTGATAATCGTAAAGCATATATAGGGTGTAATGGCCAGTTATACCGCATTATCGCGGCCGTAAGTGACGATCGCCAAGCACGTTTGGTGTAATGACAATCAAACTGTATATCACGGCCGCAGAACTGAGAATAGTTTTTTTCTGTACTCTATCTCGGCCAAAAGAGGCAACTATACCGGCCGCGATCAACGAACGCCAACCTTCATATCGGCTTTCTATGACAATCCACTTCGGTACCTCACTCAAAATTACGATCGCAATGTTCTAATTCCGTGGGAACAGCGATTACTAAGCTAGATATCGGCCGGAAATCACAATGCCTATATTTATCTTGGCATTATATAAAAATCGTATTACAGTATCCTAAATATATATTGATTTTATTCATTATCCGCTTATTCCGAATTTCCCGCTAATCCGAACCGGGGTCGGTCCCAAATAGTTCGGAATAGCGGGACTCTACTGTATTATTATAACTATTTACCACATAGTCTTTCATTTTTCTCGGCAGTAAGTTCTGGTTAACCGTCTGGTTAATTTAGTCGGGCAAGACATTACTCAAAGTGGCTGGGAACAGAAGTTGGCGAAGCGGGTGTTAGCTGGAGAAAACCAGAAACTCAACTTTGCAACCATCATCTCAATTGTGTCCGCCCCCCGTCCCTTGCGGTCTTTATTATCAATACATTTTCGTACGCCTCCCACGCCAAGTACAAAATGGCGAATGTCTCGGCGTATTAAGTGACAGTTTTTGTTGTTTTTTTTCCTAGTAAATTCTTTTAAAGTTATCCTTAATAATCATATATTGTATGTTACTACAAATTTTATTACTAAACTTCGAGTATTTCAAAATCAAGTACGGTGGGTCTTATTTAAATTTTATTTAGGATATGAATTAACCATATACTTTCAGAGTTTGAAGTTTTTTTATATGTTCACTATTTTTATATTCATATATTTTTTAAATATAAAGACACAGAAAAATCATATATTCATAAGGTTCACGCTAACTACAGAGTGTTTTTAACGCAACCCAAAACTTTATTTTATCAGTGAAGGAATATCCCCCCCCCCCCACCCCAAGATCTCCGGATTCAACACCACTAAATTTTCTTTGGGGATACATAAATTAAGACATACGAAACAATTCACAGGATATCCAGCACCTCAAAACAAACATAACAAATTTAATGCGAGAAATTTAAAGTCGTACCTTGCAATACGTGTTTAGGAATTTGATAGAAAGCACAATTTGTACAAATGCCAATGGAGGATTGTTTGGACACAACATAATGTAAATAAAATGTGGTTAAACTTAAATAATAGATTGTATAAAAGTAAAGATTAACAAATAAATCCTCATTTCATATTTATATCTGCATTAATCACACTTAAAAATGGGTTGCGTTAAAAAAACACCCTGTGTAAATTTTGTTATCTGCATTACAGGTTCTGCACAAGTTACCTAAAATTAAGTTAGGACAACGATTTAAAAATGACGCTTCAGAGTCTTCAAAGACAAAATCTAATGTGAATTCTCGCAATGCATGCCGAAAAACTATCTTCATCACGTTTTGTTCTTTACTTCAAACTAGTGAATTTAACACATGTCAAGGTTTTTAAAACAATTTATTATCATGATGCAGCCAAGTGGCATAATTTACCCCGCATCCCGCACCCCTAACCTTTTACTAACATCACATCAAATGTCTCTAACTACACGCGTATTTACCACAAAGAACGCAGGGCATGAATCATATCGCTTTATGGTCACATCTGCAGCGGCGGCGTTCCAGGAAGTGTGAGTGCGCATTGCAGCGTTGCACCGCTAACAGCCGTGGAGCTCGGGCCACACGCATGCGCGCGGGCCACTCAGGCGCAACAGACCGGCGCAAACCTCGCCATTGTGGAGACATCGAGCATCGAGCGATAGGCGCAGCGCAAATCGAGTCAAAGAGTAATTAGGTGTTGTAGAACAACATGTGTGAGGTCAACTGCACCGATGTGCATTAAAAAGTAATTTGTGCTTAGTGTTGGGAGGGGACATTAATTCCTTAGAAAAAGAGTGTGGGAATAGATGATGGATAGTCCTTTTAGAATAAATGCTACTTAAGTTAATAAAATTCATAGTGACGGTCATTTTGTGGTATCATCTGCAATTATTGTTGAGCGATAACAGATGTATTATTTGTTGAAGGTGCGAGGTTATTTACATCGATGGGTGCGAGAGGCATTTTGGGGTGTGCTACTGTATATATAGAAGAGGGATAAGTAAAGAGTATAGAGGAAGTAAATTAAATTTATTTCGTTGTCATTCGTAAACATTTCTAATGTCGGTTTCTTGCGTGAGGACTCTTTACGATAAAAGACATTGTTTTTAGCAACAACGCCGCTTATTCTTGTTATTATAAACCGTTATATCAATTTGTGGAAATAACTGCAATGCTTACTATAAAGACGGTTAAAGCAGGTGCTGATACAAAATGTTAAGGTGGGATACTTCTCAGTCAGAGTAAGGCCTAAAAAGCAAGCGTGTATTTTGGATTTTTTTTAAAGGATTGCGCTTCTCTTTGATGAATCATTACTATGTATATAGTACCTGGCCATATATTATGATGTTTATAAAAAGAGATTCGTTAGTTAAAAACCTTGTTGTTTCTTGTTGACATGACGCCATTGGAAAGATGTTATGCTGGATTAGGGTATCAACTGCGGTGAATCGTACAAGAAATACCGCAAACAAAAATGGCTCAAAACAGATGTACTGATCTATTTATATTACGGGAACAATAAGGAGCCGCATGAAATTTTCCTCAATAGTAAATATATTGTTTTCTTTTAAACGAAAGAATAACTGGATTCCTTCGTCTTTAACTATTCCATATCCGAGATCATATGGAACTGAACTTCTATGATTACTGCAATCCGGGAACAGGTGCATTCGTAGTTCAATGTGTGGGAGAAACTGCACAGTTCTGTACGGGTCCATTCAATAACAGGTTCGCGATTGGTTTTCAGAGTGAAATAACGGCACTTCCTGTATTGGTGTCTTGAATGATACATTCTTTTTTTACTGGCAACCATTATCTCTGGTATCGGAAACAAAACTGTCGACTTGATCTAATGGGATTAAATTAAACCGTCAAACATTTCTAATATACATAATTAAACCTTTCTAGATATATTACATTATGCAAATATAAGCTTCAACTTTTCCAGTTAAGAGGCACTTTCGACGAAGTTTTCACAGTGTCTGCAACAACCCATATGATGATGTGATATTGTAACATTATGCAAATGATAAGTGTTATATTTTGTTTAATCACAAGCCTCATCAGAGTGACTCAGGCACGAAGGACAAACAGCCTGCCGTACAAGCCGAGTGATTGGCCTGGCCGCGTGTCATTGCGTCAGCACAACTGGACAACGAGGTTAAGCGTGCTAAGTAAGGTCAAATCTAATTAAAGTAATTATTTTCTTAAGTGGTTGATCGGCGTGATGTCGTTTATAAGGAGGTTATAAAAATCAAGGCGTAATTTCAGCTAATTCAGTGGGTCCTCGAGATTGAAAATCCAAATAAGGAACTTTAACGGCTTGCAGGGTAAATGTTGGACGTTAAATTCGATGAAATTTACTGCAAAACTTAGTAAAACTAGAAAAAAAATTATCACTTTAGTCTACGAATTATCCTGTAGTAAGAAGAACTTACATACTTTTCCCTTCGTAGTTTTAGACAATATGTAGAATCAACAAAAAGTAAATTTTAAATGCAGAACAATGAAAATTTGTGGACCCTTATAATCTATTAAATGTAGGACTGCGATTTTTTCCTTAATTAATTATGTTGAAGAAAATAGTCAATATTAAGTAGTCGAAAAGGAGTAAAAGATTGATTTTTTTAAAGAATTTCCATAATTATCCAAACGTCCTGAATAACACATTCGCAGAACTAATTCAATCAAATCAAAAATGTACTGATTATGAGATACATATCCTCATAATATTTCCTCATTAAAACCAACCTTTAAGAAAATAATTTTCCGAAAAGCACCTTAAAACAAATCGTAAAAAAACTACATACTGAATCGGTCAAAACAAAACATAACACAATACTACCATCCAACTCGAATAAAGTGAAACTTCTGAGGATAAAGCAGAGAGAACAAACCATGAATGCGGGTATAGAAGCAGGAGAGTTATTAATGAATGACTGAGATATTGAAATGCGAAGCTACATAGAAAGGATACTGAGACATATGGGAGGAAAGCTCTGGGGAAGCCATGAGAAACCATCTATGCAGACTATGATGACAACTGTCTTTTTGACATAGGGAAGCAGCATTGAAAGAGGGGGGTATTTATACGTTACCATTACTGTACCTAAAAAGGGTGGCGGCCTCTCAATTAATGAAGGGTATTATAAAATGAGGGTCAAAGGGGATGGCCTAGTCCACCTTTAAGACTATAATGTTAATTTAATTTTAGTACAGTGCTTACAGACAGCCTGCGCTTCGCTGTAATCCGAGTTTGGCTACGAGTAAATAGAATTAGTATTGAGTGTATAGATATGAGTTTTAAGTAATAATAATATGAATGAATGATTGTACTTGTATGATTGATACATAGAAATACACTGTGACATGACATAAAGGATGATAAATTTTTCGGAAAAAATCAAACCATGGATGCTGTGAAAGGGTAGGAAATTATTGAAACTGCAACAGAATAAAAAATTGCGAGAATTAAAAAGAGAACGCTTCTATTTGTATAGGGGATGTTTATAAAGGACCAACCTTTAAATGTGAGTATATAAGGTAAATAGGGGTAGAGTGGGTGTTAAGAAATTCAGTAATTGTTGTGCCAGAGATTTATAAAGGATGCAGTGACACGGGGAGGGAAACTGTTGTAGGTAGAAGTAAGACCAGGAAGGTAGAAGTGTTGTCGCACTGTGCTCACCGGGAGATTACATCAATTACGGCTCGTTACCAAGTGGCTTGCTGTATGTTCGTCGCTTACTGCTGAGGCTGTTTGCATAATCTGTAACGCAAATGGACGTGTAATGTAAGTGTAGTTAACGGACTCAATATTTTTCAGGACAAATATTATTTTGACGATCCGTATTTCATTTTATACACAAGCAGTTCAATAATTTTCAGGACAAATATTATTTTGATGGTTCGTATTTCATTTTATGTACAAGCAGTTAATTGTTTAAGCTGTTGTTATTTTTATCTGAATATTTATCGTCATGACAGAAAAAAAGTAGGGCAGTCACAGTTTAAAGTTAATCAAGCACAATGATGCTTACTAAAAGGTCAAATTTCCAAACTACAGTTCAGTGTAAGACTGAGCATACGACGACTTAGCGGCGTCATTTTAATTGCAAAAATGCTTAAACCTCTAGCATTAACACCCGGGCTTACGGAACTTAACTTTCTTGTAGTGACTCAAAGCAGATGTTGCTGCATTAAACAACTCTGTTGAAAAATTACTTTTTGCAAAAAACATTTTAGAAACGTTAATATAAATAGTAATACTTATTTTGACATAATATACTGTCCAATTTCATATTTCGATTTTCGAAAGTTCGAATCTATTGTCACATTCAAGATATTCCAAATATACAGCAGGCGCTCGATATTAACCCTAAAGCCTAACAAAGCCCAAGCTTCGTGCTGAGAAGCGATAAATAACCTTCACGCCTTGTATTAACGTGCTTTTCTTCCCTTTCAGCTCCCAGGGGAGGGCAGGGCGGAAACCGTAAGCGGTTAATGCGGCGGTTCAATGAATAAAGAACCTACACTATTAATCACGGGTCTTCGATTACCGGTTACGTAATATCGATTGTCATTCGACCTCAAGGGGCGCCGGGGCTCCCATGGATACGGTGCGGTACGTTCTGGAGAAATGTGACAAAGGCAAATGACCTCAGGAAACAGCGAACGTGTAGGTTTTGCACATAAAACAAATCAACTAGGTTTAATTTGACTGTGAAACAAAATGTGGAGTCTTTCTACTGAATCGCTGGAATAGAGAGGCACAAATCTTATACGGAAAAAAGAAGGCGCGCCACTGCAGTAAACACATAGTAGCTCCCCATACTCACTACTTAATCTGTGAGATCTGAATCGGGGAGATATACAAAGCACATTGTCTGCCAATGGCGATTAACAATAATGGATCTGCCAATTGTTGGAAAAATTAAGGTTTGTAATGATAGATTAAGGTTAAAGTGCCTAATTTTCTTGAAAATTAGGAACCCCAAATATTGTGATGAATATTCAGAATCGCTCTAAAAAAAGTTTTATTCTAATTTTTATTGGACTGGCAGTTAACTATGGAAGCAATTCATAAAAGCGCGCGTTTTGAAACGTTAGATAAGAAAAAAATCCCATTCCGTGTTTTAAATAATGGACGGACACAAGCAATTTTCAGTTACGTAAAAAACAGTACTGGTAGAATAGGAAGATAGAGAGGCAAAGTGATAAATGGTTCTAGGGGAAGAAAGTTTATTTGATTTTAGTCTAGATCAGTTTGTTGAGTTAACTGAGACTTCTCTCCAAACTGTAATCGATGAGTGAAGGCAGGTTAAGGCCTGGAACATTTAAGTTAACTGTTTCTTTCCGATTATTATAAATAACATTCTGGGCGGAATTGTTAACAGTGCCATGAAGTAATATTAGTTTTATAACCCCTAATAAACTATTTACATTTTGTCTTAGGATTAACGATGTTCGTCAATATTAAATATTAATATTGATAATATTAAATTAAAAATCAATATTGTTAATATTAAATAGCAGTACGATCACTTAAATTACTTGTTTAGCAAACAATGAATAATCGGAAAAAAACATACCGGTACGATATGTTTGCAATCAAATTTTTATATTAAAGCCGAGTATAATTAAAAAAAACTCGGTAGCGAAACTCTTGTGTACATCTTCGTTTTGGGGCATTTCAAAAAACAAATATCTCGAGGAATAAGCTAAGGGTTTCAAAGTTTGATGATAAACTCTGGGAACTCATGACAACTTCATCACAAGTTTAAACGTACCGTATACGAAAGCTTATAAGCAGCTTTTATGCTGTGGAATTTATTTTCCCTATGAATGTTACATGAGGAATTATAACAAATTTTCGTCTGTTATGTAGCAAAACGATCTTATATATTTTCCAAAATAACAACACATAATATTGATTATCTTACAAAATATTAATTTTTTAATAGGATATCATTAATTTTAAATACTAAACAGAAATGGATACAGAGAAATGTGTTAAATGACCCTAGCTGTCACTGTGATGAAGTCTTTTATTACATTGCATTATAGAATATTAACTGATTGAACGCAATAAATCAATAACTAACCCTGATTACCGAAAGTAAATAATTCATTCGATTACTTTTTTGCTAAATCATCCGTTAAATGGATAATCATAACTTTTTTACACGCATAAATTATCTCTGTGCAAAACAGAAACCAATGGTTATCCAAATATTATTAAGGCATTATACTGCTAACCCACTTGTTATCGACATACTTAAACATCATTAGCAGTGGACAAGCTAATACTCCTCACCTTTTTGTATTATTGGATATAAATTATTCACACTCACTATCTTGTCCTTTTGTGAGCATCTTTATCTTTTCGGCATAATTCAAACGAAGACTGCAAAGTAGAAGTTGGTCACTTGCATGGGAATCAATAGATACAAATTAATTGAAAAAACTACAAGCATTTAATGTGTTATAATTCATACAATTAAAGAGTTCAATTAAAGAGAGAATTAAATAGATTAATTTATGCTCATATTACGGGTTTTACGAGCTATAACGTACGTAGGTATGCTACACCAGAAAGCGGAGTGCAACATAAATGTTAGGTTTGTATTTATTGGCCAGTCGGTATTTACGGTTGTGAGAGGGAACACTGGCGCGGGTATGAATGCAAAACGTTTCTCTTTGCACAGCGATTCCGATTTATATTCGATTCCTAGTGCGAATAAATAAATACAATCTCTTTTGTACGTGTTTAGTTCATATTCTGTACACAAATCACTTCGATATGTTTCTATCCGTACACACATTACCGGTATACTCGATTTATTGCAAATATCATTCAAAAAATTGTAAACTTACAATTGTAAAAATTGCACTTACATTTTACATATTTTTAAAATTATGATCATGTTAAGTGAAATTTTTCATGTCTCCACCAAAAATAGACGGTAGATAGACTTAATATAAATTTAATTGCGGCTTAATTAACTTCGTCACAGGTTTCCCGGTTTGTTGCAATGCAGAAATTGACTTTAAATCAGAATGCTGCTATGTTAATGAAGTTACAATGACATGTGAGGTTTAAATTTACATTTGTGTGATATGAACCATACGCAATTATCTGCGCAGCCAGATACAATGCTTTGGAATTATGTTACTGACTGCAACTGCAAATCTATTTTACCATTGATTTCACAACCTGATTCATATTTCTGCATTGATAGCAACTATTATATGTATCATTACAAATCTGTAATTGATATCCCTGCAATGTAGAAGGAAAATAGTATTTGTTAACTGTTTGTCATGTTCAGTATAATTACTATTGCTGCTTTGGGCATCACATTTCCGATTAAAACTAGCCTGTTCATCAGGCGATTTAAGAATAATTGTATTATTTCTCACTTTAAATATCGACCCTTCAATAGGAGATAAATTGTGATTTAAGTTACTGTAATTTGTAACTGTAATCAAACAAATTTATAAATAAATCAAATACAATTTATTGTGTGCAGGCAAAGATATAGTAACTAATGAGATTAAGCGGCATAGGGGTAGTGTTTTTGCCGCACATTTTATTATCTTTCAAAGGCACTTTGGATTCGTAATATCCATCCAAATAAAATCAAATGCCATAACCTCTTCGGGGTCAAATCAATTAAATATATCTAAGTTAACAGATTTTTGGTTTGATCTTAGTCATAAAATGTGAGGTACATATAAAACATAATTTTCAAAAATCAGAGAGCCCACTTGATTTAGGGAAAGGTTTTTATTTTTGAGAAACCGATGCAAAAACATCTAGCTTAACAAGGCGCAGAACTGCTCCATCACCTCGTAGCAAACGAGATGGCCACAGCGAGAGAGGCTTCCGTCAAAAGCCAGGATCCAGGATCAAAGGAGAGACTCATTGCCGTAATTAAACCTTCCCGAGACTGTCACAAAGGCTCGGTTTCACGCTGACGTTCGAAAATGTGTCTTCCAGGATGGTTCCATATGTTAACATGATTACTGTGAAAATTTATACACGTTCATGTTAAATTGTAAAATAAATTAGTTTTGGTTAACTTTCAGATGTTATTAATGTGTAAAAATGCACCTCCAGGAACTTCTATAAGCAAATATTGACAATTGCATTACAGTACAACCAAAATTTAGGAAGCGGAAATTTACCAATCGAATAATATAATTAAAACTCAAATTTCAGAACAAACTTTTGGAGGCATTTCGAAAACAAGCAGTTTAAACTCACAATCATGTATGTTATTGAGCCCTTGACGCTTTGACAATTTAGATAGAAAAGATCTTTTGGGGGAATTATTTGAAAACAAAATACAGGTTATAATTGTGAATAAAAATAAAAATACTTTCCTTCGGTTTTCATTTTGTTTTATCTAAAAAATAAACATTCAAGTTGACATTTATGTTATAGGATGTAAGTTGTTAACCAGTTTAAATAAAATAATTCTAATATAAACCAATAAGAAAAATTGATTAAGAACAAAATACTGGCCGTGACAATTTGAATAAGCAGAAACAGCATTTTTATAAAAATAATAAGCAATGACAGCATCCTGCGTTGTAGCACATGTCGGAACATGTTAACCACAACTCAGAACTTCAGTTTATAGCATAATGCTCAATAAGCTACAAAGAAACTTTCCGAATACCGGTAAGCTGTTTTCCTCAAAACATATACTTAGCCCAGATCAGAGAGGAGCTTTAAATAATAAATTTCACAAGGAAAATGTTCTGTTAAAAAACATTCAATGTATTATTTAATTAACAAAGCTTTCAGTTAATATTCCCTCCATCCTTCAGGTCCCAATGTGATTAGTTTCCAATAAGGTAAGAAACCAGTAAAAATGCTTAATTTGTACTTGAGCTACATCTAATATTAACAAGTTATATTTTGTTTTGAAATTTCCTTGATACAGTATTATAACAGTATTTAAGTTTAAGTAGTAATATTTAAATATTAAAGTTGAGACTTAGTTAAAATCAACTATTTGACTAATCTTCGACCAAACAGGAGCTATGACTCTATAATAGACCAGACGATAAAAGTAAGAAAAGGTGGGATAAAGAACTGTTACACTCATTGTCTACTGGCATTTAAATACGAGAGAAAAAGAGACCAGAGGGTGTTATAAATGTAAAACATTCACCTTTGCTCAAGGAGACCATCAAAAGTTACATTCATGTTTTATGTTCCACTCTTTGACTGTTAAGTTCTTTCTACTAATGAATATTTTTAGTAAAGTTCTTTCTACTAATGAATATTTTTAAAGTCTGTTGATTTTAAACACGAATATATTCCACTGCAGTGCGTTTGCATTCATAGAAAATGCGAAAGAGGAAATAAAAATATATGAGATAATATTCCGGTACATATATTTATAATTACCGCTTAGACCTAAATATTTGTACCTTAGTAAACTATACTTTTGGATTTACATTATTTCGACTAAGTTCATTTAGCAATATTTATTTAGTAGTTGAATTTTAGCATCCACCATTTACCGAACTATCAGTGATTTTGGAATATATCAAGGAAATAGATTTTGACCTAGCATTGCACTTGTTTAATTGTTAATGATAAATCAACCAAAAATAATTTATGCTAAGTATTGGATTAAAAATAAAAACCAATGCGAATGCTTGAATATGCATTTGTGGCATCTGGCATTGACAGTGAGGTGGGATAATAATATAATAAGGAAACTATTATCATAAAATGTCAATTGATAATATAACTGTTCAGTTAAGATAAGATCCGTTGATATAATAACTCAATGACGTAATTTTATTTTAACGTTTTCCCTTTCTTCAACAGTTATACCCTAAAATTATAAAAATAATTGGCTAATTGGGGGTTTTATGGCAGAAGTTAGAACACAACTCATATTACTCTTTGGCATCTAAATTGTTTGTCTTTTAAAAATATATGAAGACTTTTAGTTGACTTTTCAATTAATTAATTTTAACTAATATACAATAGAGAGCTATAAATATTGCTGCACAACTTACAAAGGCTTGATAATACAGCTGGTTGTTCCACTCGTTTTTCTGTCGTTAATAACTGTTTGGGCATGTTATGCCAACAATGCGAACACGACGCCATAATAACAGACAGTATGGAGCATTAAACACATTACATCAGTGTAAACATTGATGTCAACTCATTAGGTAATTTATCTTTGACTTGCATTAACAAGTTGGTTTCTACCCTTAAGTGTATAACCTAAATTAAGGGTTTATTTTCAGTTTTTCTAAGATCAGTCATGTCAAAGAGTTAAAAGTATTAATTCTATCAATGAACTATACATAGTTAGGCTTATATAGTGTCATGACAATTAAGAGTTTGACTTAGACTTTGAACTGAAACTTTACTGCTTAGGTAATAATTATAAAACCCTCCGATTACGCCACTTTGAGCGATTAATCAGCAGTTTATATCAATACACCTATTCTATACTCGTACAATGGTTGCATGAGATGTCTGCACAAGAGGCAAAGTTCATGACCAACTGCCAAACTTGACTAGGCCACAGAGAAGTAAACATATTATGTTTACTTTTCTGTGATTAGGTCCCGACAAAAAAACATATTATTATAGTAGTAGTATTCATACTCTCCAAAATTTATCGTGCCTATCTAATACTCACAGTACCCATAATCTTTTAACCCTATATTTTTTATACATAATTCGCAAATTTTTTGGATCTGCAGTTCAAACAAAAGCAGGGAAACATTATAAAGTAGAATACGGAATAGCACTTTGTTAATTCAACTGTATACAAATTAAAAAGGCGTGTTTTCATAGAATCCGGGTTCAACAGGAAGAAGGTTCGATTTTTCCCTTCAAATAAAAAAGAAATTAGGGTTTTTGATCAATTTCCCTAAAGCATTTCATGTCTCATAAATGCCGTTGTCGGTTGAAAACACAAAAAAAGCATTGCCGTTGATGTTCGTGAATAAAAAATCAAACAAAGCGTAAGCCAATAAATACTATATCACCACTCATTTTCATTTTATGATGGTAGACCTTATACATTATTCACAACACTCTTCTATGAAACTTCTCCGAACATGGTACCATCAGATCTTAACATTATGCAATGGCAGCTTAGTTACATCGCGCTGTCTAAATGATGTAAAATGGGTCAATTTAATAATTCCAGCTGAAAACGCCGCACTACTTTGCAACTCTGCAACACTCGCAACAATCCAACTAACTTTAACTCGGTGTGCTCAACTAACTGTTAAATACCAACTCGAGCTCTAATTTCTTTAAGTAAAACAGAACAAAGGATGTTCTTTGTTATAATTTTTAAATAAGCGCCGTAATGTTTTTAATTAAAAGAATGATCCACTTTAAGACTTACGATTTTTGAATTATACCTAACAAGGTTTTAGTTTACAGTGGTCGCAATGACACGTTCAGCACAGAGAAAGATTTCGTCTGGTAATAAAAAATGTAGTCGAAAATATTAAACTTAATCTATTTCAGCAGAATCGTATACATCAGTTTGAAACATTCTATATTATGGATTTTTAAAATTAATTTTTTTTACGAATGAAAGTCAGTTTTGTAATTGTGTTACTGTTTCATGCTTAAACGGATGTTGTGTAAAGAAGAAGTCGCGTAAAGAAAAACAAACAACCGAATTTCTGGGAAATGTCAGGTGAGCGGTATCGCTGACGCACTTTATCGCCGTCATTGCAGCCCTCTACCAAATGTCCAACAAACAAATTGTTTTGTACATTCAATTTTTTCCATTTAAGTAATGACATTTTTAGTAAATCTCGTAATCAGGCCTTGTGTAACTTTAAATGAGAAAATATATTTGTAAACGTAACGGCATCTTCAGGTAATTATAGTTTATTTTATTGGGTGTTTTAAAATTATAACACCTATATACTCTATGTTGTTTGAGAATGAGAAGTCTGCTTTTAAATCTAATACAAAATTTTAATCAGGCCTATTGATAACTATAATATAATTGTTTATATAGCTTTTTTTTAACAAATTCTGAAACTTTGAATTGTAATAGTAATTAGTAATGCGTGTGCTTATTCTGTCTTCCACTGACATCTTCATCAATAATTGCCGTGTAAAAGTGGGCCAAAATTATAAGCGAAAAGAGTGTGATGCTACGAACGCAGAAAGAAGTAAGAAATAATTAACTATTGCATAAGTTTGATCCCTAGCCCAGTCACTGGATTTTAATGCGCAATGTATAAATGGAGCCTAACTACGCAAAAACTAGGATAAGTATAGGCTAACAAGAACTATAGATTTATAGTTCTTAATTTTTACGCCAAAAGTAAGGTAAACGTCTGAATTTGTACTGTTGAGGAAATCATAACTTAACAAAAGTACCCCTTCCCCATTTCGCCCATCATAAGCTAGTTTGGCAGCGCGCAGCTATATATGTACTTGTAACCTTCGTTTTAATGTTTTGGTACATATTTCATCTCAATGCATTCAAAAATGCAATAAACGGCCCCCAACATAGCCAATCCACTCGGAGTGCATTTAGCTTCGTTAATGGGTGTGAAGCTATGGCTACAACCGGCTATTTATATGATAGTGTTTACTGCATATGTCCAGTATCAACTGCAGCCCAGTTTATAGGATATAAACCTAAAATAACGGGCTGTATGTCTCGGGGGCGGCGCGGCGCGGCGGTGGCGGAACTGTGTTGGTGTAAGATAGGGGCCACCGGGGACCCAGGGCCGCCTGTCGTACATTACGGGTGAAAAGCTGCCCTGAATGTTAACTACGGATGTTAACTACAAATTGCAGTTGTCTTGCGTAATTGTTGATATCTCTTGGGCTCGCTAAGTATGAATCATTATATTTGGAAAGACGGCACTGAGAGCGCTTCTAATAAATTTACGCCTTTTACCTGCTTCTCCCACGAGACCAGGGTTGTATAAATTTTATCATTCTCTCTTCTATTGATTTAAAACTATCGCTAAGCCATTTAAGATAAAAAAATACTATAGTGATATTAGTGAGCAGTTTTCTTTCAATGAAACCTTAACAATACGTAACATTAAATAATACACTTAAAACATACTCTTCTTTTATAACATCTTTGATGGCTCATCAAATAATATATGTAAGTAACAAAAACTTTTACTACAATGACTTGAAACCATTATATAGTTTTTGATTGAACGATTCATTCAGTTAACTGAAAATAATATGGGAAAAAGGAAACATAAAAAATGTAATTGATCAAATATTAAAATCATCAAAGCATTAAATGCAATTTTATATGTATAAATAATACGTTATTCTCGTGACAGGTGCGGCAACGTTACGTTCGGCATGGTTGCTACCGAGGCGGCGGGGTTTTCCGCTTGAAGGATTTGGCTGACGCCGGAATCACTGTCGACCTATCCTGAATATATTTTATGTTCAAGCCTCCAGTCCCAACGAAACCTTTATCCTGCTTTTGGTGTTGTGCTTAAAGTAAAAGTGTAGTAACAATTTTTATCTTTTTTATAAATTAAATTTAGTAAACAATCCCGCTTTTTAAGGTGTGCTTAAAGTATAAGTGTAGTAATTGTTTTTATATTGTTTAAAAAAATAGCTTAGTAAACAATTCCGAAGAATTTGTAAGTATATGTTTGGAGCACTTTATTCATCAGGAAAAATCGTTAAAATGCGATATACTGTGTTTCTATTGTATTTACTTAATTAATATTGGATTCTAGAACAAAAAAATTGTCAAGAGGTAACATTAACCATGACTATTAACCAAACATAGGTAAAATTAACCAAATTAAATTATATGTTTATTATGTTCACGTAGATCAGTGCATGTGTGTACGTATTCCTTGCATATTATCAAATGTATACTTATTTGGAATAAATATTTCATTCATTCAACGTTAAAATAAATTAAATTTTCATTTAAAAATGTCGTTCGAAGAAACATTTATTATCACGCTCACTTCATTTTAAACCGTAATACACCAAAATTAGGATTTGGCCCCCACAATAACAAACGATTTTTAAGCTTTTTTTCAAATTCAAACGTATTTTCCAAAATTCACAAGTAAGCTAAGAAATAAAAAAAAATTTTAAATTTATTTTAAAATACTTTTAAATCATTTTAAAACAATTTAAAACAATTTCTCGCTGTAGTGTGGTTCATCACTAAAATAAATTAAATTTTCATTTAAAAATGTCGTTCAAAGAAACCTTTTATTATCACGCTCACTTCATTTTACACCGTAATACACCAAAATTAGGATTTGGCCCCCACAATAACAAACGATTTTTAAGCTTTTTTTCAAATTTAAACGTATTTTCCAAAATGAACAGGTAAGCTTAAAATTTTCTTTAAAATTTATTTTTAATAATTTTAAAACAATTTAAAACAATTTCCTGCTGCAGAGTGGGTATGTACGCGGCGCCCGCTCCGCCGCTGACCTTGGGGCCGCTCGCCCACCGGGATGGCCGCATTCTCCGGCGGGTTTTGTTTTTTGTGGGCTCTCCAGGCGTGAGAACTACACTTGCATTGTTTTATTGTGCGGTGCGCCGGCGACTGCAGGGAAATTCCTGGACATGTAATGCCGCTTGTCGCAGCAGCGAGTGCAGGGAATTCCTGGACATGTAATGCGAGTGCAGGGACATTCCTGGACATGTAAAGCGGTTTGTCGCTACAGCGAGTGCAGGGAAATTCCTGGACATGTAATGCCGCTTGTCGCTACAGCGAGTGCAGGGAAATTCCTGGACATGTAATGCCGCTTGTCGCTACAGCGAGTGCAGGGAAATTCCTGGACATGTAAAGCGGCTTGTCGCATCAGAGAGTGCAGGGAAATTCCTGGACATGTAATGTCGCTTGTCGCAGCAGAGAGTGCAGGGAAATTCCTGGACATGTAATGCCTCTTGGCGCTGCAGCGAGTGCAGGGAAATTCCTGGACGTATAATGCGGCTTGTCGCAGCAGCGAGTGCGGGGAAATTCCTGGACATGTAATGCCGCGTGTCGACCCGGTGATTATAGAGAAATTCCTCAACATAAAATCCTTTTTCGCAGCAGCGAGTGCAGGGAAATCCCTGGACATATTAGGTTCCTGGACTTGTTGAAGAATAGACATAACGCAGTATCGTGAAATATTGGAGAGTACATTTGTAAATACTGAATGTGAAACATGTACATTAGATTAAATCCTTCAAGCTTCAGTTGAGTGATCCCATTTTTTTAAATTAAATTAGTAGAATAATTTTTAAACGTAAGAATAATTCTTCAACTTTTTTCATCATTAGCAATTACGTTTGAAAATACAAACATAACTATTTAATTTATAACGATATTTGGATAGTTTTAGGTTGGAAAAGCAAAAGGAAACACAGTAAGCTGCTCAAACATTTTGTAATACAAGATGCCAAGATGCATTGTGTGATGAGTTTCTCTTGCATTCAAATAACTCAAGCAAACTAGGTCAGATTCTAACTTAGCTCTTCATCTTAAGTGCAACGATGAGATTCAATTATTAACTAATGTTTGAATTAACCAGCAGCGCGTGTCTCTATCAGAAAGGTGTACTTATTGATCTTATAATGGAAGTTGTCACTGCCACTCCTATTATTAAAAGTTATCAGTAATATGAGTATTTTACTGAAGGTTTTCCTCTAGTAGCCTTCTTTCTCATCAACTATCAAATTAAAAATGTTTTTACAAAATTAAATAAAGCTTAGGCATATATTTTGAACTAACAGTATATTTTTAAGGATGGCCTAGGAAGATATTATACATTATATACAGCAAGAGAATCTTTTTAGTGTTAATAAGTTCAGTCAATATCAAATTATTCCTAATGCAAAACTTCACAAACATTAAATAGTTTGAAATCTAGCACATTCAAAATTGAAATCAAAACAGATGAGCCAGTGCGGAGAAATATTTTTTTAGTGTTAATAAGTTCAGTCAATATCAATTCACTTCAAATGCAAAACCTCGCAAATATTATATAGTTTTGAAATCTAGTACATTCAAAATTAAAATCAAAACCGATGAGCCAGTGCGAGGAAGAGATGTTGATAAACATATCCCGCTGGCTGCGGGGTGGCGGAAGAATCAATCAAGTTCAATGTGTCCGGGGGTGAGGGTTGGGGAATGGGGAGGTTTGATGCGAAACCCAAAAAGTGATCCCAACCCATCCCCTTGACGGCGTCATTTATCTCAAGCATCATTTTTTATCCTTATACACAAAAGTGACTAATAAAACCTTAGTCGGGTGAGAAGGCGTGCAGGTGAATAGAAATTTCTCATCAACTCCTGTCAATTCCGTTTATTCCTTCAGCTTCAATATTGATTACAGAGAGTGGCTCGGATTTTCTGATAAATAATCGAGTTCACTGTCACAATGGAAATTTTTATCAACTAAAAAATATCATCAGATTACGAAAAATAAATTTTATCTTTTTCATCACATTACAGTATTTCTTCTTAAAAATTGTGAAGTATGATAATTTTTATTCAAGGTTATATTAAATATTGACAGTTAAATGTTCAATACTAAAGCTGCTCGAAGGATATGATCAACTCTAAGTTTGAAAACAACGGTATTATTGCCATAATGCTTAATTTTGGTTGTGACGTTTTATAGAAGTCATATTCACTTTAATTTCCTTTTTGGTTTCAATTGTGTTAGCTATAAGCCGATTTGTTAATAATTTTTTGTGGTTACAAAAAAAGAGAGGAGACTCCTGCAGTTATAAAAAAATAACTACATTCATGCAATGTACAATGAAAGCAGGAAAATCGTCGATTTATAGCTCCAGCTGAAAATCGTCACTTTATCCACACAAGAGAACCACAGACTTTTGATGTTTGTGGATTTGACCGGGACAAACTGAAGTGACCACTTTTGTCACCATCATGCTCGCCCGACAAACGGTACATTTTCTAGTGTGGTATTCGACCTTAGAAGATTTAAGGTTCATAGTTTTGTTAAACATGAGATAGATTTTTTGAGAAACCCGGACAGAGTCTCGAACGCCATTGTAACCTACAGCATATGCCTTTTAGTATTATCAGGATTTGAAAAGATTTAGTTGCATAATGAGTCTATCACGCATGGTAATAAATAGCAATACATTACATTTAAGACGATTAGCAATTTCAATTCAGAATGTAGATTTTTATAACTAATATGACAAATGTAACGGCAAACAGTAAAATTTTTGATTAGCTTGTAAAATTGTTGATTAGCTTGGGGCTATGAGACTCCCAGAATCAATTAATTAGATGAGGTACTCACTCTTGAGCGTGGTGGCGGTGGTGTAGAGGAGGCCCTGCACCGTCTGGGAGCTGTGGTGCAGCAGACTCTGGAAGTCGCTGCGGACCCGCCTGTGTAGCCCGAGCTCCAGCTGGGGCGTGCAGCAGCTGTGGCGGGACCTGCATATCGACAGTCTCGACCCTGCAACACGACACGACACGACATCAGCGACACGACAACACGACAACACTGTAGCTGTGGTGCAGCAGACTCTGGAAGTCGCTGCGGACCCGCCTGTGTAGCCCGAGCTCCAGCTGGGGCGTGCAGCAACTGTGGCGGGACCTGCATATCGACAGTCTCGACCCTGCAACACGACACGACACGACATCAGCGACACGACAACACGACAACACTGTAGCTGTGGTGCAGCAGACTCTGGAAGTCGCTGCAGACCCGCCTGTGTAGCCCGAGCTCCAGCTGGGGCGTGCAGCAACTGTGGCGGGACCTGCATATCGACAGCCTCGACCCTGCAACACGACACGACACGACATCAGCGACACGACAACACGACAACACTGTAGCTGTGGTGCAGCAGACTCTGGAAGTCGCTGCGGACCCGCCTGTGTAGCCCGAGCTCCAGCTGGGGCGTGCAGCAACTGTGGCGGGACCTGCATATCGACAGCCTCGACCCTGCAACACGACACGACACGACATCAGCGACACGACAACACGACAACACTGTAGCTGTGGTGCAGCAGACTCTGGAAGTCGCTGCAGACCCGCCTGTGTAGCCCGAGCTCCAGCTGGGGCGTGCAGCAACTGTGGCGGGACCTGCATATCGACAGTCTCGACCCTGCAGCACGACACGACACGACATCAGCGACACGACAACACGACAACACTGAGCTGTGGTGCAGCAGACTCTGGAAGTCGCTGCGGACCCGCCTGTAAAAAATCTGAATCTAACTCTTTGAAATTCACTCCACTTGATTGGACACTCAACACACGACTGAACAAATACCAAGACAACTTTAAAGCAGTACGGAGTTACTAAACTAAAGCAATGTTAATTCAGACAAAATCCCCTACTTAGCTTCTGAAACGCGGAGGGCCCTATGTGAGATGCATTTAATTTGAAGCGTGTACGAATGAATGATGATCGTAGAATGAACGAGAAGTCTGATGTTGCCTTTTTACCCGGTGATTCATTAACCAAACCATTAATAGTCCATTATGAAAGTCACCTGGGTCCACTTTCATAGAACCGAGAACAGAGTATTATCGTTAAGTGCTATGCATTACTTTCTTTTGATATATTTTAATAATGTGGCCAGAAGTAAAAATCAACAAGCTAATGAACATTTTTTGAGCTTCCTGAATTTTATAAGGTGAATCCTCGTTCCTACTATGTAACTAGTAAACGTCAAAAAATTAATTTTTGTTTCAATTGTTTTTCATAAGTATCTAGAAAATTCAAGTTTGTTCTACCCTTCTACCATGATCATGACTCTCGGTTTGAGGACGAAGAGGGAAACAAACTTCGAGTTAGTAAGATCTCTGAGTTTGTTAAAATCAACTCCAGAACCCGTGTTCGGCAAACACACGAGCGAGAGGTGAGAGGTGGGACTGGAGCGTGCTGATCCACAGGTGAAGTGCTGCTGATACGTGATAATAGAATCAGCAGCTGAGGATTTACGAGCGGTATTATCCCTCTGCAAGTCTCTCCTGTTGATCAGACTCACGTAAAAAGGGTATCGTCTTTTTTATTATTGTTTGTTGTATAACAATAAAATTCTTTTACAGCACAGTTGTGAATTTTTACCATCCTGACAAACTCTTCTTGCTTTTAAACGGAGCACATGTTAAAACTACTTTCGGTGATATTATTTTAAAATGTCGGACGGAACTATTTTATTTCAGATTTTCTTATGAAATGGTAGAATGATTAACACCCTGGATTGGCATAGGCAAGTTTATCGTTTATCACTTGTTCACTTTTCACAGACTATTTGCAGAATACGTTTCAAAAAAGATGTATTTAAAATAAACCATGCGCAAGCTTTCAAAATGAAACATAAATGCTCCGTATTCTCTGGGCAAAAACGATACAATACCACTTTCATTAAGCACTTCAATAAACTAAACTAATCAAGTGTGATTGGACGACAGAGTAGAGTGTTTGATTGAGCCGCTTATTGAATGGAATGTCCCCAAACACCGGCGGCCGTTGACAATGTGGTGCAATCGCGCCGCGCCATGTTGACAAACAGTGGAAACTGCACTGTAAACATCCCACTATTGAAATACCACGTGGAGATTTATTCGTAGTACTGAAAAGATAAGTGGGATAATTGCTCTACTGTTTATTGTCCTTTTGTGTTTTCAACTGTTAAGTTTGTGCAGAAGTGTTTTATGTGCAGTGTTAATGTTGGTGTTGTTTCGGGGAATGTAACATTGTTTGTTACTCATGGCTAAAACAAAGTGGGTTTTAATTAACCTGTTTGTGGTTTTTGTAAGTTTATTTTTTATATAAGGGTAGAAACCAAACACAGGCGTAATTGGAATAAGGAACAATTATGAAATGAACATTACAAATTGTTTTTCCATGATTTAAATCTTATTCCCGTTACATATAAACCGGTCTTATTCCCGGGAATCGGAATAAAGAGCAATTATGAAATTAACATTACATATTGTTTTCCTATAATTAAATCTTATCCCAGTAAAATTATCTAATTATATCCCGACGAATGCAATGTGTGTTCATTCTTCAGAGTGAGAATGTTGAAACATGTTAATGTACAGGTCTCTCGCAATATAGAGAAACCTAGTTTGGTTAGATTATTGTTATCATTTTATAATTGCTTGATTATTATAATTTCTTCGACCAAATGTTTATAAAAAAATTTATCATTAAACTGAAATAGAGGAAGTATCCGTCATGAAGCGGATGGTGTATGAATCGAAATCCTCTCGGCTTCAACACAATTAATTACCTTTAACTGTACTTTCTTTACGAATATGAAATACACAGAATGATTCTATATTCTTGTTGTGATCATATCCAAACTTCTTTAACTCTCAGGCTACATGAACACAACTCACAAAAGTCTATTTTACAACAATAATGTAGGCTAAACGTTAAACTAAGCTACGACATTACAGAATCATTGAACTATACAATTTTAATTTCCGAAAATCCTTTGACAACAATAAAACCGGATGATTGACCAGTCAGCACTCAGCAGCACACGGCTGTTATCCGCGGCCACGCGTGCTGTTTGGTGTTTGCAGCCGTTACTGTAAACATCACGTGACCATCGCAATAACAAACGGAACCGTGACTCAGGCTGCGGTGTGTCATCGGGAACGGAGTGACCATTAAGTGTGCCATTTAATTTAAACAAATTTAAGACGCTTTCTTAAAATTAAGTCATAAATGGCTTTCAAAATTAAAGCATTTTTTTCATCAAATACATTTTGGCAAATGGCAAGTAATTTGGAGCAAGCATATGGTACGTACGTATCCAAAATGGCATATAGTATTTACATACTTCTATAATGCTCTTCAACAATTTAACTGACGGTCATGTAACATTTCTGAGCAAGATATCGTTTTCTGAAAATTTAACAATGAATGTTTTGTAGATGTTAAGGATTTTTAAGACTGTTTCATATATGTAACTGCAAATCATATGTTTTGTTAAATAAAACTATAGTCTTATGGTAATTCATACACAAATTGATTCATCCTTATATCACGTGGTGTTATATTGAGCGACCGTTAACCTAAACAACGCAGTCATGCAGTGTCTGTATGTAGTAATTATTATAGTTCAATTACAACAGCACAGGGCCAACAACCAATAACAATTAGTACTCCTAGTTCAATTAGTGTCTATTACAATACGCCATTTAGAACCTAGTCTCGTCGTTAGGCTTTGTTCTCAATCCGAATTAATATTCTCAATATTAAAGTGTAAAATATACCTTTGTTAAAACTAACTACTAAAGTTACACCTGGTATATATATTTAATTTCGTAAGGCGATTCTTTGCGTCAAAATTGTGGGCGTCTGGCAAGTCGTAGAAAGATGGGAGAGGGCTTAAATTAAAGGTCTTTATTCCGTGATGGCGGTAAAAATAATGAAATTGCTTGAATTTCACTATAAAATGAGAAATAACGTGAAATATCTGCAATTTAAAAAGCATTGGATCTAAAAACGTCTGCTTTGTTTACATAAAACATGTGATGTTGATATTTGATTGAAAACCATGTGGATGGTTAGATATCAATATAAGGTAGATTCAGTTTGCTATGAAGGTATTTTGTACTATAATAAATAAGGATTGTTTGAATTTCCCTCATTAGGGGCTTTTAGCCCCTTCAAGCCACTAGTTATAATTTAAAAGCATATATTTACCAGCTAACACGGCACCTTGTTGTGTTAATTTACCTACATTTCATTTAAATATTTTCCCGTCGTATATTGGTACATTACTGTTTTCCAAAATTTACCCAATCATAGGTTGATACATTTTGTTTCATATATATACTAAAGTCTAAAAACCGAGTAAATCTTCCAAACCACAACGCTTGGAATGAGTGTAGAATGTTTATCAGCTAATTATCGGAGTCCCAATCCTCCTTAAATGTTTTCATCTAAGATTTCAACAGCGGGACCTCACGCTGGTCACAGCTACACAGTAACAATAAACATATCGGCCCAGATGGCAGGAGCAGACGAGCAGACGCACTGCGGTGTGAGGGCGAGCCAAGAAACCGCACCGTCTCATGACTACTGTGCTACCCTCGACTGTTGCCACCACCTAGATCATGTATGATAAGAATATGATTGTTGGGGGTAAATACAATTGTAAAAGTTGTTACTATATGTTTAATTTCGGTACAAGATGCTTACTTTGTAAGTTTAGTGTTGTTAAACTAAACCTTCATTAAAATACTGCATGTATTTTACTTAAAAATGATCATCAATTTTCAATGATATTTTATTCAATTTTCAACCATTCAGAAAATCAATAAATCTTTACTAGCAGGATAGTTTATTCTACTGTTGATTTTTTCTTATCTCTCTAGATCTAGATCATGTCATGTGGCTGTATATATGTTATTGCTTGAAATATCAAAATTTAGACGGAGAACTGAAAGTATTTATGATTCTAACAAAACGAACTGTAGTGTAGAGTTCATTTATTCATGCAGAAAAAGTTGTCATAAATACAACTTATTTGAATAAAATTTGGTGTTGAAGTTAAATTCAAAATTACGGCGATGACAATGTTGTAGGGTTCTAATTAATGAGAAATTGTATTTTCTTAGTTCTCAGACAGTAAACATTTTACTTTTACTTTAATAATTATAATGCTATGACCCGATTAGGGGTTTTTTTACCACCAGCCCTCAGTTACTTTTTTCATATGGTCACATCTCTCCATTCGCTTTAAAGTACGTCCTTGATGCACGACTAATGACGATTCAATGCTTCATGTTGAAAGTTGTCTGATTCAAACTCATGTACGTAAGGTAAGTCTTAAGAGTTTCCATCACTGGAAGTGAAGGTGTGTGGTGGAGAGAATTCATCCCAAAAGACCGATGTGTCTTCGTGACTAATCAGCTTTCTGCAAATCCCGCGGTCGTTTGGTGTCAAATTATGTGAGGTAATTCTAAAATGAGTTTCTTTTTTTATAGCGTCGTCACAGTTTAAATGAACAAGTCTGTTTTTAATCCACAATTTCAATTTATTTAAATATATTTTCCAAAGCTCTCGTCAGTAAAAGAAACCCAGTACATGGATGTAAATCCTTTAATTCGGTACCAAAACAAGTATTCAAATGCTATTCTTGATGATCAATACAGATTCACAGTCAAGCAATTCTTATGGGACAAAAATCCAATCACCACTGATGAAGACTCTTAAGCGACTTCCTCCGGAGCTGAAGAGCCACAATGAAGACCACAGGAGGACAATGACGACAGTGACAGACAGGAGATGATACAGGGTGAGTCACAATGCAGGATGCGGGGGCGAGGAAGGCCAACATCAATCTCACTAGACACTCCACACAGACGCGTCCGCCGCGTGCGGTACGTCGCGCGTCGGGCGATGAGGAAGTGGCGAATAAGTACTTGTACTTGTCTGATTCAAACTCATGAATGTAATATAAGTCTTAAGAGTCGCCATCACCGGAAGTGGCGGAGTGTGTGGAGAGGATTCATCCCAAAGGACCGATGTGTCTTCGTGACTAGTCAGCTTGTTCGTTGAGGGCTTCAGCAGAAAAAGGAAGCAAGTTGGAGAAAACTTCGATAGGTTTTATTAAAAATTTAAATATATCGGAGTGTACAAATGTTGCTCTCAACAATACAATAACAGTTAATTACTATTTAATATTTAAATGCCATTTGAGTTATAATTATTGTTTTAACGTTGTCGTTTACTTTTGGAACGCAATGCGTGCATGTATAGTCAAGTCAAATAATAAGTTTGAACGAGTTTTATTATATCAAGTATACATTAAACGCACTTTTTTTATTTAAAAAAATCATTAAAATTGTTCCTACAGTTTTATTGCAATTTGTTACTACAATTGTTAATCCAGTGTTAACATTTTTGTGTGTTAGAATTCTGGAAAAATATAGAGGCATGGAAAAAGCTAAAATGTGAAGGTACAATAAATTAAAACTACAACTTTGGCGTCTCGAACGATTAATCACTTTTTTTATATCTGATGTAGGCTAACAACTAAGCAAAAGAAGCTGAGAATCCAAGATGGCGCTTATCTAAGAGCAGCAGATACTCCACAGAGTAAACAGCGGCGACAGAGAAAGATATACGACACAGAGTAGCAACATTCGTTGTGAAAAACAAATAAACTGTTGTATAAACATGGCGGGCTCTGTCGAGCATCCACTAAACCAAGGTTTAACCGCCGGAAATACGAACACCACCGCACCTGCGATTGAGAGCGGCTTAATATCAATATTTTCATTTAGTTTAATACAAGTTCCGTTTTGCAAAGGTAAAATTATTCTTCAGCTAGAAAAAAACTGTAAATAAGTTTTTTAGAGTAAAATAGATTAAGTTAAGTTTAGTAGATAACAAACAAATTAGAATTAGTTCGGTTTTATTTTTGGCTACAATTTTATTCAGTCTTCTTAAAAATTACTCGACATTTTAAGTCACACTTGTCCTTTGGTGTGCAGGTGCAAGAAACATTATATTATAATACCAGTCGAAACAAATTGAGTATATACATTTAAAGCGATAAAATATTTAGGAAATTTATAATTTATTGAAATTAATTACTAACATGCTTGAAGCTTTCGTCAAAGCTACAGCGGCGTCCGAACAAAGTGTAATACTGTATGAATAATATTTTTTTGTTCGTCAGCCATAAACCTAATTTAGAGTTTTCGTTTCCCTACATAAATAAATAATTGACGAAAATTTGTAACTGTTCGATGAACAATATCTGCTTCAGCGAACATTTTCGCCAGGGACGTTTGTGAATGTAGACGCGGTTCTTCCAACTTTTTGAAATTGAACGTAAAATTTATGAATTTGTCTATATAAAACTTTAAATGAAAAGAGTAAGAAATTCGTTAGTTTTACATAAAATTTTCAGTTATTTTAAATTTTTAGATGTATATTTTATTATAGGAAATATAAAACATCTTGATTTCAATCAACAGTTGGAGAGCTACGTATTGTAATTCCTGCTTAACTAGCCACCCTTAAACTTTAACCACCCGTATAACTTCCAGTGCAATAAGTGCACACGTGATCAGTCATTTTAAAACATCACATTCGTTTGACTGTACTTCATAAAAGATAACAAAACGCACATGGAAAAAAGGTTATCTTAACTAGCCGTGGCCGTGACGAGAAGTCAAACACCGCCATATTTTATTATAACAAGGCGTATCGGAATAAAAGGAAGAAAACAGAACATTGCCTCCAGCTAACGCAGAAGTTGTGCAGATGTAAAATATGCATTTACTCGTCTGTCGAGGACACTTCGAGAGCATTCAATACTACTTCAGCTCCACGACCTTTTATACAAACGTCCTCTTGAACGAGCTTATTGCAAGTGCTTCCAGTGTATTTGATCTGACTTAAACTAAAGTATCGTGCTTCCTTTTTTAGGTTGAGGGTTAAGGGATCGAAATTTGCAGAAACATTCTACCTTTGATTTCCTTATGGTAAATAGTAGTTCTAAGATTTATAGTTGAGAATTATTGTTTCTATTGGGTTGGTTTAGTTCGATTATTTGGACTAATACATTTACTAACGAAAAAGGTAGGTTACTCGAGACTATACCATGTAATTATATTGTAAAAACTAATACATTTACCAACAAACCCTAAGCAAATCCAATTTATAAACTATAAAGTATATATTATGTAATATAAAATTCGCCCCACAGTTAACACGTTGCAACCGAGGTTCTCGGAAAGATCGTCTAAATAAATAAATGATTAATCAAAATTTTCTTTGAAGCTAAAAACAAAATATAGGTATAAGCAGGGAATTTAAATTTACTTGCATTTTTTATATTTCATGTATTCACCCGAGCGTTGGTTTGCTTCGGTCTTAAAGTACATTTACAAAATTAGCATTTTCATAAGACATTAAAATATTATTTGTGTGTCTAAAGTATAATATTTTTTTCCAATGCATCATAATTTGTAGGTTTAATTTTTCAAGTTCAGTAATGGAAAAAAGATTCGGTATGTAACAAGTAGGTATATTATTATTATGTTTAATCAATGTTTTGGCAAAATATCAAAAATAAAACATTTTTTATCTATTAGAACCGAGGGTTAGAGATAATCAACACATATTTTCCTGAAGCAGTTAATACACTTTTAGATAACGCACGGTCCGAAGCTTAGGGAAAATTAAACGATTAACTCGGTTTTCATGCACAGTAAAGATTATTATTCGCTCGCGTTTTCCCCTAAAACAAGCACGGTAATTCTAGCAGGATATCCTGTTATTTCGGCCAAATTACTATGATTACTTCTAATCGCTTTGCTAAACCGGGAGACTTTCAATTTATTTTTCGTAATAAGCAAGTATTAAACATCAGAGACACAACTACAACGTAAAAAACATTGGAGTAATTAGTAAAATATGTTGTGAAATTATCACTAAAAATATTTAAGAAACGCTTTTCGCTTTTCTATTAAAATCATCGTATTATAGATTATTTTCTTTAGAACTTAGGGTTTTTGACGTAGTTTCAAGGCTTAGCTCTTAATGTACATACCAATTTCAGGAAAAAAAATATTTTTTTAAGTATCGAAAAAATATCTTTTAAATAATATTATTAGTCAAACATTTATGTACTCCCACACACATTCTCTCATACTTCACGACTAGCAACACGTACTGAGTATTACATAACCAACAATAAACGCGAACTAAACAAAGACACAACGAACAATTCAGCAAACACAAAGAAATTGTGAGAATTCCCACGCTGGAGACAAAAGGGAAATTAAACGTCTGGACAATTAATTTGCATAAGAGCCGTCGTGTCACGTCCATATACAACACGTCTGAGTCTGGCCGCAGCAAGACGAGAGGCAGGGAAACGCAGTAACAGCTGTTGGGGCTTTGTTACAGTGAAGGACTCGAGGAGACAATGCCTTGTTTAATTTGTCCCCTCGGTAGATCAAGAATCGGGTCGACGCGGCGCCTTGAATATTTATTTCAATTTCAAAATTATAACGATCACCGAACTGCTGATGTTAGTTTCTGTTTATACCGAGTGTTTTAAGGGTAATTGAGCAATAGCAATGCTAATAGAGTTGATAATGCACCTACCCTCTCACGATTTTTTAGATTACATTTCCTTCTACCATTTACTTGTCTGAAAATAACGTTTATAGTTTAGCATTTATAATTAACAATAAATATTCCCTGCTAATACCAACATTTTGTTTTTAGCTACAAAGGCTATTTCGATTAATCAATTATTTATTTAGATTCTCTTTTCGACATTTCAGAGAAATGAATATGCAGCACCGTCCAGTGGTATCAATGACAAGCAATACAAAATTGTAGTTTTGTCCTTAAAATATACATAAGGGCCAGTTAAGATATTTATATTAATAATCCACACCCCAGGATGCAAGTAATAATCAATGATAATGCAATTGAAATCGCACTGAGTCCAGTTCATGTCGTACTACTGAAGCTTCTCCATAGAGCATGATTAATGATAAACAGACTTACTCTCTGTTGGTCCTCCTTGAATGTTGGTGTGCAATTATCCACTCATTTTCTCATTTTACAAGGGCTATGTTCAGTCTGCGTCATTAACTGTTCAACTGTTCTCTGTTAAACTTTGCTTAAACATGTATACGTAATCATGATTAATTGAGCTATGTATATTTTATACAGGTATAAAATTAATCCGTCGAAAATTGATAGGCCAAGAGATCAAAGAGGCAGTTATGGCCACCTGGAGGATTTCACCAGAGTGGTGGGAGTCTATGAATTACCATGATTCTGCACGGTGGCGGCGCCATTTTGCCTGAAGTATCCAAGATTTGTGTCACTATTAATACCGAGGCCAGCGACACTGGCGCGACGGGACGTTAGCGGGTAAATCAACAACTATTTATTTACATTGGCAAACCGCCACGCCACTGTCTGGACATTCTCCTCTTGGCGAGTCCTTTTTGTCGTGTAACAGAATATGAGGAGAATTGGGCCTTAGATCCTATTGGGTAAGAGTGTAAGAGAAGTAGGTGGTGTAAAATGGATATTTAGTATTATATTTATTTGTAGAACAAACAAATATATATTAATTTGTTTTCATATTTATTTATAGTGTTTTATTTATTTATTTAGTTATTTTTTCGGCATTGCATATGCCTTGCATGATACACACTGTGTAAACTATGAAATCCAAATTCACTTGTTCCTACAAAACTGTTCCGACAAAAAAGCGCGAATCGCTTAGAAATAATGCACTTTTACGTTCACCGATATTTGTACTGATACTCTTCTAAAAATAAAACAGGCTCTGCTGGAACTTGGTAGATAGGAATAAAATTGTTAAACAGGTGTAATCTTAAGCTCAATATTATAAGTTATGAAAGTCATTGGTCAAATTTGGTTAGACTTGACCATTCAAAATGTATATTAAAACCATTAAAAAGATTGACTGTTGCGGACCGGCACCGGTGCCGATTGGAAAAGTCAGTTTCCCATTAATAATTTAAACTAAATTAAATTATGACATATTTATCTTTTTAGTTATCGGTGAAAAGGGTTTTTTGAGTGAATGTAAAACAAACATATGTACGTTGTTCCATTACAAGAGTCACCAGGACTCAATAAAAACACGCGCATTAAACAACTTGTCCACCTCCTTCTATCTCGCAGATCGCAGACCTGTTTGATACCCTCGCCCTCCACAGCGGGCCGGTCCGGGTACGATCGCTACTTTCTCCCCCCCGGGGCGCCGTCCATGATCCTTTGTACAGCGACTAACAAATACAGGAAGTCCCTGGTTGGCTACTTGCACTCTCAACGTTTTATGCTTAGGATTCACTGCGTCAAAATTATCGCAGAAGTATCATAGGCCAGTGATAGGCTACCAAGTCGATTTACAAAGCTATATATTATTTTTTAATTGTGCCTAATTCTACAGTTGTTGCAATAAACGTACTACGAGTATCTTAGAACCGTGATAATAAAAATTCTAACTGGAAACTAAAAGCAATTTGAGTTTATAAAATAAAACCAATATAGCCTTATCATCCAATATATTGGTTGGGCACGTTGTATTTATTTACCTCTACAACTTCGGTTTCACTAAATTAATTAACCTGCACTCTCGAAAAACATTTGCTTAAAAAAACGTAGACCTACTTGAACAATCAAGTAGGCTATCCAATCACGCGAGAACGCATAACGGGCAGTTGAGTATTTAATATCTCAGTCTTATTAAACATTTCGAATAATTTAACGCCATATATGCGAAACAATAAAAATAAATACAGGACATCTAGTTTATTCAAGGGATAAATAATTTATAAATTCTTAAGAACCGCAACAAAGCTAAACGCCCAGTGCGATTTATGACTACATGTAACATTGAAGTGAAACAACAGCCGTCGAGTTAATATATTTTACGGCGAAATCCAAGCGTAATCGTAAACGGCGTGGAATTGTGTCATACAGACTGGAATTCAAAACGGAGGGGTTTACAAGCTGTGACAAACAAGAAGATTTCTGCTCTTCGTGGAAATTAGATATTCGTTCTCTTGAAATGAAATAAAATTATATATAAATAAAAACTATTTCATGGAAGTTTTGGAATTTTTCTCAAAATCGTACTAGGTCCCTAAATTGAATCGGAGAGGCAACTAATCTTCATAGATGTGTTTCAAAGGATGTTTATTTTATCTGTTTCAATAGAAAAGCATGCAACTACAGTGATCAGCAAGTTTTCTGTTTCCGCCCTCACTATTCAGAGGAGCTGCACACAAATAGTAGAAGTCCTAAAGCCACAAAAGGTCCAAACTAAGGCAATCTTAATTTCTAGACCCTAGGGGTTCGGTAAAGGGCGAAGGGCTAATTTTAAATTGGTGCTGCGGAACATTCATGACAATTATAAACATCAGCATATTTTGGTATAACCCCTACTTATACAGGTAATATTTGTAAAACCACAACAAGTAAAATATTTTTTCTGAAATTATTTATGGCGTTTGAATATTAATTACCTACATAATATTACCTACATTAGACCATAACAAAAATCAATTACTATCGTATTCCGGACAATCATTGACTTATACACAGTCGAGGTTTTTAAAAAGCTATTATTGAAAAACATAGTATGTTAAAAAAGAGTTTAATTGCAAATGTAATGAATATTTTGTTTGCTTCATGCCTTAGTACTACCGCTAAGAATGCACAGCATGATTCAATATTACTTCACCAGGGTGAAATGTGTTCCAATGACAGTTCAGTGATAAACAGTGTCACAACTTCCAAAACCTTTATGAGATTTTGTGTTCACATTGTTCGCATTACGAAAACGAGGGTTTCAATGTGCAATAACTCGGTGAAGTTTTGCCTGCAAAAACAGCAGTCGAGGAAGTTCCGAGCATCACAACAGCAGCAGCAGCAGCAGCGGTATTGGAGGATTACGCGGCAAAGACGGCTGTATAACGGGGGGGAGATTAACCATGCTGCTCTCACAACCACATTTATACGCTCGCTTTTCCAGCCGTGGAGTAAATACCTTCCACGCTAATGCCACGATGTGCAGGGTTTTTTTTAATTAATCGACTATCTATGTGTTAGCATTTTACAAATTAATATTTCTATAATATCAATCGTAACTGTCGAAATTTAATTGCATTTCTGGACAGCAATCATTCCTAAGATATTGCAATCACTACACAAACCACATTTAAAGTTACACACCACTGGGAACATAAATTTAAATTATTATTTAATACGATTTTTCGACTAGGATCTCCTGTAGATTGCCCTAATAATTCCCACCTCACATACTTATTATTACTTAAGTACTTAAAAAATTATTTATTTTATAGAGTCGTTAAACTCCAACTCTAAGAGCAAAACTCATTTTAACTTATTGCATTTTTGATGTGGATTTCTTCACGAGTAAAACGTATTGAATTGAAAGGTTAAGTTCAAGTGGACTTTGTATTTTTATCGCTAAACCTCGAGAGCCGACGAAGTGAGCAGTGTTAAATAATCCACTTACCGCTAATGCTGAAGGGGAGGTTTCAAGACACTGCTGAGAAGATACAATAGTCCTCTTGTAATGCGCAATTATAAGGGTGTTGGTCGGAAATTATTTTCATAATTTTTCTCCCATTATTCGTTTTTATGTTGAGACGATAAAAGTAAATTTGTCGTAAATTATTTTCTGTAAAAACTAAGAGAGCTACAGAGGTCCAAAGTGCCAAAAAAAGGCCAAAAATGACAATGTTGGCAAAACTCCACAGGACCGTTTGTTCTACTGGGCTTATATTTTGGGAAGTTTTGTGATTCATTACTACAGTATCTAGAACCTAAAATAAAAATAAAAACCTGTTATTGAAAATTATTTTTTTTAACTTGGAATATTGTTTTAATTTGAAATGTTATAGCTTAAAAAGCAACTATGGTAATTTGGAGGCCTGTCAATAGCCTACCATTCAATGCCCTAAAAATGTTAATTTTTAAAACTTTTCCCTGTGGTACCAAGTCGTACCAAGAAATGAAACTTTGCGCCTGCATAATATGGTTAGGCGACCCGTATTACACAAATGAATGTTACCTGCTGCATTCATTTCCCCCCTGCAGCAGGTGAGGGGCTCCTGCTGCACCCCTCAATAAAATACACTAACATTAAAAGGAAAGAATTCTAATTTCATTGCAAATGTCCGCAAAAATCCAAATCAAAATATAAAATCACCATCACCAACAATGAATTTCATAGAAAGAATTCTAATTATTGGCCAAACAACACTCTTAATGAAATGTGAGCTTTATTTAATTATTTTTTGTAGAGACTTTTTTAACCGTATATTTCCTTCTCTTTTAATGAGAAATCGAACAATTGATTCATCGACAGTAAAATTATCTTAACAAGGATCAAAGCCATTTCAGTGAAACCAGCTAAAATAATTATCATATCGACAAAAGCTTAGGTGCCAACTGACAGTTACTAATTGCTCGTTCAACAATCAAAGCGATGAAAGGGTTTATAAATTTGGGCACCAAAGAAGCTTCTGAGAAAATTACACAGGCAGGTGAGCTGAAAGGATTTATTTCTGGAGATACTGTAACAGAGGGGTTGCGGTGCTGAACTCGGACAAGCAAGACCAATAATTCCTGAAGTCCTGCACTAGGATGGTTCAATGGCGTGGGTGACCACGGGGAAACCGCAGAGTCCAAGAGGGGGAGTGATGGGCAGGGTGGGGGGAGGGGGAATATAGGATAGGAATACAGTGAGGGGTTGGAAACAAGGTCAGTCGAACATTTATTTGTGTCTTTAGAGGGGTGAATTTCATGCGGATGAAATACACGTAGCTTAGGGCACGATTTTTATTTGTTTTATTTTTTATTTAATATACAGATAAAATATGTAACAAAAGGGTGTACGCCGATGAAATGCTCATTAGCTTGGGGTACGATTATTACTTGGTTAATTTTTGACTTATTACACCAATTTCAATATGAAGTGCGTAGAAAATCAGCAGGACTAAATAATAAAAAGAACACTTTTTGTATAAAATAATTACAAAAGGTATTTTTCATCAGGGTTTTAATTAATCAAATAAAGAATTACTACATTTTAAAGGCACATTTGGTTAAAAATGACGTTTGCAGCTGCAATATATTTATTAAATTAAATTTACTCATGCAAGTACAGCAATGCAAACATTATCATTGCAAAATCTAGCAACTATGTTTAGTCTGTATTATATCTTTGTCAGGTCAAGATTTGTGGGGTTTTCTGTGGTCGTTCGACGAATAAAATGAAAACCCAGGACTGTGAAACTGAGAACACTACAATATAATTAATAGTTAAGCTCATGAATATTATAATTTTAAAATAGAACTTCAACATTCTTACATATACTAACCACAAATAAGTCATAATTTAATAAAATTTCTGTTACATTGCTCACTGCAAAACTGTTTGACTAACTTGGACCAATAAATAATCCTTACTGAACAGAAGAAAATGCGCTTGGAAGAAATGCAGCAGCTAATTACCAAGAGACAGCAACTCAGACAAACGCCCTCGCGTCAACGACACTAAGCCTCTCAACTTGGCGACTCAAGACTAATGCTTTTGTAAAACAAACCACAATTACTTTAATTACGTGCGAATAATTACTCCATGCAGTAAGCAGACGGGCCTAACTGTATATAAACAAAAACCCTTTTATTTTGAATTCAAGCTATATTTTAAAGGCGGTTACCTCTGTAGACTTCATGTGTTAATTTATATTATGATTGAGAGCAATACAAATTGTTTATGACCGTTTATAGACGTGAAATATCGGGTAGCACCCGATACAATTTTCCTTCAATTTGATATAATCTTGCCTGTTGAGCATATAAAATGTACCGTTCAATACATCTGGTATATTTAAAGATTTTATTATGAACTAGCTGATGCTTTGCCCGGGAAATTATTTTCTTATTATCGTATTCTTTCTTAGTGCTGCATTCTGTTTGTAACCATAGTAGCTATTTCCAGTGGTAACCATAGTAACTATTTAAAAAGCACTTGCAAAATCCTTGACATGGGTCCCTTTTGGATAATCCTGATCCTAATAAGTCCTTAAAGATATCAAAACCAAACTACCATAGTGCATATCATGAGATTCTAAGCTTTAATTTGACACTAAAATCAAGTGTCTACAACATGTAGTTTTTTCTGTAGCAAGAAATATACCAAAAATTAAAAACAACTCTCTTTTTTTAAATATTCATTTTGATAGTGATTAAAATTCTTTTCAAGTACTTTCTGCTTATACTTGGTGGCATACATTTACGAGCTTCTTAATTAGTAAAATAAAACAGCTGATCACTTATTATTCATATAAAGGAAAACAGCTGATCACTTAGATTTATCATTCTTATAAAGGGAAACAGCTGGTCAGTAATTAGAAGATTTGTTTTAATACCTAACAATTATTTTAATAATTTAAGTTCGGTCATTATAAAATGCACAATTGCAATAAAACTAAACTTTATGGCATTCTCGTAGAGAAATCGTGCGTTCGTTTATTTATGTCCAATTAAATCCCATTTAACTGCATTTTACCAGGTCAACCATTTTTTGTACTCTAATTTTTTACGTTTTTACATGATAAGATTTTTTTTCCAATAGGGGCTACATTATGTGTGCAATAGTGTATTATTCTCTTGTACAAATCGCACAAACAGTTTTCTAAAGAAGATACTGTTATGTAAGGAAATATAAAATTTACAATACAGTAGTACATTTGTTTTAATACCGCAGTGTAACATTAAAGCACTCAACAGTAACGGGTCTGCCGATAAGAATGTCGGTAAGAAGTGTCAGCTTACAAATGTACCAGTTGATTCAAGAGCTTCCACTAATTAAAACTCGTCTACAATAAACGAGCCTCCTCAACAGCAGCCTTTTGTGTTAGAGAATAGCTTTTACTAAACCTGAAAAAATATATTTTCTCTCTCTCACTTCCGGCTCGCGCGGGGACTGTCATGCTGGCTCGGTAAAATAGTACTTACAAGGCTAGTAACGTATAATACCATTTCAGAATAGTGCAATTGAAGGTATTCAATCGATATCCAGCTTAATCAAGAATCAAGGTTTTATTTGCCTAAAAAAATTGCATGGGCATCAAAACATGAATAACATTATATTCTAAAACTAAAACTTTAAATCCTTAATATTATATAAAAAAATAATAAAGCTGCATGAAAATTCAGACAATTAATTATTACCTATTCTTGAGGAAGTCATGGATACTGTAATATGCTGGCTATTAAGACATTTTTTAACGAATGGAATTTTTTTTACTGGCAATACCACCTTACGATCCTCAGGCAATGATCCTGATTTGACGATATTCTCCAATATGTGTAGTTATAAAACTATCTAGTGATTTTTATTCAAATTTATCCATATTCAACATACTCTCTGAATGTTTTACTACAATATTACTGTTACAAGTCGTTATATTTTTTAAACATTTTAACTGTTTGGTTTTATTGTTTTCAGACATTGCAAACAGCCTACGTAGTCAACAACCTGCTGGTGGGACAAGGTGAGTTGGCTTGTCTAGGTTGGCAACGCTGTAAATCATAAGGCAACGGCCAACCTGGATTTAATATCAGTTTTATGACCAAGTCAAAGCCTGCCGCCATCTTGAATGATCCAGCCTAGTCGTTAAACGACCGGTGGACTTTGCAATATTGAGTGAAGCTTGTGTGGGCTCTATACGATACTTTATATAGTCGGATTTTTCAACACTCTGTTTCACTTGTCATAAGCTAAGTGTTAACTTTTTCACTTTTCATTAATTTATTTGCTATCATTAGGTACATTTTAGTGTGAAATTTTTACAATGCACTAATTTTAATAATAATCTGTGTAACTCATATAAAATACAACTTATTTCTATATTTGTTGTTGAAAACTGAGAAACACAATACATTGTATAAATTGTATATAATTTAAGGGTTTATTTCTTTTCGACTAAACATTGAGAAAAATTGCCTCTACTGTAAAAATTGCTTTTTCACCACACAACGACGAAATCACCTGTTTTACAAACGTCAAACGCGGACCGAAACACACCGTTTGCCGCCACAGGACCGAAAACGTTGGGGGCCCTAGGGCCGAAAGTCAGCTGATAGTTTATTTGCTTGAAACAACGTCAGAACATCACAAAATTATACGGCATTCAAGACAGGATAGTTGCGAGCATATGATTGTCATGGCTATGTTTTGTTTTCAAGTGAGTCAAATAATAATCCGATTTTTTTAATTATTTAGGGTATATTTCATTGTGTAGTGTGGTGAAAAATAGCGTTCGCACCTCGGCCGAAAGGATTTTGCAGCTCTCGATCGTTTCAAATTCTCGACTTCTGAAACACGATCTCGAGCCTGCAAAACCTCATTTTCGGCCCTTGTTGCGAAATATACTATTTCACAAAGAAAATTCGTTACATATTGGATAATTTTGTAACTAGTCTAAGAGATTTACTGACTTTAATCCTCGATCAAAAATTTATCGCAAAAACATGTTTTCTTCCAATGTACAGTTTCGAATCCTCATTAACTATTATTATACATTCGAGTCGCTCCAGTTGGTATTGAGCAGCAGTTCTAGAGTGAGTGGGACCACAACACAATGCCTTGTGCTCAAATCTGTTTGCTTTAGAGGGTGGAGTAAGAAATGAGTAGATGACAATCTGACAATAGCCTCTGGCAAGATCTTACTGACGTTGGAACATTGCAACACGGTCTTAATGCTGAAAGTTTTGTTTGCTAACTTTAATCTGTACTGGTTGTCATTAAGGGTAATAATTGAGTTAACATAAAATTATGTCTTTCGTTAACATTGCTGCTTCAGAACACAAGTACGGTGAACTGAGGACGATACATTATATAAATACTGTATATTAATTTACAAAAAAAAGTAAGTTATGAGCGGATTTTATTTTGGTTTGTAACTTAACGATGTTGAGAAGGTAAAAAATCTTTATTATTACACCCCGCACTTCCTTCTTGTTCAATGAAAGATAAAGGCAAACTTCACTTTTCCCAAACAAAAAGAAAGAGAAGTTCTTAGACCGAGGTACAGTTAAGATCGATAGGCTCGAAAATCACAGAGAGATTTATCTGCTTCCTTCATGGACAAACGCTTCTCCCCGGCTTTAAAAAAGTTTTAAAGTGACTGGGATGCGATTTGTGAATATATTTTATGTTTGGATTGAAAGTTAACGATTTGAATAAACAATAAATTGGCATGCTCATTTCTTCGATTGGCAAAGAGAAATCTAAATTTTTCAAAATCTAAAGAGAACAATTCTCAGACTGACAAACACTCCGGATCCATCGGCGACATTCGCAGCTCCGACATTAGTCACCTTCCGCGCAGACAAATGCTTCTTTTGTTCGCCGACTTCAAGTCAAATTCTCATTAGTTTCAATCGTTAGTTATTCAATCCAAAACCATTATAAGTTTTTGTACACAAAATAAACAGCGCATAAGTTATTTTTAAGTTTTACCTAAAAGAGGTATTTTTTCTCTCGAACAATATTAGTTCTGGCTTAAGATGTTTTGTAAGTATTTTTTAGAACCTTTAAGATGATAAAAACTATAACACGTTTCCATAGCTGCAAATCTCACAGCAATCATTCGAGTACTCCCAATATTTATGCAGCATCAAAGTAAAATTATAACTCTATTTTAGAACTCTTATAAAATAAGGAAAATTATGACTCTTCATACAACGTTGAGTGCACTGATTAGTAAATGAACCGAATTACACATTTGTTATTGAAATAACTAAAACAAGTGTCAAGGAATCCATTCCGACAGCAGGTAGGGGCCAACCTGAACCACGGTTTTGCTCATTAGGTCTACACTAACTTGCAGCGAGCTCAGCTGTTCTTGCAGCTTAAATTAATCGCTACGTTTGTCATAGGGTCGAAAGTAGCAAATCTCTCGACCAAAAAAAAAATTTAAAAATGTGGAGTATCCTTTAAAAAATAAGAATGTGAATTGATAAGATATACAGTGTAAGTGTGAAGGGTAACATACACAAGAAAGTGATAATACAAATAAGCTGTGGTCACGGGGGATGGCGGTCACGGCCACGGCGAGACGTGGGATCGATCGCGGAGAGCGGCGTCACTGCGGGATGTGTAGTGGCTACCCTGTGTCAATGTGTCCTCATGCAAAGTGACTTTGAAATATCTACTTATTACAAATCTACTCATTCATCGTAAAATAATAATAGTAATCCGTCCTTTAAGGTAGTGGGAATTACGTAGGGAATAACTACTTTCCTGCTTTCCTACCATCTGATTAATGATTGTACGTACAAATACTAGGTCAGTAATAAGACTACAAGATCGCGCCACAATCATCTTTCACTCATCTGTCATTCATATTCTTGGCTTAAAATACCTGGGTAGGTCGCAATTTTTAGCAATGTATAATGTAATGTAATGTAATACAAATAGATGGTAAAGTTTAAAAATTATAAATTGTTATAAAGAGAGTAAATAGTAAAAAGGTTATCCTCGTTCTCACTCGCCAAGAGACCGTAAATATTTGAAAGAATATCATCTCTGTGATGTCTCTTTAACACAAACAAAACTGTACACAGTGCGATTTCCCTTTGACAGCGCCGCCGATCCGTCAGTTTTTATGTTTTACGTTTAAAAAGTGAATACCTGGGGTTTTTACGATAAAAATACCTTTGACATCTTTCTACCTAAAATATACTCTTGAATTTTTCAAATAGAGTGTTTTCCTCTTTTACCTTATTTTGAAGAATAATCGACAAGTTACTAGGTAAATCATCCAACTAGGAGCTAATTTTAACTTCCGTGAAATAGAAACTCACGAATCTCACACTGGTTCAGAAATAGAAACTAGTGACTCACTTTCTGACGATGACAAGCGAATGGGGTCCGGTTGGTTTCTTGAAATAATCACTTGGTCGTAGCAACAAAAAATACCCAATGACATCCACAAATTTCACTTAATAAGATAGTTTAATGCACACTTAATATTGTTAAGATGGATAAAGTTAGTTCAAGATAGTTAAGATGGTTTAATCCGAGAACTCTAGATGTTAAATATTCAAATACATAATTAGAATAGGATATTGGCGAAGTAATTATGCTGCGTATATTTATCTTGCTTTGGGTATGGTAATCACATTAAACTAGATTAAATTTAAAATGAAGTAAAATAATATAATTTGTAGATGATGGAGATCAAATTTAGTATTCGCACTGTCTTTGTTCGAGGCAATATTCAAATTGAAAATAATTACGAAAGTACAGTTAATTGCCGACAAAAAAAACTCGAATAACAATATCACCTTTGTGGTGTTACCTCGTAATTGATTATATTTTCTTCAAGCACTGATGGTATCGTACATCAGAAGTGACAAAATTCCTTCACTTTTACTCAAGTTACTAAATATACTGAATAATATTAGCAGGAAAGTTTAACATAAGTCTACTACAGTATCCGTTATCATCGAAACTGTTGAATGAGTTTTCAAATCGAGTGTTTGCCTCTTTATTGAATACTCTTATCGATTCAACATCAAAAGTGAAGTCGAGAAGTCAACAGACCTGAGAAAGCAATAAGCTGGCTCTGGTCTCACGAAGGTTTCCTTATTTCAACCTAGAGTTCGATTAACATTCCATCGGAACATTTAGACAATACAATTTGAAAGCTATTTATTGTGGTTTACACTTAAATTTAGGTATGTTATAGTTTATATAATTAAAAATGCTACCTAAAAAATTTGTGGTTTACACTTAAGATTTAGGTATGTTATAGTTTATGTAATTAATAAGGCTACCTAAAAAATATTGAGTACGAATTTACGTAGCTTATTTGATTTACAAAACAGTCCAAATATTTTTTTAAATATACTTACAGGTTACAGATTATAAGAAACAGATATGTAATATAGTTTCCTACAAACGTTCCGACCTAAATTATATTAGTAAGGAATAAAAAAGATAAATAGCTGATTAATGAGAAATATTTTTTTAGATATAAAACAACAACTCTAAGCAAATACTTTGGTCAAAGGAAGGGGAGAGGTGCAAATGCGGCAAAAATATCAATTACCCGAGATGTTTTTACACAAAGGCTTCAAGGTTTACCTTGGCGATTTTCTTCTTTTGTTTTTTGTTAATTTTCACTTATATTTCGTTTATGGCAATATTCACATGGCTTAGTGACAAATTGAAAGGATTAAATCGAGAAATTCGTGGACGTTAAAGGCTAAACTTTTATGATTTAGTTTATTTTAGAGTTTATTACGGTATGATAAATTATATGTTGACGCATCCAAGGACTTTCGAAGGATTTTGAAGTCTGGGTATCGATGTATTTTTGCAGCTGACACTCAGTTGACTCGATCAATCACAGGTCGAGTAGTCAAGTTGGCAACAATGGCAAACACGCATTTATCAGGTTGGCAACTCTTGACAGTCAAACATTTATCAGCTAGTTTTATGTATTTGGATTTCGGATCTTTGGCCCTATTGTAAAATGATTTATATGCTGTATATCACAAGCCAATAGACATAGAAAGTAGAGAAGTGTATTTGTATATTTTTGGTAGTGCAGTTTTCCAAATGGGGTAAAGTTCTGTATTGCGTGAATCGTATCAAGGGAATCAAAGGAGCCACTGCAGCACAAGCTAAGCAGTACCGATAACATCTGCTGCCGTTGGGATTCGAACTCACGAAAGGGTAACTCACATAGCTCCGAAACAGAGCGCCTGCAATCCGAATAATCGAATAATTCAGGCATCCTGTACTTTAAAATATGAAGTAATCATTGGAATTCTAAAGTATGTTAAAGAGTGAGGAAAAACTATTTATGTAGGCCTATATTTAAAAGGTAACGCAGTGAACTACATACCTTGTATAAGCTCGAAACTTATCGTTGATTATTTTAAAATTGTCTTACTACAGCTATAAGTATAGAATTATTTTACAAACAACTTATTTGAATTGATTTTAGTAATTAATGTGTTGTATGAGGCTTGATCCGCCAGCTAAGCAAGAAACCAAATTTATGAAGGCCAGAAGAAGGGAAGAACCCCATTACCCTTGAATTTTCATATTCGTCAGTGATTTTTAACATAGGTATTCCCTTGTTAAATCTTAATTCCTATTGGAATTTCAAGTATGACTGGAAAACAAACACTTTTTCAGTAAAGCATAATGTTGGAATTGCAACAATTGGATGTGTGTGTGTAAACTTTAAACCTCCATGGCAGCACACGTTTGCTAATTTCTTTATTGATTTTTCTTACCTAAAAAGTATTCAAAAATTTTTAATTATATTAAAGCTTAAATTCTTATGTAACAAATTAAAGATAAGTTATATTTGTTTCAACCGAATAACAAAATGTAAGGAAAAAATCAATATCTAAGTGAACGAAGTGGCGGTGTTAAGACGATTGCTCGAACTGTTTGTCAATTTGAAAACCGCAGTTTCCTGTTTTGACAAATGTCATGTTTCTCTCGCTTTTCCAATAGATTGAAGAACCGCAATTCCGCAATTGATTGATTCTACATCTCCCGCTTTCAAGTGAACTCTTAGAAATCCAGACTCTCTGCTTTTTATTTTCTCTCCATTAAATAGACAATGGAATGAGAACAATTGTAGTCAATGGTACAATATAAGTACACACAATGTTCTTTCATATTACTTTCATTCAGACATTCAATAATGGTTTATAAGTTAATTTTCAATCTTTCGTATTTTTTTCGTATTGAACTCCATAGTCATTTAAAAGTCAGACATACATAAACAATAAAAAATACTATTTGTGACCGATAAATTTGCTGAGTTGTCACAAAGGAACATTACGTCCTTGTGCTTTCTAACATGTATGTATTTTAATGTTCTAAAATGAAAGTTCTGATATACAATTTATCATGCGAACATATTTCGCGTTTTTTGAAGGCCTGAGCACATAATATGCGGAAATTGGGGCAAAACTCAGTTTCACTTATGGAATCACTAATTGCAATACTATTTAAAGCAAACGCATTGCTGTTATTTGCCCCGGCTGATAAACTTCTGACACTCAAATAATTTTTGTAGGTTTATTGAAATGAATAAATTGAACTTAATCGATACTTATAAAGTCTACTTAAATGTAAATTATACAACATATTTTTTGTATAGAATCTATTGAATATGATAAAACAAAAAAATCGTTGCTTTTGAACGGTTACGATTGGAAAAGTTACGTTTGAAAGATTTATCAAACAAACGATTAGCAAATAAAAGCAATCCATTCTTAATAACAAACTGTTAATATCGGATATTATCGTTCCTCAACTTTAAAAACACACCGATATTTAAATAATTTTACCGTGTAAGGCCCTTCGCTTAGGTATGCTGACATCATCAAACATCGCACATACACCAACTAATTGTTGAATATTGAATGGACGTTTCTGACGATGCAAGTATGGCAGAAAGCCTCACAATAAAATTATTTAAATATTGGTGTGTTTTTTATGTTAAAACTCTAAAAAGCCAAACTACAAAATAAAGATAAGCACAGAATTTAGAGATCACGAGGAATGACCCCTCTCCCCTTACTGTAACTGACCTTTCCAACCCCCCCCCTCACCTCAACTACTGCCTCTGACCCCCTCCCCCCATGTTGTACCATGTCAAAGAGCCCAAGGGACTCGCGGTGCACCGCTGGACAGTGTCCCATCCGCCACAACACCACCCCTTACTGAATCAACCAACATATTATTCATAACTCCTTTATGCAATCCTGTTCAAGAGTTTGACCAAAGTGTACGTATAAGATTCATCTACTTTCCGATTCCGTCTAAAATTGTAACAAATACGGAGTTATGAGCATTCTTGAGCAATGTAGGACTCCATCAACCAATTTACCAGTAAACAATGGTTTGATTTCGAATACATGAACCAACAAGAATAACCTTGGAAGAATAAAATATTAGAAAGCGAATAATGGGCATTGTTAACGATTCAATTTTGGGAATTAATTTATCTTATATATCAAATATATTATTATTAATTTTACTCGAAGTTTAAAATAGTATTTTTTAAATATTTCTCTGTGGTTTTATTAATATACGTCAGCAAATTACATAAATTAAAAGTTTAGAAATTAGAAGTATACAGGAGAAGCTCAGCGCCAAAGTGACCTATACAACAAATTTGGGGGTGTCGAGATTTTTGTTGCAATAAATTCTTTGAAACAAGGATCACCCAGCCATACTTGCTTAATTGACAAGACCAATATTATGGGGGTATTTTTAAAGATAAAAGTTTTGTTTGGAATGACTGGTCAGAGACGGTTTTATCAGTGCCAAAGTAACTTCTTAACTACCAGCCTCAGCACCATTTATCATATAATTTAAAATAGTACATTGAATCCCTAAATTCCTCGTGTGAAGATTTTTTGTTTTTAGTACCAAATTTACAACTAAATAGACCATTACCAAGTTATATAGATTGATACTTTACGCAACGCCAATATTTAAAAATACGGTATAAACCATAGCCATGATTATAAACATAGCCATCCATAGCTATGGATGGTTATCCATAGTTATGCATGGTCAGCTAAATCCATCACATCAGTCGTAAATTGAAAATCGAGTATCCCAGATATATTTACAAAACGATGAAAACTAAATGAACAAAGAATACACTGAAATAAAGCAGAAAGTCTTTCATGTAAAAGCGTGCCTTTGAGTAAAAAATATGTGGGAGATGGAGATACTGTATCGGTACTGCCGACTCAGGCGTCTGGCTGTGACTTGATAACATGGCGAGTTAAATGTCTTTATTTTGTCTCGTAAATTCTAACGCATTATTATAATATACATTATATAGTACAGAGTAAAATATGGTATATTATAAGGATAGAGTATAATATTATATTATAGTACAGAATAAATCGATAGAGTTTGAAATTAAGGTTTAATTTAATTTTAGTTTCATTAAAAATTTTTAGTTATGGCATCATGTTATGGATTTAGTTTATCGCAAATTGTATTTCTTTACTACATAAATGATTTTTGGTCTTCAAATTGTACCCTAATTTAATTATCGACGTTAAGTACTTGACACCCGAGTGTCAAATGAATTAGAGGATTCGTAGTCTACTGGCGATTTCATAATTAGCTCTTCAATAATTTGAGTACACGAATTTTCATTGCAATTTTTAATACCGTGAAGTATACTAATTAGCTGACATAAAAAAGTAGCTCAGAGAAAATAAAGTACTGTACACCAAAAATAAAGTATAAGCCAAGTTAGTTGTAACGGAATATTTACGTGAAAATACTTCACCATATGGCGCTTTATTACAAATTACAAATTTAAAAACATCCAGTAAGCGTGATGGTAAAAAACCATGGACTCCGGGCGTCTCGGACCAGACTTCTCAATAAGCCAATGACCCAGTTGTTTGGGTCCGTTGATCGGTTTATTTATCCCTTGCCTCCTTCGTTGACTGTTGACATCTGTAAATTAATCTTTTAACGGCTCAATTAAAAAGAATAACTCTGTCTCCTCTGCTAAGCGGAGACAGCAGAGGAAGTATTTATGGCAATCTTTGGAATTCAGATTGAAATAATTGCTCTTTTTTGTGTATTTTTTCAATTATTCTGTAATAGGTTTAGTTAGGAATTAACCCATTATATTTTACGCGGTAGATTGGTGTAGAGGCAGTAATATTATGCTAGTCGAGAAAATACGTTCATTAAAATAAAATTTTATGTATTGGCAAAAATCACTTTCAATTAATTAAAAACTGTTTTTCTAAAGGCTAGAGTTCTTAAAGATTGTAACGATTCATAACATAAATTAATCAGAATAAACTTTATATTATTGTCTAATTGGAAGTGTATTTTTGGATTATCCTAAATTTGTTTCACAATAAAGCCTTCAATTAGAAAGAGATCTTTAATCGAGTTTTAAGGTTTTAAGAAATAAAGCTATATCAACGGTAAACATGTATTATGAATTATCTTTTTCGATTTCTTCATAAAATATCATTAAGTATTTAAATTTGATAATACAGTATCATTAATTATGACCAATTAAGATGAGTTATCTTTCTGTATTTACAAATAAAATATTATATGAACCATTTTAAATGCGGTTATTTACTGTCCACGATTGATTGATCATGTTTTTGCATATTTTTGTACATGATATTAATTGAATTAAAAACATGATCAATCAATCATGTTTTTAATTCAATTAATATCATGTACAAAAATATGCTTGAGTATATCTGTCCTATTTTCTGTTTATTCCAGAAGAATGCGAAATTTCTTTCCAACCTACATAAAAAGTACATGTACGTTTTGACTTTAAAACTTATTTAAATTTTAAATAATAAACACCAAATTTCTAGATGCCACCCTGATTTGTGACATGCACAGAAGTTTAAAGTGGTGTAATCACGTGCGGGTCCTGGGAGCGGGAGGCGAGGGGTAGTCGTCCGGAATAAATCAGCCCATGTAATCTTGCCTCCGACCGCCAACATACCACCGCCGCCGCCGCCGCCCGCGAACACACAGGCGGGCGCACGGATTTTCGTATAAAACCCTGTTTTTAAAGAAGCTTCATGATTGTTAAGGTGTACAAAATATAATCTATAAGTACAAAATAGGCATGATCGAAGTTTTGTAACGTATGAAAAAGAAGACAAATAAAACCAGGAGCACTAATAAATATTTCTTCTGGAAATAAATTACAACTTAAACTTAGCTGCTTAACATAATTTTTCCAAAACAAAACGTGGGTACTTTTTATTATTTTACAATGTCATTAATAATTAAAATGTATTTTTTGTATTAGGCTGATTAAATAAAGTCGTATGATTATTTACATAGGCTAAGTTACTTTAATGTTCCTCATTCAATTTCAACCTTCCTTCAATTTCATAACTTTTAACCAACGCTTCATGAGGCGTAAATAGGATTATTTAGATCAAAATAATTTTGAGAGTATATTTTGCGTACTGATTCTTGCCTGAATGTGCTTTTTAGGTCAATTTGTTTTAGATTCATAGTTATGATGTGACTACGAAAACAAATATATTTATAAAATCACAATTTAATACTCAAATACGAAATTTACTAAACTTACGTTAAAAGATAACCGTCTTCCCCAATTATCCCAGCCGCCCACGGCCCGGCAGCCTGCTCATGCTAACGCTGCCGCGGCACGGTATAATGTCCAATAACTCTCCCGTTACAGGAAATTGGCAAGTTTTACAACTCCAGCGATGCCGGCGACCGGTATCGATCCTGTCGCGGCGTCGCGGGTTCGTCCACGTCCACGGGTCGCGACAATCACATTCGACGAACGTTTAATTTTATTGTTCATCGAACGAGGAAGAAATTTTCGCGAAACATTTTTAACGCGTTGACACATAACCAAAATGTTTTTGCCGTCAATTAAATATTTTCGTTGACAGCAAAGTTTGATGACTAACGTTAATGTATTTGTTCATGAACGTCTCTCGTTGGCTGTTGGATCATGAGGTCCTGTACTGTAATTAATTAATTCTTTAAACAGATTAGGGTCATGTACTGGGGGATAGCACTGGCAAAGAAACAAAATCGATGAGTAAAGTACGGTAACTTAGGTTGTTAGAATTATAAAGGTCGTTTATGGAGCGACCTATTTATTATAAGGCTTGCCGATTATTTCACGCTGTTACTTAAGGGAGCGTTTAGAAAAGTTACATTTTACAGTTTATAGTTTGTTTACACTATTCAAACGAGAACTATTTAGCATTTCACAGTTAAAGAACACATTTTTTATTCTTATGTAATGATAAAAAAAATACTTAAAATTAATGATGAAGTGATATGTTACAAAATATAAGTGTGTAAATGCTAAAGTGACTTTATTTGCAAGTAACGCTTCCACACGGTAATTCTTAGTCTTTTACTAACATGATGACGTTTTTCTTCCATAATGTCCCAGGGGCATTGATAACTACTAAGTTAATATAATCTGAATTGTTGTCATTTCTCCTAAAAACGATTTTTAAACGGAGGTAATTTCTGAGATATATTGCATTAGGCTACATTTAAAAGATCGAAAGAATCAACTAAACCAAAGAAAGGAAACACGATTCTATTTAAACCCCCACCGTGACGCGGAACGGCCGGGGAGATGCGAGGAGGTGACAGCGCAGGAAATTACCAGTATTTTTGCAAGCCGAGTAATAGAGAAGTGCATTGACTTTAGTGACCTTAACGCAGTTATTAATATGTCTGCCGTTGTGTACTGTCGGTGGTGAAAACATCGGTTGAGTGGGTGCCAGCAGTCCGGTCCAACTACCGTCGCGACGCGGCGGCCTTCGGGTACACTGGGAGAGTCAACTTCTTTATGAACTAATTTTTTGGTCATTAGTAACTAATTTATACATAAATATCGTTTTAAGATACTCTTTGGGTCTAATTTATTTATTCGAAAAACTATATTTGGCAGTGATAAGAGTAGGCGGGAAGGCTTGTTGAGGACCATGTTAAACTTAGTGAAGGTCGTGTTATTAAAAAAATAAGTAATGATAAAGCTTTAAATTTCGAATTTGTATTGGATTTTATACTTTTTCTTACTCGAAATGCATTACCAGGTTGAGCAATCTTGGAACTTGTTATTGCAGTATTTTCCATACATTTTACAAACTATATTTTGTTGTAACTTCTGGGTTTCAAAAACTGGATAGGGTTGTAATTGTACCTTTGTATGGAAATCAAAGTAAAGAATTTAATAAAAGAAAAAATTGTCCTCCAGCTCAAGTTTTTAAAATTTGCTTTTGCAAAAATAACATAAGTAGAACTATAGAGTTCCCTTTGGAACCTAATGGAATCTTGAGAATTTTGTAAAAAAAGATAATTAAGCTGCAGCTAAACGTTAAATAAAAAGTGCCTAGTGAAATGATAATGTCTCAGCGTACAAAATGTAACTAATAAGGAAAATACTGACGGAGGTCCACCACATGAGTTACCCCAATCGATCGGCGTGTTTTACATTGATTAAACATGGTATGAGCGGCGGATTGTGCCTCTATGTGATTGAAATTGCTAAACTAATTTGTAAAAATAAAATAAAAATAATTAGACCATTTACTTTTTACTTATTTTTAAATACATCTCCTTTAATTTTTGGTCTTTGTAGATTTTGATAAACAATGGCAAACTGCTTCATGTTTTCTGTGAAATATGACTATAAAGTCATATATATGATAGTTTATTATCTTTCACTCATCTGTGGTGCATAATTGGCTTAAAATACCCGCCTGGGTATGTCGCCATTTAAAGCAATGTAATGTAATGTGAAGTTTATTTATTTATTATTACATCATTTTTTAAACCCATCTACAGGGTGTCCCGAAATTATGGTAAAATATTTTAGTATATGATAGTACAGGTAAAAATAAGAAAAAAGTTCATATAAACATAGGTCCAAAAGTGCTTAGTTTTCCGTCTGTGTGTCTGTTTGTGATTTTTACATATTTAATCATATCTCACGAACCTCTTAACGTATAAACTTCAAACTTGGTACATGGATGACCACTATTAAGACCTATTTTTTAAGAAGTATCAAATTTCTACTTTGTACCATTTCGAAATGGCGACTGTTTTTTTGTTTTCAAAGCTAAATATCTTAAAAACCGTAAATCTTAGAAAAATTATACAAAAGACAAAAAAGCTGTGAAATTTAATCCAATTAACGCTGATATTAAGATTATGATGATCGGACTACTAACAACGGAGAAATTTTAATTTTTTGAAATAAAAACATGGAAATTTTTGACAGTTTGTTCTTAAGGACCATGTTTTTATTCAGAAAAGTTAAAATTTCTCCGTTATTAGTAGTCCGATCATCATAATCTTAATATCAGCGTTAATTGGATTGAATTTCACAGCTTTGTTATCTTATGTATAATTTTTCTAAAATTTACGGTTTTTAAGATATTTAGCTTTGAAAATAAAAAACAGTCGCCATTTCGAAATGGTAAAAAGTAGAAATTTGATACTTCTTAAAAAAATAGGTCTTAACAGTGGTCATCCATGTACCAAGTTTGAAGTTTATACGTTAAGAGGTTCGTGAGATATGATTAAATATGTAAAAAACACAAACATACACACAGACGGAAAACTAAGCACTTTTGGACCTATGTTTATATGAACTTTTTTTCTTATTTTTACCTGTACTATCATATACTAAAATATTTTACCATAATTTCGGGACACCCTGTAAAATGTATTTAAATTAATATAGTTCATCAATTAATAATTTCGTTTTAATTCCAAGTAAGAATCACAGCATTATTTAAAAAAGATCAGAGAGGCTTACAGTAACCACAGTACTATAAAAAAGCTCAGAGCCAAGATTCTACTTTACAGGAACTCCTCATGAAAATATTTATCGAAGGAAATTTTTGTTTTCGAGGAAACTAATTAACATATTCAAAAAATCGGCAAATAGGGGAAAAGAAAACTAAGCAGGTGAAGTCATCACAAAATGATAACAGTAACTTAAAAAGTTCAATAAGTTAAGTTTTTGTTTTACTATGTTTTCTGTTATTTCATTTATATATTTTCCTTAAACGTTTATTACCCTGCCTAAGTCTGTATGATGACCCATGCATTAATTGTTTTAGGAAAGCCTCTTACATTAAAGTAATAGTCTGTGTATTAATAACACTAGTAAGAATCAGTCAACATTAAATCGCGAAGTAGTACAAATGAACCAATTTGCAACTTTTTAACGTGGAATCCCGACATAAATCAGTTGTTAAATACTAGTGTTACATCGTTAACTGTGGCAACTGTAATAAAGACAAAGTGTTTACTTAAGTGAGCAATAATACGTCTCCCTTAAGAGTGGCGGAAATGCAATGTAAATGAATGCAAATGTGTGACTCAGATAGCATCAGAGCGTCTGGTCAGACAGACGGGGTCACGGCCTGGCCAGACAAAATAGACTGTCAAATAATTTATTTTTGAACCAAACAGTTATTTATAAGATTGAAAAGAGTATCAGGTGATGTATAACTTTTCTTAATGGCACCTACTTGAGTTTTTGGTTACAATTCTGTGTAATTAATTAATATATAGCATAAAATTGAGCTTTCATTTTTAAATGAACCGAATCCTTGTAATCTGGGCGCTTTTCCTCCTCTCAATCGGTGTCCCGATACATTACTTCGAGACACTTGTCATCAACATAATTTATTGTAATATTAATAACGATTTTGTTGTAGTTTTAATTGCTTCAATAATTTAATGCAGACATTGAGATTTGTTTCAATGTGTAAAGTTAGCATTTTGATTCAGTATACGTACAATTTATAGGTTAATCAGTTTTAAAAACTCCTTATTATATAAAATTGGGTGAATTAATATATTTGGGTGAAAGGGGGCTTGTTGTTTGGATGATTGTCTCCCGGTTTCTCCCGCTGCGATCTGAACACAGAGTAAACAGATGTGAGAAGTGTGATATTAAGTAGGGTTAGTGGAAGGAGAGCCAAAACATGAGTGGGGCACGTTCGGGATTAGCCTTATCGCTATTGTGCTCAGAGCTACGTGAGCCACGGACGTCTCGAGCGTTCGACGTGTGTTCCATCTTGTCTATGATGGAAGTGAGTTCGTGCGTGTGTGTGTAACCCCACCACGGCACTGATGGCTGCGTGATAAACCTCTCCATGAATATACAATGGACCCCCATACACGGGAAACAATTACTGCTCGCCGGGTATAAATTAACCTTTTATTGCGATATCAAATTCCCCATTTAGCTGTGCAAAATAGCTTCGAGCGTCGTAAAGTAACGGAGTTTATCTTTATTACCCCTAAAGATGTAAAATACCTGGATTTTAAAACCCGGGGTAAACCCGGATAAATACCCACAATCCATAAATACCTGGGTATTTTTATTGTTAAAAAAACTCATTTATTGCTTATCACCCCTGAAAAAGCTATTGTCAGTTAAATGAAGTTCTCGAACAGCTTATTACCATTTACTTAATATTTTTTTTCAATGCACGTTTTTTAATACCGTACCAAAAATTAGTTAATTTTTAGAAACATGTAAGATCAGTCGACTAAACTAATTGGTAATACGATAGCCCAGTCCTTGGCTTTTTCAAGTTAAGGTAATTATATTAATAACTGATATAAATCAATATGCTTTAATTAATTCCAACAATTTGTAAATAGGCCTGCCTAGGATGTAGATTATTCAAAAATTCTTTTAATAAAAACATTAAATTAATAATCTTACTCCCTACTTATTGTTACTGTAATTGAGTATAATATTTTGGGTACTCTAATCGTTAGGATAACAAACACAAAAATAAAAATTTTCTATAAAATGAAGAAATTTAATTAAATAAAATTAACACCCAAACTATGAAAATAAGAAACAGGGGCTTGAGTATTTACGTCGAAAATGCCAAGAAGTATATAATGTTCGTGGATACTATATAAAACATTTTAAAACACTTTTTATCATCACTTCAACACTCTACAGTATAAGAATTACAAAAATACAAAAAAGTCAATCTCCTCTAAATGCATTAAAAATTATAATTATCCTGTTTTTGGGTATATACTCGGCCTTGGGTTGGGGTAAATAACCATTTTATATTTACCTACCCGCTGGGTGTTTAACCGGCCCACATCACTAATTACCCTTAACCTTTATTAGTAGGTTTTGACGTTTTGTTAATTGCTTTAGTATTTAATTTCTTAAGAACGTGAAGTCAAACAACATGGTTCAATCAACAATCATTATTAACAAACAGTGATTTTTATCACCATCTCGTTAACAAATGAGATAGTTGAACGCATTTGTAAATTGCAAACATAAATCTCACTTTCGCTGTAATAAAATTAAGGTTGATTTAAGCATTGGCTAATGGACGGGTGGGCTTAGGCGCCAGGGCCGTGTCATTGGACAATACTTATGCAATACTTCGTTCTAGGAGTCGAATCGCCCGAGGTAGAACGTTGCCCCAAGGTCAATAAGGGATATTATGTATTTATTACAAATACCACAATTTATATATGAAACCTTTCATACAAATTTTATAAAACAAAACCAAACTGGATTCAATTTAGATTGTGTTATTTTACCTTATATACAGTAAATATTTCCGCCTAAACCAATTTGTATTTATAATGGTTATTTTTGTAGTATTTATTTATTTTCTCACAAAAATCGGACCGAGAAATATTTATATTTTTTGTCAATCACAAAAAGAACGAAATCTGAAACTATGTTGATCAAATAGTTAGTGTAATTTTAAAACAGATTTTTTCCTTACCAATTAAGTAATAAAACTGCTTTGAATAAATTTGTTTAATAAACTAGGGAGTTTGGTTTTCATTCCAAAGAAAAAGAAAATAGCTATCATGTGTTTTTATTGCGCTTAAGTAAATGCGCATATTAATCATAATTCTTTACCAGGAAATACGGAGTATTACCTTTTAATCAACTTGTTTCGCAAACAATGTCCTATAAAACCATGCAATTTAATTCATTAGCTCGATGTTTAATAAATCAGCGTTATATCTCCTCTTCAGGGCGAAATGACCACCATTATGGATGCGCATTTATTAAATTACAATTATGAACGAGATAACAAAACTAATTATGAAGCCGACAATTGAAATAATTATTATTTCAACTTACTCACACGACTCCATGTATTAAATTACGCAGAATAAGAAGTGTATAGTGTAAAATACACGTGGAAACGACTTGAGAAAGTCCGGAACATCACGCGAAAGGGCAGTCAGTCCCCCACTACTTAGGAATATTTCATTAAATATTTATTTAGTTATTTTAGTTAGATTTTATGGTCATTCATGCAATTTTGCAAATTTTGTTACACTCCTCAAGTTACAGTGATGACTGTGCGTCAAAGTCAGCGATTCACATTCGGTATTTAGCCAACCAGTAGTGAGCAGTATGCCCCTCTTTCACTGCGATCAGTTGTCACTAGTGAGTAAGGCCTGTAGAGGGCTCATACACAAGTTTGAGTGCCTTTAAGAACTCAATCATTATGCAAGGGAGTGATCAATTTACTGTCAGGCAAAATACAGACTAGTTTTAAAAGTCCGCTTGTTTACAGAGATATGCAAGACAAATTAACTCAGTTTTATGATTTTAATACACTATAGAGTAACTACAAACAGAGTACAGGTGAAAAATTAAGAGACCTCTTTCATGAAAACCATTTACAATAATATATTTATTCCCTTAAAAAAATTAAAAAAATATATTCAATGAGAAACCAGCAACAAGCTCTTAAGATATTTCACATTTTGCTAGAACACTTTCACTCTATCTGCATTAGTCAAATAAACAAGAGATAATTTTCATATACAATTAAAAAACTTGCCAATTTGAAATTCTGTTGTAATGAACAACTGCTCTACAAATAAAGTCACTTATTTCCATAAGAATTTAGAAGAAAGAAAAGAGTATCCCGGGGTTCTGAATTTCACTTAAAATTAAGAGATAGAATAAAGAGCTATTTGTTTGTGAAGTGGGCTATTGCTTAATCTCATATTGTTTGCTTTTGTTCCTTCCAATGCAAATGTAGAGAACAGCAATCTGGTAAATTGGAACTGGAATTGGGAGCGAAACTTGGCTGCGGAGGCTTTAAATGTGTGGTGTTCATCTAATCACAGACGAAAATAAAAATTATTTGAAATTAAATTGTTAAAATTGATTATTATCCCCATCGAACAAATAATAAATTACTAAGAAGCCTTTCTCAATAAATGAATATATTTTAAAAACCCTACAGCAATGTGCTTAAAGTATATTTAAAAGCATTAACTATATAAAATGACCATAAACGTAGAATTTTCTCAACTATTGAAAAAATGTGGAAACTGTGGAAATGGTATGTAAGTTCAACAGTCATTATTAATAATCGATGATTTTTATCACCATCTCGTTGACAAATGAGCTAGATGAACGCATTTGTAAATTGCGAACTTAAATCTCACTTACGATGAAAAGACGCCTATCACCAAACTTCCTTACCTGGAACAAAAAAACACAATGATACCAAAAGTTTTAAATCTTACACAGCTTTCAGTAATAATAATGTCATTATAATAGGGTCTAAAAACGACATGATTTATCTCCAACAAAAACACCTGTAGAAAACCTTTAATTAATTGTTCTACCTGGGTATTTATTTGGTTACCTTATAGTGACGTTGAATGAAGGGTATGAAAGCAACCATCCCCTGGAAGGCCTGTTTTCGTATTTTTTTATCGAGAGAAGATGGCGAACCGACCAAGTTTTGAAGTGATGAAAGGTTGTGCGGAAAATCAATTATTTCGCGAACAGCCCTCGGCGAAACTGACGTCTTCAGAAATTGACACTTTTACTTCCTCCGCAGATTTCTGTAGAGAACTTTTTAAAACATCAGTTCAGGTTTTCCGTTGAACTCAACAGTCCGTAATTAATTGGCAGATTTTATTGGAAAATGTTTAACAGGTTTTGCAGGTAAAAATTAAAACTAATTTCCAAGAACATTTGATTGCTTTTTTATTTAAAGATCTTTAATGGAAACAATGATGGATTAATTAACCCTTAAGTATATGGTTGAAATCAAAGAGATTTATTATTGTTCTGTTTTTATTATGTATGGCTTTCTTACAGTAAATTTTTACTTCTAAATGTATATAACTATTTTAATTGGATTTTTGGTAACATTCATAATTATTGTTTATCGTAAAAACTTGCTTAGTCAAAAAGCTATTTAAAGACATTTCAAAACAAAAAGAATAATTTGTTTTCAATACTCCAAGAAACTACAGCACTGCTCGAAAAAAAGCAAATATTTAAAAATTTTGAAAATTTAAATATTTTTTTTAATGTGGAAAGTATTACATTACAAAAAACCCATACTTCCTCGTACCTTGCAGTTACCGTAAAATATTATTCGGGGTTGACTACTAAACGCTCTAACTGATTTTTAAACGCGTGCATTTCCATAATGGGTTTCAATTAGTTTTCGAAATTAAGGTGGCCTGCGCGATACGAACACAAAACTAACGAGGGGGCAGACATGCGATTTGCATGGCAATACATAAAGGGCGTGGGACCATTCTATGCAGATGGCACTGACTCAGGTCTATTGCAGTTCTACACCTCTCTTAGCTTTTAGTCAAACGGCAGTGAGGCACTTAAAGAAAACTTGGACACTAGTTATCATATGCATTAGGGATATTTTGTGATAAAGAACTTCTCCCGCAGTTCTGAACTGATTTTAATAATTTAGGTAGATCGGAAAAAGGTCGGCTTAAGTTTTTGCGGGAAATAACATTTATGTTGGCTATACTCAGGGAAGAGCCTTAGGCGCCTTTAAATTTCAGTATTTGTCAATAAGATTCAACATGGGAATAAAAATTGCAAGTAAAGAGCTGATTGAAGTAACCAGGCAGTTTTCCATCTAAGGTGTGTGTTCTACTGGAATCGTGAATGCCATTAAAAGCGCAGCTGCTCCAGTAATCTCACAGTAACTAATATATTTCGATTAATTAGTCGAGGCATAGACAAAATACTTCATCTGTGGTCGAGGGTTAAAATTGTTAGATGATGTACACGAGACATGCGAATCAGATAAAAAAATTCTATCAAACTGCGGTGATTTTTTTCTTAACGAGCTAGACGTGCTTATGAGGGGATCGGATGATTACATCAAAATTGGTTCACGCATTCCGCTTCCACGGTACAGTTGTAGAACAGCTGGCTTTCCGCTTCCCGCTCGACACCCGTGGTTATCGATCAGCTGTTGTGTACACCTCTAGCCAATGTGGAGCCTAGCGGGTCTGGGCCCCTCGTACGGTGGAGGGGGACACACGATACGAAGGCTTCGGCTTTTATGAATGGAACCCCTCTCTGAAAGACCTAAAGTAGTATCTCTTTTCTAACATGTTCACATTAATATCAGGAGTACCTGGAGGACCGGGCCTTCCTCGATAATATTTCATGTTTACTAGTTCATATAACTACTAAAAAAGGTTTCAGTTGCATAATATTTATTAGTACACTTTTTATTAATCCATGCAATCCTTATCCCACGCGCTGAAATTTGTTTCCTCCTATCATGCACTGAACTCGCTTTTCAGCCAGGTAAAATTTGAAAGATATTCTCCGAGTTGATTTTTAGATGATTGTGCAAACAAGCAATAAAAGTAGGTAAACCAGCAATCATACATAAATTTCTCTCAATAAAAGATGAGGATAACTTTTATTTTAATAATACGATTTTACTTTTGATGTTATTGATTTGTACGTGACGTGATTAGTATTATTCCAAGAGAATCTTTATCCCACTACAAAAACCTTTAAAACGCTTGGTAAGTTAACACCTTACTGATGGAAGTAAGTATTAAAATTTAGGTAAACTATTTGAGTTTGAAAATGATCAACGGAAAACGAGTCAAGCTTCTAAGTGGTTAAGTTTACCTTTTCTTACAAAAATACTCGTATCAATTACAAATGAAAATTAGTTGTAGCTATAAAATTTTAGACCCTTCACTAATTTAACGACTGGCAACAAAACAAGTATCAATATACAACGTTGGTGCTTACATAATTTCCCCCGTAACCCGTAACAATTAGTATGCAGCTGGTGAGGGGAAGGGGAGGGGGGGGGGTTAATCGCCTCAACCCCCGGCTCCCAGGCGGCCAATGTGCGGAGGGTTAACTCAGGTAGCTCGGCTAACTTCCTCTCCGGACATTGTGGTAAAGGGCTAAGTTGGAACGGCGCGGCGGAAACTGTTTAAAGCGATTCGTGCTACTGACAATATTGTCCTGAGATTGTTCCGTAGTATAATTTTAAAATTTAATCATAAAAGTAAATTTAAATTGAAATAATTAATTGTAAATTAAAATTTAATTATAAATTTAATTTATAAAAGTAATCATTTAAAAATTTATACTTTAATCATGATTTACTGTTTTTAATGTTAATATTGATATAAAAGAAGAGAGTACATAACGGGAAAAAGAGATAGCTACTTCATGTTTTTTAAAGTTACATTTAAAAAATTGCATGTACTTTTGAATATTGTTCTACAAGTCGAGTGGATATTTCAAATTTGGTTATCATATAGTGACCTTCAAAATGTCCCAAATATTCTGAACTAAAATATTCTGAACAAAACTGTATACACGTAGATCCTTGTAATATCGTACAAATACTCTTGTACAGCCTAAAAAAACATTGTACATTTGTATTTAAACTTGTTATTACAATCTTTAATTTTGTACTTTTTTAACACTTTTTCACAGTCAGCTTGAGAGAGAACAGTTTTAAAGTATTAAATTTAATACAATTTTGTAATTAACAACTTTTATCCGCCCATTCCTGGGAGTTAAACGAAAAAAGTTTATGAAAACGTGTTAAAAATGGGTGTTTTGGGCCCAACTGTTGCCGCCGTTGCAATGACTGGCGCCGTTAGCTTTGTCAGTTGTTTTATGGGACATACTTTTACCATTAAATCCGACAACAGCGATCGAGCGTCCGTAACTCTTTACTGTCGTTGCGAAAAAATAATGACAGTAAAACTGCGCACCTACACGGTTTATGGCATTGTCCTTCCTACACAGGAAATCTCTGGATTCGCTGTTGCGTGTTATCTTCGACGTCTTTTTTCTTGCAATTTTATATTTATGCCTTTATTTGTGTCTTCATGGTTTCTCGTAAAACTATAATGGTTGTTGTTATTTTGTAAAAAATGTGTAAAACATGAATATCAAAATTTAGAAAAATAAGCCCCCACTCGCAAATTGAGTGGTTTATAAGTTATTAAGATCACGCGATTCACAAATCTACATTATCAAAAGAATTTCTGGGATTTTATCCAGAGCATATCGACCTCTAAAAATATATTTGTATATACATGATATCAAATTAAAGTTATTACTCTCTACATGTGCCTTTTGCGGGTTTGGAAAGTATCCCATGATAAGCCTTCCCACAGGAGGCTTTTGAAATTCCAGTGAAAGTGCTACGATCTGTTGTAAAATCTGAGAACTCATTCCATTTGTCATTAGTTTATTACAAAACAGATTATCAATATTTGAAATAACTTAGTTACTTATTTATACCACAGAATGCAGTGCTAGCAAAAGTCAGTTAATAATCATCCACACAATGATTTTGATTTCTTAAAATACTGACACTTTTATAAGAAAACAGAAGATAATCTATTCTCACCATAAGGATGAGTATCTACCCTATTGAAAACAAGAGCAGCAGTCTGTAATCATCTTAATATTCTGTTTATTTTTTTTAAGAAAACTCAAAAAGGAATACATAGCTCATCAGGAGGTGCTCTGGAGGTGAGATTTTCTAACAAACGATGAATATTTCCAAGCTGAAAATTTTAAAATATCAATATTAGCTTCAGACTCATCTAAAAAAATAAAGTTTTAAAACGCATTTTATCATTTAGAACTTGGACTTTGCACTTAGAATAAGAAGGACATTTAAGTGTTTAAGTTCACCCTGCCTACTTGTACTCGATTTTTAAATGTATCAATGACAATGCACCTGTTTAATACATTAGGCGTTTCGTAGAATGTTATGATATATGCTGCTTAAGTATTTATTTGTCAAACATAAATAAACTTAGGATAAGGAAAAAACCGGGTCAATTTGAAAATAATTTTTCATCCGTTATTTGTGTGCTGAATATTTTTTTGTGAGAAAGGCCATTTATTAATATTATTTAGTTAATTTATGTCGATCAGAAGTTTGCATATCTTCTTACCGTTTTTTGTTTATTTCTAATAAAAATGGATACAAGAGACTGGATAATTGATTCAAGACTGGAAATTAAATTTCAGTGAAACAATTTGTCTAGAAAAAAAATCAAAACACACACTTCCTCACTGAAAGGTGTTTCACACTGTAAAACCCCTTAAATAATCAACGTGAAACAAAAGCCTCTTTTATTATGTTGTTTTTTAAGTCACAAAGTGACGCGTGCTGCTAGTAGGGTAGAAGGGGGGAATTGGGTACCGGGGGTAAATGGGTACTACTTTTCTTAACATTTTTTATTTAATCAACCCTTTATGTTAGGAAGGATTGAAAAATATGTAGAGATAGCTAGTTATGTTTTTTACACCACCATTTTTTTTAAAGTTGCTATCCTTAAATATAAACATGTTAAAAAATAATTTGTTTGACCCTTACGTTTTTCGATTTACAAAGTGCCTCACGAACTTTGTCCGAGTAAGCATAGAAATATTATAAAATTTAAATTTATGCAAAATATTTACACTCACCTCATAAAACCAAAGTATACATACTAATAGTAGTTTGCTAGAGTTTTGGAATTTTACACTCACCTCATAAAACCAAAGTATACATACTAATAGTAGTTTGCTAGAGTTTTGGAATTTTAAAATTATCTCTAAAGGGTAGCTTTTAGGGGTTGAAAATTTTAGTATCCAATTGCCCCCCTACGGGAAAATGGGTACTATTATTTTTTTATGGTTATGACAAAGTACTAGTTTTAAAGTGAAACCCCTAGGCCTAATTAGTTTTTAGAAATATATAAGCTACTTTCCCTAGTGATAATTCAGCCATTTATGGATTGGCTAACCTGGAAAATAAGATAGTCCATTGGATAATTCCGGTTCTAGATGGTACGGACTACTGATTTTACTTTTATTTGTTAAGTTTGTATTTAGCCTATGAAAAAATAAGTTTTTATTTTATTGACTCAGTATTAAGTAGGCCTACCCTACAGTAACCTAATTTATAAAAAGAATTGAAGTGTTTCTATTAATTTAACAGTGTATGATTGTCTGAGGCAAACAGGATTTCGCAACATTTTTTCAAAGTTTTAACTTCTTGTAATTTTTTTTCTGTAAAAGTTAAAAAAATTTAACTTGCATTATGTTAAAGTACCTCTTATAAACTACCTAAAATACAATTTTTACTATCCTAGGTCTTAAGGATTAATTATTATTAATTATCTAAAAAAAACTGTAAAGTTTTACGAAATTTAGTTTAACATCCTATAAAATTGTCAAAAAAAATTTGTTCAACAAAACTTGTCTTAAAATATTCCTTTATGTTTTCTTAATAACACCCATTTCTCCACTATTTTATATATGGGCTTTATTATGTCTTACAGGTGTAGTCCCCAATTCCCCCCTTAGGGGCAATTGGGTATGAAAATTATTTTTATTAAATAGAACCAAAAAAGTTGCAGGACGTAAAGTTGGTGAAAAGATGTCTATTAGAAGCCTTGATATGAAGGCATAAAAACTAGAAAGATATTCAATTTGGTTTAGCCTACAGAGTGCATTTTCCAAAACCTAGTACCCAATTCCCCCCTTCTACCCTATGTATAAAATTAGTTTATTCTTATCAGCAACGATTTCATGAAAGGAGGTCGTTGTGAACTTCAATACTTATTTGGACTGAAATTCATTTATTTATTTGAATTAAACTACTAAATTCAAATCATAAAGTTGATTTCGTATCCTTCAAAATCCAGTTTATTAATCTAGAATAAACCAAACATTTTGACAGAAACCAAAATTTATCGTTCAACACAGGTGTTTCATTGCCAGAGACTAAGAGACAATTATTTTTCTGCATTCACAACTTATTAATGTAATCCATCCAATAAGAGTGACACACTACTTATCAAATACGTCATAATGAGCTTAGCGATAACAGGTCGTTAGTTTCCGCGGGTTTGCCAAGTTCACTAGATTACAGCGGTGATAAGCCGTGTGTGACCTTGACCTTTGACCCCGCAGCACCTCCCGCTTAACCGGATCATCGCCCAAACCGGACTGGTCGGACACTGCACTTCCTCGTCTGGAGGCTACCGTTGCATCGGCCGCTCGGCTGCGGCGGGGTACAAGTATAGTGGAATTCTTTTAACTTTTGTACCTGACACGCAACCAAATAGCAGGCAATGATAGCAGTACGGAAACTAAGTGAAAAAAATGCGACTATAGTTGTCGAGGTCCTCATTCACTGTGTCCGAGATAATGGCGGATAAAGAAATTGAGTTTTTATGTAAAAAATGTTGGACGCCGACGACGTCACAACTGGCCAGGATGTGGTAATTAATAAAAATTGAAATTACTTAGCCTATATGAGCCTTGATAGTGACTTAGATCAACCAGATATTAAAACATATCAAGGTCTAGTTTTTAAACAATCTATTGATTGGGTAATTGCAAAAACAGGTTGGTTAAACTACTGAGGAGGAACAGGATCTGAAAAAATATTCATTCACATTTTACAGATTTGACTTTGTTGGTGAAACTTTGGGATTTTTACGAACTTTGTCTTACAAGTAGGCTTATATGATAAAAAATTTGCATTCTTGTGCCTCTTATCCTTACATAATGTTAAAAAAAGAAATTTACATTTAAATGCTTAGGTATAAAAAGCTTTTACCGCTATCGCAGACATTTGCGCAATTTGTAAACCAATTACTGATGTAGCCATTAGTATTCAGCCGATGTAACGCAAGTTATTGATAGCTATTTAATAACCCTAATACTTTGACGAGTGGTATTACGCCAAAAAACTTCCTTACTGATTCCACAAACTTGTTACTCTAGAAAACTCCAAAGAAAAAGAACGAGACCAAGAATCCAGTGCACTAATTGGTGATATTTCATGTTTTAATTGGCTGTTAAGTTGAACTGTTCCTTGAAATAATTTCTCATTACCCTCGTAAATCTTGTTTTCTTTGTAAAACTGCTTAACGAAATTTTACTTTGTGAAATTCAATATTTCGTACAAAGACACCTTATACATTTTATTTTAAAAATGTTTTGTTAATAAATTATTTTTGTGGTTTAAAAAGGTATTTTTTTGCAAATAGTTGCAAATTAATTATGAAATTGAATTAATATATCAATCAAACTTTATAACAACGCAAAAGTCTAGTTAAATATTCAAAATGTACACATAAAAACGTGAAAATTAACACTCATAACTCTTTATCGATACAATTAAAACTACAATAACAGCTTATTACTGAGGTAATTCACTAAAAGTTAAAAAATACGATTAAAAAATTCAAATTTTTTTGATTCATTTATAACTGCTGATACATTTTTAGTGTATAATAACGTCTTAAAATAATTCAATTTTCAGTTGTTACTGAGTTTTTAGGCACTTATATTTCTAAATATAAGTTATTTATATATTCCAATCCAGGGTCACAATGAATAATTTAACTTATATTTCACATGTAATGTTTTGAGAGTTAACTTGTTTTATATATTATATTTTATTCTAGCTGATCAACACAGTTTCACCCGTGGAAAAACATAAAAACTTCCCCTGTCTTTTTTTAGGATTTAATTTGTCATACTTTTTAAGGTTGTCATGACAACCTTATAACCTTCCCTATCATTTAACAAAACTTTGAAGTACCGTAGGGCGAAACCCTTTGGGAATTTTGTAAAACCGTTTCTTAGTGTGCATCTAAGATCCAAGAGTAACTCATGTGCCAAATTTCAACTCTTTAGGTCTTATAGTTTTGGAGATTTGCTGTCCGATAGAAAACCCCTTCTCCTTTATATATATATATATTTTGTAAATAACATAGATTAAAAATAAGACCTTGAACAAATAAAATACCAATTTGCCTACTCTAGTTTGTTAATTGTTAGTGAGTTAATTGAACGTGTATATTTGCAGCTATTGATTATCTAATTGTTAGTTCAGGATGAGGCTTTGCCGGTGCATTAGAGGTGGTATTTCGTCACAGACTCATTCATAATTACACACTACAGTAATGCACCACGCATTAACACATTGCTTGGTGTGATGAGTAAATACCGTTTGTTGGCAAGTTTCATACTCCAACCTATCTGTTATGAGCAAAGCCCTGAAACAATTTTGTTAAGATGTGAGACTGAACCTAACAACACGAAACTGCAGTCGGCCATCGTTGGCAATTGACCAATTAATTAATTACGGAAATTAACATTGGTTTACTGTACAAAATTGCAAATTAAGTCATTACACACAAAAAAAATTTGTAAAGATTCTACTGATTTGATGGAAGTTTGGTCAGCATTTTTAAATAATAGAAGTGGGCTCCGTAATATTATGATGTTGCCAACTACGGTACTATCAGTACCAAGATGGTTCAACATTTTCTATAAGCATAACTCGGAATAGAAAAAAGAATAGAGGCGTAAAAAATTAAAAAAGAATAGAAGGATAGGGGCGATAGCAATGATGTTGCTCTATGGGTTTATTATGAACGCATTCTTTTTTACAAGAAAAGCAGTCTGATTGAATTACCATTATATATACACATGCAAATTAGGATATTTATTTAACAAACGATTATGCTAAAACTTGACGATCTCTATCTGCCATTATATACTTAATTACAAGTCAACTTTGTTCCAGTATTTATGCATGGCTGAGGAATAATCGAAGACACACAAGCTTGACAATTCTAATAATCTGTCTGCTATGGAAATAAATATTTTTTTAAATACGAAAACTAACATAGGCCTACAAATTAAAAATATTTAAAAAATCTATAAGTATAAAAGAGGATGTTGGTATATATATATATATATTTATTTATTTATTTGGCACGGATAAACTCAGAAACCGCTGGACCGATGGCCACGAAACTTGGTACATACATGTAGAATTTCATGGAGTAGGTTTATACACCTTCAATTTCGTGATAACTTTCAGGGCTTAGCCCTGGGACCGTCTTAAAGGTACCCATGTCAGGGATTTTGAAAGAATTTGAGTTAGATTTGTTTACTAACAAAACATATGAAAGTAAAATGTAAAACAGGAGATGTAAATTAATGGTATTTCTTTCTGCTATTTAACTGTATTTGTTAAAATGAAGATTTGTTACTTGGTGCCAGGTGGTCAATGAATTAGACTTTCGCATTTTTTCAAAGTGCAATACACTATATAAAATGCTGATATGTAGTATAACATAAAATAAATAACTGATTACTGAAGGACTCCAGTGATCACTGATCACTTATACTTGAAGGACTTTTTTTTATGACAACTAACTGCTATTTAAAGAGGAAGAGTGTGCTACTGTAGAGAATTAATTTTATCTACAGGACTTTAAACAAATTGCCGGGACGGCTCATTCAAACGTTTTGCTCAATATAGAGTCTAAAAACGTAAGACAGCACTTTTTAATAATTTCTGGAGTGGCATTGTAATGTTTTGTTCAAGGTAGACCCTATAAAACCTTACGAAAATGATCTTTTACAGTGAATAAAATTTCAAGCTATCTTCTTTGGTTCCTCTAACACGTATGCCTTCATGAAGGAAAGAAATAGGATTTCTAATACGTAGGTCTGCTGCGACGGGGGTGCATAATAAAGTTTTAATTAAGGGTAACATATGTGAGCAGATTCAAAGTGCCGTCGAAAAAGCCAAGGTTGCCGTTCCTTATATTGTGCCCCATTATCATCATCAGGGCAAGCTCAGGTACCGTGGAAACGACCATAAATGCTTCTCGGCGTTCGTCTCTGTAAATTGGCCTCTTGAGTGTGTGAGCGCAATCCTCTTCACCTGATAGCACGATCGACTGGACAGCTGACACAAGCAAAACGCACTTGCAAGAGGAAGAACCGCCGATATTGGGCATGAGCCTACCCAGGGCAGCAACACCATTTGGGGCTTTGTCGGTGGGGCGTTGGTTATGGTCACATTTTTTATGTACAGGCACTTTATGCAGGAATAGAATACCCCCGTCGTAGCAGACCTGCGTACTAAGAGCGAATTTCTAAAAACTTTTGCTTTATGGAAGTACATTAGATATGTTCAAAGAAGTAGATACATTAGATTTTAGAAGAAAAATAAATGGGAAAGCAAAACTATATAATTCATGGGTTATAGTGTATGTTTAATTTTAATCGTGAGCGAAGCCACGGGTTCTTCTAGTACTTGTATATGTAAAGGCAGTGGCAGTGGCAGTGGAGGTGGCGTCGCGGCGCCGGATGTAGTGCAAGCAGTAGTTGCTCATATATCAGATTAGAACTGCACAAAGTGGAGCGAGAATAAATAATCTGCTTTTCGCTTATCTCTCTTTTTCAGACGAGTAACGAGCTCCGTTTCAATAAACCTCACATCCATACTTCGAATATTGTACAGCTTCTTATCGTTTGTGGTAATTTTGTAATCGTATAAATTACTTGATTGGTTGGATACACCTCTTCCATATGGGTTTGATTTTGTTTTGCAACACCTGAATGGAAAAATAGTGGTTCTCATAAATTGTATTAGTCTTTGTGGGAGTTACATCTAATACATGATTTTGTAATGCTGTTACACTTTGAATCGTTTGAATGTTCATTCAATCAAGTATTGAACAGGTAAACTAAAATTTTATTTTCAATGTTAACTATATTAGGCGTTACGAAAATGCAATTAAAAACTTCAGAACAGCTGGCTTTTTCCAATGCAATTATTTGAAAAAATTACCATCTGTTTAAAATTTTAGAGTCGCAATTTCGTGACGTCTAGTATACATAGGATTTGAAACCTCAATATTTGTGTAGCTAATTTGGGCAATCAATTTTTTATGTTGACTTATAATGAAAAGATGTTTATTATCCCATAAGATGAAAACAAGTTTTGTAGAATCGTTTATGATCTGAAAACGGAAAAATTAAATAGTATTTATTTAAGGAACGTACATCGTATTTACCTAAAATAATTCCAAATTAAAGATTTATATTAAAAGACAGTTAGAAAATAACTTTTTGGTCAAGCTTAAATGTAATTCCGTTAATATTTTAGGAGGGTGTCTTAGTTTGCGGCGCTCCCAGCACAGAGATAGGCAGACTGCTGTGTTGATAATTAGGGTCCCTTGCAGTCCTCTCAACCATTTGTTCTCTGAGCCCGCATTTACACTATGAGCAGTGTAAGTATAAATTACATGTCCAAATGTGAAATATAATATGTTCATTTTTAATTTCTGTAAAATAAAAAATAACTATGGAATAAAACTATCGAAGATAATCGGTTTGTAAAAAACCCCGGTTTTTTGTTTTTCCCTCTGGGTTTTTTTATCCCAGATGTTTGTCTTGCTTTGAATGGCATCAGGTAATTTATTAATAATCAACACTATCAATGTTCACTTTACATTCATATGATTTAATTTGACGTAAATTACACGAAAACATTGAATGGTCCTTAGGTACGGACAGATGTTTGATCAAGTGATAGCAAATAAGTTGTACTGCATTCTATTTAATTTAAGGATATACTGTATACATTATTGTGTTTCCAGAACTGTACTAAATATGTTAACCGTGTTTTAAAATTTATCTTATAGCAAACACGAAAAATAAATACGCAATGATGAAAAATAAGACATTTTTACAAATAAATGACAGCGTTTTAAAACTAAAACTAATTGTTGAACGCCGTTGGAGAACTCACCATCTGAAAACATTTCAGAATAAATCATTCAATTCGCAATGCAAATGCAAATCGCACGATTTTCGCGAGATGAACCAAAAAGAGGAATGCAGTTCACACGGTGTGACGGCACGGCGCGGCGGCGAGGTGAGGTCAAAGGTCAAGGTCGCTGCAGCTTATCACCGAGCTGGGTGGCCCGGACCTGCCAGTCACGTGACCTTGAGGTCGCAGACGGCGCGGCGGCCGACCGTCAACACACACTGAACAACGGAAGCGATGTTTGGGTCCGGTTGGAACTTTTACAATTTAGGAAAACCGTCATATACGATGATCCCGACAATAATGCAGATCACCAAACACTGAAGAAGAAACTGTCAAGAGTGACTACTATTGTATTTATCATTAGAAGTCGATAGTTGAGTCATAGTCTGAAATCGTATCATCCCAAGGAATCGTTGTTGACTCTAAGAACTATCCACTAATACTGTAACAGTCCGCGGGCAGTGGTAAGGAGTCTTGAGCGAAAAACAAGATCATCACTGTATGAAAGTAAGTTATCGATACTTGTTATTTTTTTAATTAATCGATTGAGATATAGTTTTGTTTTAACCGCATTGTAAATCGTAAAAATAACCTATATTATACTAATAATTTAGCAGTTGTTACTTATTTACTTTATATTTGGCCATTTTATCTTATTAAAGTTGACAAAATTCCACTTTGTTGTCGATGTTGGTTAACTTTTTTTATCTAGTTCAATGTCATATTAATTTTGTTTAATTGTTTTTGGGGATATTTGGGATATTCTACAATTATTAGGATAGCCATTCAAGACTGTTTTTCTTGAGTATAATAAAACTGGAAATTTACCTGTGTTCAATCCATACTCATCAATTTTGAAGTAAAATACAAAACTGAAGCTATGGAGTTCCAGTTTTACGTTTGGATTCTATCTGTACGATCCAGTTCATACATTAGTTCGACAATATATATACATTAGTACATTGTTATATATTAGTACGATTAGTTCATTAAAAAAGTTTATTTCACTGACCAAATACATCATACATTTTATAGGTTTTGAAAGTTATGCAAATTTGCATAATAAAATACGATTTTTATCAAAGGTTAAGAAAATTAAATTAAGCTTGAATGTTTAAGACGCTGTTGAAAAATAAGCGGAAAATTACATCAGCAGTCAGGCGTGGCTTGCGATGTCATCGAGTGAATTCTGATTTTACCTTCTCCGATGAAATATTTTAGTTTCATTTTTTCCCTTTTGATTGTTTTAAGTCAGTATTACTGATTCCTTCCGAAAGAGACTTTGGTTTATAGTGAAGAAAAATGTATATACGTACAAAAGCATAGATTACAAATAACTTTTTAATTGCATTTTCCATAATCACATACATCCGGATTTGAACTTAAATTTTAAACTTAGAAGGCCTTTAGATGTAATTTGATATAAATGTTTCCAATGAATGAATAACCTTAAATGTAATTTTTCAAAACTGTTCAATCATAATGTTTACATAAATATATAGAACCCCCCTCCACAATATATTTTTATGATAAAGAAAATGGCATGGTAACCCATCAAAACTTTCCAAATAACGGTATAAAAACACTTCGAAATTAATAATTGAGTAAAAAGTCAGGAAAGAAACTAAGAGTATTTATTCTAACGCATTTCAAGAGAAAAATTGTGCGATTAACAGTCATAAAAGCAAGGAGCAAAAAGTGAAACGCCGCTCAATAGTTGGGCGTTTCACGGGTTTACTTTTTCCACCACTTGCGTTTTTCTGACACAAAATTAATGGAGATTTAACTAGCCTGGTCTTCAAATACTCCTTCGTTACGACGTTTTATTGATATCCTAAAGAACTTTAAGGCTGTAAATTTACTAAATAAATTTCAAGTATTTTTCTCGTTTTTCCATGTTTGTACGCAATTTTTTACAAAAAAAAATGTAACTTACCCGATTAAAACACCACAACTTGTTCTTATAAGCTTAATCATTCAGCCTCTCAGCGCAAAAACGGTTCCAGTTCTAATAAAGTTTTAACGCGATAACTTAAATAAAACCATTAACGTTGTTCAACAATTACAAAATGAATTAGCACAGAAAACGGTTTAGTTTTCGATGAATATTCTTATTTTCTAAAACCATAACCAAGTTAGTTATACGTTAAAATTACTAGTTTAAATACCATACATATATTCGTGGTGAAAAATTATTTTGAAGCTATAGAAATTTCCCCTTTAATAAATACGGATAACCGCACATTTAACCGTAATTTTACCGTGCGGATACGGATAATTTATCTCGCAATAAATATTATTTTGGAAGTTTAAAAAAGCGAAGAATTATCTTGATATCGATTTTTTACGTCCAACAGCCGTGTAATCCACTAAGATAATAGCTATAATACAGATGTCCTGCGTCCCGGATTCAAGGGGAGCTTAAGCTACTTGAGCTTGGATTCAGTCGCCAAGTTAAGATAGAATCAGCTGATCAATAAAACAACGCACAAACACAGACGGACCGCCGCCACCGCGCGACGCCGGTAGCGGCACTCCCGTCTGTGCCGTGCGCTGCAACTCCGTTGTTAAGACTATCTTTAGTTTTACTTTAGTTTTATTAATAGTTATAAAACGATATTAAAATTTATATGCACAGATTAAGTGTAGTGTAGCCCAGTAGTGTTAGTCTGCGCCGTTTGTCAGAGAGACTTGAGGATTTGACTATCAATAATTAATAGTTTTGGGTGACCCAGAATTTAAAGTTGATATGGTTTTATTACTAACCATCAGAGGGTGCTTCTGTCAACCCTTTTTTAGTCAATTACATTAAAATTTTGTATACCACACTTCATAAATTAATAATTAATGGACTATTATTTGTTTCCTGTGTCATTAAATGATATATTACCTCCTCCCGATATCTAAATTGAGAGGTTGCATCATTTCAGCACACTCTGTTGGTTATTCACTATAACTAGGAGCTCTGACAATCCTGAGTCACTCCAAACCTGGTACACATTTTATAATTTAATGAAAGGTCTGCTTCAGATTCAAAGTCAATGCTTAAGGTCTAGACGGATACTGGATTTCTTACAACCCCGTCAAGTCATCGAATTGGAATTCATAATTCAACGGAGCATCTTTATTTTTATGTCAAGATGTTATATTTGTATTCTTTACAAAACACTTTAAATTTTTGTGATCCAATTTACGTTAATGAACATATACTTTTGACAACTGTGCAATATGTGCATGCCCTAAAACGTAATCTTATTTTAATGGCAATTATCGGGTACAGCACTTGTTCACATTGATGAATGTAAACATGTATTCGCTTGGGTCTACATATAAGCTGAATACGAAAGAAGTTTAGGTTTGGGAGAGACTAGCAACATCAACTTTAATACAAGTGAGAAATCTAATATCAGCACGAACAGTTTTCCAACCAAACAACTTTATTATCGTCTCGCCACATTGTACGATTGCAAACTCGAATCCCGGGCGACTCCCAGATGATTAGCAAGTTTTGACAGGACAATCCGCTCCGTGACGGCGACTCCGCCATCTGCATAGAATAGCTCCACGCCCGCCGTCCCATTGCCATGCAAATCGAATGTCCTCTGTTCCTGTGTTCCTCGTCTTATTGCCGGCCCTCCTCGTTAGTCACAGTCATGACAAGTCACCGACTCCAGTCCATCTGGGCTTAGCCATCCATATTTCTGAAATGTCGTCGGCGTTTGGTCTTAAGTATTTGGATAAACCTTGTAGCAGATTTTTATTATGTTTTAAGAAGTACTTGACCCATGAAGGGTTGTATATCGGTCAAGCAGTCCAGTAAACTTATCAGAATATACGCGCAGTATTCAATAGTCAGTATCTCAGACTCCGACTACCCAGAATGCATTGTTTTAAGCGAGCGAATATAAATGAATGCTGAGAGTAAGACATGGGTGAGAGTCCTTGAAAGGCTTTGTTACTGCCAATGAGGGTTGATTCATATCCAGTATATCCCAATTACTAAAGGCAATTGGGTTAAGTATGGGGCATTAAACAGAATTCTCAGACCGTTGAGTATCGAACCAAAGAACTTTAGGTTTAAAGGTGAAAATAAGAGCTGAAGTCAACGAAATACATAAGTCAATCTATAATTTAAGCAGCAATATTAAATAATATAATTTTTACAGGTGAAAACTCTCTACTGCAAGTTAATACTGTAAAGGAAAAAATGTTGCTTGCAATAGTTATTTCAATAAGGGGGCTGAAAACGTTAGGAGAGACATTCTGTCCTTATCACCGCCGCCAGCTGGTCCCAGACTCAATGATTTACTGGTTACAGCTCTTTACTCCACCTCCTTTAGATTTAATGTATTTTCGAATTGCTTTCTTTATTTAGAGGAAAATATACCCTTGATTCATTCCACTATAAATAAAACAGGAATAAAACAGTCATTGTGAAAATAAGTGAGAAAACCAACGAATGTTTGTTACGAATATGTCTTGGAATGGTTATACAGTATTCATTCGGTACTGAGGGAAGTAAAAATACCACAGGAAAACTGACTAAAGCCGTAGGAAATCATGTACAAAATGTATAAGATCTGTCGTTCACAGGAATTTTAAAAATTTAAGACAATTTTAAAGGGAATAATTAGTAGAGTTACTCTTATATGCTTTACGAAATACATGCCCCTTATTCCCACACTGCTTTAACGCCTTTATTCTTACACTGCTAACAGACGCGGAAACATTTTTCACTGTTGCCAAAACAAACAAAAAGTCACAGCTTTAGGTTAAACGTCTCATTAACCCGACACAAAGTCGCCAGAGTGCTCCGTAATTGCTGAAATAACTTTGACAATTCACCCTCAACAATGGGAGAAAGAAGTTCTGAGGAAAGTTTTGAAAGGTGGCACGACTAGCTTTTTCTTCCTGCCAAACAGTTACTGTATCGATAGCGTTAGTTTCTTCGCGGTGTTTAGCGAGAAATGTCGTCGGAGTCGACAGGAGGATCAGCGGAGGTCAGGAAATGTCAGCCGAGTCGCCCCAGGATGGGCTGTAATAATTGATTTCGCGAGAGCAGAACCTTTCTCCGCTCTTCCCAACTTTGCGAGGGCCTTGAGACATAATATCGTCGTGGCCTTAAGACGTAATATTCTCAGGATGGCTTTAGATGTTATGAAGTCACTTTCTGGATGAACATTGTTAACTTGTTTGTGATAGCTTTATTTAGATTCGATTACAGTTTTAACTTAAACATTTAAAAAGGCATACAACGATCCGGGTGAGTATTAAATGTATCATCGATGTTACAGTATTTTTATTTTAAATTGAATTGTTCATCACTGGCCAGTTATAGTGCAGTATAAATCTCAATATACATTTAGTATTCTTATTAATATGATTTCGAGTGACACTAATTATAAATAAGAATGAAACGTCCATTATCAAAGCAAACGGCTGCTACAATAAGGCTGGATCCGTTAACAGCTCCACTTTATAAACTTTAGAATTCCGCAGAAGAAATATTCTTAATCGCAGCTCCGCCTGACTCGGCGCTTTGCAGCAAATAATAAAAGTGTGGAATTTCAGTTTTTTCTCTCTGAAATTGACTCTTGGCGTAATTAATTTAGTTTTTATGAAGATTTGCTAAGCGAGGAAAATACATACTGAAGTTTTAATTAGATTGAATAAGGAAGTTAAAATTCCTTTTAAAATGCTCCAACACAATCTTTTATCGTTAGATAATAGTTTCAGATAATGGGAGATATTTCCAAGAAAATATATTGTTTCTGGTCCCATCAGATAATTATCGACGGGATAGTTAGTTTTATTAATTATTAGTTTTTAAACCTCGATGAGAGTCCCTTGATAATAAAACTGTTTTCAGAATCCTCTTGAGAGTTTTCTTATTGAGGTTTTACTATAAAAAATATTGTTGCATAAATTGTAATAAATCAAATCCGCTGGATAAAATATGCAGTTTTTGTTACTATGTATTAACTTTGATAATAGAATTCTATATAAATTTTAATTTTCCTTGTAAGAAAATTCAATACTTAATTTCAAACTAATTTATTGTTTTTTGTTACTCTTAACCTTATGTGGAAACAGTTTTAGGATCAGATTCAGTGCTCTTCCGTACATTTGGTCACAAATCGAAATGGAATCCCCTAATTAAAGTCTGCAATTCTAATAACCTAATGTCAAGATTGTCAAGTATTAGCCCAAACCCAAGAGTGTTGCAAAACAAACTAAATCTGGGCTGGATTGTCAATAAACTACGCCAGTTGTGTTGGCAACAATGACAACGTCAGAGTAGATGTATAATTGGCAACACTGAGGATCTCTTCTAATTACCAACATCGCTGTCTCTGTCTCTCTAGACGCGCCGTCCTCTCCACTCCTCTCAGGTGACTTTCCTCTCCCTCTCTTGTATTTTAAAGGATTTTAAGTGTCGTCTAGAGAATATGTCTGTGGGAGGTGCACGGGCGCAGTTCTACCGGTAATATACTTCATACATTCCAATTTAATACTACTTCCATTAATGGGATTCCTGGAAGCCTAGAATGAATCATTGCATTTACTTCTAACTGCGAAGGTATGTATATCTGAATTTCTTATTCGCAAATTAAAATAGATTGAAAATAGATAAATAAATTAAGTTACGATTCGCCAGTCTTGTCCGATCAGAAGCTGATCAAAATCTGATTGAGTCTTGTCGTCAAATCTGATTAATTATATAAGTTATTGCAACGATAAATTGTTTACATCTATAACACAGTTATTTTAGTCTCGATGCTCAACCTAAATAAATCTTCACTCTTAAGACTACATTGTTTGTGTAAATGCCTGGCTTGATCTAATTCCGACATGAGAGCCGCATCTAAATTCTGCTTTGTGTCTTGATAACTCGCGGCCTACCAAAGCGAGACAAGCTCAAAGCATGTTATTTATTTATTCGCATCCCACTTTGACTACTAATCTGACAAACTATCCAGTCTGTTATGCACTAGGCCAGAATCTAATTCAAATCTATCTTGTTATTCCACTTTATTCCCATTTGCATAAAAATAATTTTAACCATTTCTAGATAACTTAATTATCGGGTCAAATCCATTTATTTTAGTTTAATTTTATTTCCTTTTGTGGTATGGTATGTAAACTTATGAATCCTTCTTTCTTCAAACCCAGGATTTAGACACAGGACTGTATGCTTATAAAATCATAGTAATTCAGGATTTGGGACAAAAACTCTTGAATAAATTGCGTGACCAGCTTAGAACCTGCCAAACTTAAAATTAGGAGGAGCGTGAGGAAACTACTAATGGCCAATCCTCTGTATTCAGTCTGTGAGATTTTTTAGTTGCTGAACCACAATTTTTTTAACCTTCTTATTTTTTTGGTTGGCTTTCTTTTTTTGAATTGTAGGTTTGACTCAAGAATCTTCAGCAAAGTTGAATTTTTCCACATGTAACCTTGTCCACGTAAAATTTTGCGTAGCGCTATCCGTGTGTGCAACAGCATCACAAAACATTTTCCATTACAAAATTACTTTCGAACATTTACTAGCGCTATCCGTGTGTGCAACAGCATCACAAATGGGAAGGATAATTTACAAATAGAAACTAGGAGTGTCGTACAACATGAATCGCAAAATTACAAAATCGCCACATAACGCTTGCACGACACATGGAGCCGACACTGTGTGCGACTGTGCGAGGGAGAGAGCCTGAGTCTGGGTCTCCGAGCTCTTTAGCGATAAGATCGTCTGACAGTCGCGAACACCGTAAATCCAGCGTCACCTTTTAGTTTAACATGTTAATGGCCCGCACCCAATCATTACCTGGAGTAATCAAGGCACGTCGTGTACGCCGATCGCGTTCCACATCAGTATGGAAATTAATTGAGTGTAAAGTTATGTCGGCCGGTATGAGTTCGGCCTTCGCCTCGGCTTGTAATAGAGGAAATGTTGAAAACAGGCTTGATCGGAAAGAATTTCTGTGGAAGATTACAACGTAACGTTAGATTTTAAATGAGATCGTAGTTATACTTTTTTACCTCGAATAAATTTTTAAAATCGAAAAAGGATACTTCCTAACACAGAGTACATACGCTACAATAAATACGTATGTGTGCCAATTCACATGTCAGTGTGTTCAATGTGTTAAGTCACGAGTGAATGTGAAATGTGAAATGGAGCGTTTTACAGTCCCCTTAAGGAAGTTTCTTTCTTCTCTTTTTTGGCTGTGATCCACTCTGTCATACAAAGAACATCTGTATTTTCCTTGTTCTCCGCGTTTTCATAACGTTACCTTTCAGCATCATTAAGCGTTCTTGCTGGCTTAATTTTCAATTTGGATATGTAGTTGACAGGTAAGGATTTTTTCCCACAACCATGTCGATATCGGCCTGAAAGCAAAAACTGAACATTTAATGAGTTTTGCACTTCTAACCGATTTATAGAGTACACCGAAAACCATCCAATGGGCATTTATCTGGTCAATAAAAGTAGGTTCGACATAGTATTACTTGATTGAATCAAAGAAGGGGAGTCCTTGACAAAATTGGACCAATTAAAATTGAGTAGATTGTGAATTCGCCGTCCTGAACTCGCTGGAAACTAACATAGTGCTGTAACTGTAGGCTACTGTGAGACTTGTGGTTTTCAAGATGATTCTCTAAATACAATTTCTTTTGTCTAGAATCTTATTGTGCAGAATTCACATTTATTTAGGCTTAGGACTTATAAACTGTAGATCGGCAAAAACATCTAAACCCACAATATTTAGGAAAATATTTCTACACAGCCAGGCTGTAATGATTTCTAAAATAGTTATTAATTCTATTTCTAAAATCTGTTATTGCTTTTGTTTATTATGTTTATTTTCATGTAAAATATATATTTTGGTGTGGAAATTAACAGAACAAGGCTTCAGTTTAATTATTACAACTAAATCTATTGTTGTAGGATTTATTTTCTGTATTTAAAATTGACTTTATATCAACATTGCTTAATACAATGTTTTTTAATCGCAATAAAAAATATCAATGTTAAAAATATTATAAGCAAATAAAGTAATTTACAGATTTTTTAATGATTTGGAAAATTGATCCTCCAATGATTTAGGGAGAATTTTATCATCTCTGCTTTTCTTTGCAAAGGTAAATTAAACTCGTGCTATAACTCCATTAGGAATCGCCCGCCCACTAATTTTCGTACAAAGGCTTGTAAAATTCGATGAAAAGGACTGGATAAAAGAGGGCGAGAGAGATTAAATCCATTAGAGCAGATTTTTATCGCGAGGATTTAAAAAATTAGGCCTAAATAATTTATCACATTACTTCTGCGTCTGATGCGTACTTATGACGAAAGGTGGGAAGAACAGACACAAACTATGAAATTAACTATATTTTTATTTTTATTCCGACTTGTGATTTGTTATTAAGACACTTAAGTTTGGTAATGGTACATGAGAAAGAAGTAAAAAAATGTTTTATTTAGCTTCAGTTAGTGAGATAGTTTTCTACGATAGTTGAAGTGAATTCTGTGCGTAGTTTATAACATCTTCATCATTGTTGAATTCCGATAAGTTCGACGGAATTCAACAGTAATGAAGATATTAGATTTATTAGAATTAATAGTGAAATATTGCAAATAAATATTCAGTTGGAAATTTTATTTTACATTATTTTTGTAACATGTGTGTACTAAACTATGTTAATTAAAAAAATATATATATTTTGTAAAAAATAAATATTGTTACACAATTTCTTAAGCTTGGTAAATGGCTTGCTTTAAAGTCTATAATTTTAGCTCCGCATTAGAAATACTCGTGAAAAATATCGTGCGGAATTCCATAGAGACGTACATTAATATACTATACGACATTAATATACTTTAAGACTTCGATAACTGGTTTATAAATCTAAAGTAGCAAGATATGTGTGGCCGTTTTCACATTCCATCGTTATCTAGAGGGGAAAAACTGGCTCCTAATCAATAAGTGAATATATGGTTTTGTTTTTACTTGACCTACATTAACCTTTTACAAATTGAAATAAAAAAAAGAAAGAGAACAGATAACTTGCCAATGAATAATGTTAATGAAGCATTTGTTGTACCCTAATAACAAGTATATATTTGGTAAAATGGTGACATCGATTCTACAAAACTATAAATAAATAAAAAATCATTAAATGCAGAACAGGAGACCAAAATAAATGTACACTCAGTCTATATGCAATTAATGTGAGCAATAATTAAAACAAAAAAATAGAACATGCATGTATTAATATAATGAATTATATTGTGCCAAGATTTGATTGAGCTTCTATTTCTTGGGAGAAATCACAAACGGAACCACCTATTGCTCATGCATGTAGTAAATATGGTACATAGGGAAAGATTGTTGCAAATTACAACAATCTCGATACCTCAATAGATAAAGAAGAGACACTTGCAACGCCAAACTTTGAAGCTCGATTCATAATTCAATAAACCTACAAGATATTTATTCTGTTACATACATTATAAGTTACTGTAATACTAACCTAGGCCAATACAATAGGACGCTTCGATCCAAACATGCTTTGGAATTCAAAATATCTCATCACGAGAGATGAGGAGAAGACTGAGGCTAAAACAATGTTGAAACTGACACCTTCAGCCTCTGTCTCTAGCGGCGTCCTCTTTTGACGGACTAGAATTGTTCGCCGAACTTTGTATCAGCAAACGACTGTCGTTCGGCGGAGTACGTTTGATATTTGTCACAGAGAAGAATCAAACAGAGGTCGCTTTTAAATGAGTCTTGTGTTGCGCCCAAGTACTAGTTACAGTTAAATCCAGTTACTGTTACAGTTAAGTTACTATAGTAGTTACAACCAGTTACTAATTACATTTAAGTGAAACCAGGAGAGGGCAGCGACGGTCCTGCTCTCTCGCGGCGTTAATGATGAACTAAATCCTCGACACCCGCTGAGCGCAACATTAGAAGATACCTCTGTTTGATTCTTCTCTGTGCATTAAATTAATTTTAACGCCCAATAGAATAGTTTCTGTAAATTGGTGTGAGCGCCCTATCAAAATTAACGTTGGGCCACACTTCTCTGAGCGTTGGGCCAACACGATTCCTGGTTTGTTGAACAATTCAGCGTTGCCGCGGCTCAAGAATCGAGACATCACGTGGTACGTGGTACAGACAGACATTCTGCAATCACACCAGAAGTTGGCAGTCGTCAGCTGCGCAGTCCGCCATGTTGAGGTCACATTCTTGGCTTGTGATAAGGCTGCAGATGCTGCAACTCGCCGCTATCACCTGACTCGGGATTCGACATTGACTCCGATGCCACACTGATCCACTCTCTTCCTACATTATCTGGGATTTAGTTTCATCTTCGAGTGTTTTCGTCATAACGGTGAAGTGAATGGAAAATATACGGTAATTACTGACACTCCCATGTATATTGACCGATTATTGCTAATTGTATTTGTTACTGATTTATGTCAATACAGTTTTTAATAGTTTGGATTAAGTTAAGGAAATGTTATTGCATGAACGTTTTATCATGAGCGACACCCGACAAGGCTAGGCCATTTCCTGGTTCAACAGCTGATAAATTACAGAGGCTATTGCGTGCAAAGCGAGTTGTTGACTGCAATAAATCCAAATATAAAACTGCAGTATATATCACATTAAATTAAATAATTTTGATGTATTTAACTTCAAGCTGCATATTTGTCTAAAGCATTTGTTATTGGCTTAGTATTTTAAAAGGTGGAAATAAATCATTCTTCATTATTCATTCGAATATATTAAACCTCAGTAACGTTTTGTTAAAAAAAAATACATCCTGTCAATTCATTACACTAATAACCTACGGTGTTTCAGAGGCTATAATTAGGCAAATGTTTTCATATTAACAATAATTTAATGTTCAATTAAGAAAATCAACACAATCCTGCTAATAAATACGGCAAATCACCAACCAGACAAAACCGTTCTTAAAACATGGCGCCTTTCAAGCTGAAAGCTTCGCGCTTTGCGTTACAACATCGCAGTCGCGGCCATTGAAGGCCCAGGAAGCCGAGGGCGAACACTGAACAGTCGACGTTTCAACGGCCGTTTCTCACAACCCTTTGAAGGTCTCTGAAGGTAACCTATTTACCGAGGAACACTTGCCCCCCCCTCCCTCTCTGTACCCCCCCCCTACTTCCCCTCTCTCGCTCACGGTTTAAAACCGTACAGTACTTTCATCTTCAGAGAGCTCGGCCTCTGTTGTCAACTGGGGAGGTTTTGTTCCTGCTCGTTACCCTTGAAACTCTCATTAAAGTTATTCCCAACCTTGACACAATTAGGATGCGCTTTGATCAGAGCTTTTATAAGTTACCAGATTTGTAAGGGCTTTGTTTGAAAACTCGTCGCGATAATTTAACGTTAAGTGATGTCATAAAGTTATTAGTCCCGTGATTACGATTACGAAGTTAATTTATATAGGCGGAGGACTATGCAGATCAGGCTGTGGCATTAGAATTTTTTCATAGGCCTATATTTAATTTTGTAAGTCTCATGTGGATTGAAAATCACAATAAATAATAAAAACAACTTCCTCTAATAAAATGATTCGGGGTTGCTTACTTTCTAATTGTAAGATAATTGTTTGATTAATATTCAAATTGAACCCAAAAGTAAGTAATGTACGTTATAGTGAAAGCATGTATTGACATAAATGACAATCTCGTTTTACTTGTCTTCAACATTATTTGTGTGGAGATTTGAAAAAAAGTCTAAAAATGCATTTGTGCTTGTAGATTAAAAAGAAATAAATTCAGTTTTTCTGCAACCCATTTTTTAAAGTCGCAAGGAAAATATTACTTAGGCAGTTTATAATATATGATGTACACAACATCAAATTAAGTACAATAATAGTAAGGTTATGGATAACTTTTTCAGAAATAATGAACACATTTCAAAAAGTATTACACAAATCATGGTAAGTAACTCTTTTTATAGTTGTCTTGCCGACTAAACGTTAGACAACAGAGAGAACGGAGGGTTACCGAGCGGGGAGTGACGTCATCTGTGGGCTCACGTTTCAAACCACAGGATTGACGCAGCTGGGGGGGGGGGGGTTACTGTATCATATCTCAATATTCTCAATTGATATTACAAAAAAAATTGTTTATGATAAATTACTGAAGGGGTTTGGTCCTTTTACGATATATTCCGGTGTTATTTGAAAAGGATTTGGCCGCTTGCATATTCATTGTGTAAGGGGTGAAGCCAAGTGTGTGTTTGCTTGTTTACAGCTAGAGAGGCGGAAAAAGTTATTCAAAATGTATAAAAGTCCATTGTTTAAAACTCTCTAGGTTTCGAGTATGCATCTCCCCTTGAAGCAAAGACTACGGTAATCAGAACGCATACATCGTGAAGGGGTCGGTAGGTTTGGGTGCAGTCGACTGTATAAGCCCAGGCCCGGAACGGACAAAACACGTTTTAAATGTGCAACGGACGGGCGGAAACTATTCTTTCAAGAGCTCTAGCGCTTTATCTTGAGTGGCAGCGTGTTAAGGTCTCGGAGATAGACTGTGATAGTGATAAATCGTTATCTAAATGTAGCTCGTATCTCCCACTCACCTTCATGTGTAGGCCTATTTGTTCTTAAGAGACACGATGTTAACATTCCACCTTGCAAATTGGACGGACAGATTATTTAATGACTACAATAAAGTCATTTGTTTTTTATTTTCGTAAATCTTACGAGTTTTTTCTTACAAAATATTACGATTTTGAAAAGAAACTTCAGCACTTTTCATAGTATTTAGGCTATCGATTAATTTTAATGAGAGCTAGCCTACATTGTTACGCATTCAAAAGGGGATGGATTAAAATTGACCAATTACGAATGGTAAAGATGTGGACTGAAGGCACACTTTAAAATAACTAGGAATAAAACCCTCAGTGGATTAAAATGTTTCCAAAAACATAATAGGGGCAAAAGTTTGAACTAAGAAAATCTTTCCAGATGTATGCAGTGCAAGTAACAATGAATTCAGTTTTTATTCAACTGCAGGTAGTTATGGCCGTGTCGTGTCTGCTCTTTCATAATTATGGTAAGTTCACGATAGATGTGTGTAATTTATATTTTAAACCTTATAAAAAATAAGTATCAACTAGTGAATAAATTAAATCCACGCCGGCATACCAGTATTGATTTTTTATGACATGTTTCTAGTAGTAGTCCTTATCTCATACTAGAACCAAAATATTAATGGGGTTTCTCTTACTGGTTGAAACAAAAAAAAACACTAAGAAGAGATCACAATCGTAGCCTAATAAAAACTAATTTTATATTTCCACAGCATGTCAAACAAGATAAGTCAGTATATGTCCAAGATATGATGACACAGGTGTAGATTGACAGCGCTGTGTTCCACAGTTGCATGTCAAACAAGATATGTCAGTGTATTACCAAGAATGGCACAGGTGTAGGTTGGCAGCGCTGTTCCACAGTTGCATGTCAAACAAGATAAGTCAGTATATGTCCAATATATGATGACACAGGTGTAGATTGCCAGCGCTGTGTTCCACAGTTGCATGTCAAACAAGATATGTCAGTGTATGACCAAGAATAGCACAGGTGTAGGTTGGCAGCGCTGTTCCACAGTTGCATGTCAAACAAGATATGTCAGTACATGTCCAAGATATGATGACACAGGTGTAGGTTGGCGGCGCTGTGTTCCACAGTTGCATGTCAAACAAGATAAGTCAGTATATGTCCAATATATGATGACACAGGTGTAGATTGCCAGCGCTGTGTTCCACAGTTGCATGTCAAACAAGATATGTCAGTGTATGACCAAGAATGGCACAGGTGTAGGTTGGCAGCGCTGTTCCACAGTTGAATGTCAAACAAGATATGTCAGTACATGTCCAAGATATGATGACACAGGTGTAGGTTGGCGGCGCTGTGTTCCACAGTTGCATGTCAAACAAGATATGTCAGTGTATGACCAAGAATGACACAGGTGTAGGTTGGCAGCGCTGTTCCACAGTTGCATGTCAAACAAGATATGTCAGTACATGTCCAAGATATGATGACTGGTGTAGGTTGGCAGCGCTGTTCCACAGTTGCATGTCAAACAATATATGTCAGTACATGTCCAAGATATGATGACACAGGTGTAGGTTGGCAGCGCTGTTCCACAGTTGAATGTCAAACAAGATATGTCAGTACATGTCCAAGATATGATGACACAGGTGTAGGTTGGCAGCGCTGTTCCAGTTCCGGCCACCGCCGCTGGACGTTGTTGTCACAGACATTGAGAGCTCATTGTTGCCGTGTGACAGTCCAGACTCCAGTGTGAGACTTTTCAAAGACCCCCAGTCATTGACCCAACGCCATTCCCCCAATTACTAAACCATTCTCCAATAACGCGATGGCCGTTCGGTGACAACAGATCTGCTCTCGTGGTTCGGGACCTTTGACTAGACGTTAACTGTGCAATACAGTTGTATAAATTAAACTAGAATATTTTTATTCTAAACTTTAGAAGTTTTGGTAGGCTTTGAAATTTAGTGAATACTGTAGCAGGCCTTAAGGGTTTTCTTGAAACAAAACTGTTTTAGCGAATTTCCCCTATAGGGAAGAAGCTGTTACCGTAGTACTCATGGTAAGACCTAAGCCCGAGATCATGATAACTTTTAGTTTTGGGGCCCCCAGAAGCAAAAAACACTATTCGTTCATTTTCATAAATATATATATATATCATATATATATATATATATATATATATATCTATATATATATATATGTGTGTGTGTCTTTAAGCACGATAACTCGCGTAAAAATGGTCCAATCTTAATGAAATTTGGCATGGATGTGTAAAGCAGTAATTATTCGGACGAGTTCGTAATCCAGCCCAATCCGACTACCGGAAGGGGGGGTAAAGGGGGGCAAACCCCCCCAAAAATGGGTTTTTTGAGTTTTTTACATAGAAAAATAAAAATAATCCGATTTTTGTTGGCACCACTGAATTCAGCTCAAAAAAACAAATAATTTAGTATTTTGAATCACTGCTCTATGTCCATTGGTTACCGAGATATTGAAAGTGGTAAACACAGTACGTTGTCCCAATGTTAACCTTTTGGGAAATAAGTAAAATTCTATATCTCGCTTATTTCTCAACACATCTTGATAAAACTTGGTAAGTGGCTTCTTCTAGTTCAGATCTACTAAATATTGAATTAAAACCACCCAGTTTTAATATACCCGTAGCAGCAAACCTGCATACTCATTCCCCATGTTATTCTTATGGAGCTTTCAAAAACCTGTAAAATCTCGCTATGTTGGATTGAAATATGTTGTTTTGTACTGGAAATTCGCTGAGTATGCAGGTCTGCTGCAACGGGGGTATTTTATAACTTATCTAAGATCAAGACATGAAACATAGTTGAGAATAATGTTATGAAAATGTTGATTGAGACATTAATTAATGAGTCGTAGCTTATTCAAATTTTGTAGAAAAGTAGGCCTACCGTATTTTCATTGATTTGTACAGGTTTTAAGAGGGATATGGACATGATTTTAACTGTTGGGATATACCATGACAATTAATCTTGGCTTATACCTTAAGGTCCTCCCTATAAAATTCTAATTTGATCATTATAGTTGATGTTTTCTTACTATGCCAACAGTTGAAAGTGTAGCCTAATATTATGCCTAAAGTATCCAATGAGAGGAGAGGATGCACGGCTGAATCCTTAAAAATAATTACAGTTAGCGCTTACGCCTTCTGAGTTAAAATATTGAAAACAAGTTGTCACGCATTTTTGTCCGACAGCCTTCTCATTTGCTAACACATACGCAGCTAAACATAGATCTTTCATACGTTCAAGTCATTTATAAATAGCGCCTCGGTCAACTTTAGCCTGCGCGTCGCGTCGTCTCTAACGTCTCTGCCATTCCACGATCTAGGTCGAACTACTCAGTTCAAACGAGGGACCACTGCATTTTGTATTCAAATTCCAAAAGATTTGTATTCTTTATTTCCAAAAGAATACGCTCGTTACGGACATTATGATTGACAAAAATATGAAAGGACATATTATACAATAACTCTTACAACTAATAACAGAACAAATCTTGGAAATAAGTCTACATGGGCAGATTGCCTGCGCGATGGCTCAGTCGCTGTTAGGGAGCCTATGATTATTTTTTTAAAGACCAATGATATTGGTTGTATGAATGTACTTTTTAACGAATGTACAAATAACTGCCTTATTTAGAGTAGGGCCAACCTTTTTGACGTTATTGTTTTTAAAAAAGTCTTATAAGCCGTAAAAAAGTGATAAACTTGTAAGCTTATTAATGATTTTATTTACCTAGGTTAGTTAGGCTTACTGGCTGGTTACCAAAAATATTATTGATGCATTAAAAAAATTATCATGCCCCCCTCGTACTTTTACCGAATAAATTATAACTTTTGAAAGACTATTCCAAAAGTCAAAACTTGTAAGCTACAAACCTACTGGAAACCTAGCTAAAAACATACGGTTCACCTCCACTTTATTCCAGCCATATTTAAATGTCGTTCGAACAGGTCCAAGAAAAACAGCGACAAACAAATTAAATTCTCGCTATAAATAAAACAACCGACAAAGTATTTACCGTTGACAGATCGCCGCTAATGAAGTGCCCACGGCGTGTGGGGGACCTCGCTTATAATTTGTGAGAGCAAAGTCGTGTAACTGTCCATTATCTCGGCCGGCCGAATGACTGTCTTATCAATATTTAGAACACGAACTTTCCGGGCAAATCCGCAGGAATCCCTCGTATTTTTATCACTTATTTCTCGGGTCTTAATCACGGTGGATTTGGGAAAACTTTCCTTAAATAGGTTTGTATGATGTTTTCCAGTTTTAAAGGTAAATTTAGAAGTGGTTCATGTAAGTTTACAATTTGTACACGATCTGCTCAGCAGCTTTTGATTACTGTAATAAGCTATTCCTTGAAATTTATATTTCCATGTGTTTATATTTCCATGTGTCTGCCCTTTCTTTTATATTTGTGTCCTTAGGGAAATTTTAACGAAAAAATAATATTTTCCTTCAATTTGCTCCTCGAGCCTTGCAATCGAACATGGGGTTGATGGGTTACGGACTTATGGTTTTCTCAAACGTTTCTGAGTAAACATATAGATCTGAAGTATAAAACTCAATTTATTTAAATAAATTTATCATATACTAACTGCAATAATGTTAATGTAGCCAAATAAAATTAATTCCAGTTGCTTATGGCAGGGCCAAGTCTATTTTCTAACTTTTCACTCGTTAGCCTACATTGTAAATCTATTTAAAATATAGTAAAATGTACTTTTTCAGCAGATTAAGCAATAAGTCCTTTAAATAAACACTTTGAAAATTTTATTGTCATTTACATTTCCATTTGTTTTCATTCATCGTCTTTAATTATTATGAATCACTTTTTAAGATATCGTACATTCAATAATTATTGTTTTCACTAAAAATGAAGCTACTAGCCACCACATTGTACGTATCTCTCTTGAAATCTATTTGAATTTACTCTTATTTTATAAAGCTGTGAATGCTTTTCATGAATTAAATGTGATTAATTCAATTCAGTCCGGGTACATTATTACGTGCCGTAGGTAAAAAATATTACAAACTCAATAAGTTTAAAAATTTTACGCTGCGTAGACTTAAGCATTATTGTGACGACACAAATAAAATCTGATTTTTGCATCCCTGTCACGTATTTACATAGAGAAGATAATTTACTATTCAAATTTCATTGATAAAACCAGCCTTTACATACCCCGGTATGTCAAATTAATTATGAAAGAATAAATCGCCACCTTCATCATCATTGGAAAGAAAACTAGATTGATGCCCCCAGGTATTTTGTCATCTTACTGTGAGCTGTTATCGGTTTGTTGGACCTTTAAGAATAACAAATGGCCAACAAAGAGGTAGTATATGTTTATTGGTATTTTTTATACGTATGAAAGACAGTATGAAACACGATCCTATGAACGTTTCCTTTATGTGCCAGATAGTGTAGTTTCGATTGCTTAGTTAATTATGAATACGTATTAAGTACCTAAATTAAAAAGTTATCGGTATCAACGCCACACAAAAATTGTATTTTGGCACACCTACGACCACCCTTTGTTAACGACATCACAATGCATGTAATTTACTTCCTAATCTCTTGATATGGGACATTCCCGCTTAAAATGACACCCATTCAGTAACAAACCATCAACTCACCGTCAACCGGGGTGTCGGGTACGTCGTGCGTGACATTTTTCGACACGAAAATGTGCTTGACAGCGGAGCAGTTGGGGACCCCCGAGTCCACCAGTTCCTTGGGGTCCACACTGAGGGCGAGGGCGGCCGCACAGCACACGTGGAGGAAACAAACCAGGTACATCGACTTGGCCATCACTGCACAACACTGACAACGACAGGACTAGAGCATTCCGCGACTTGCCTCTCCACGGGCCGAGAGTCGACTGACTGCTAGCCGCGGCGCGCGCGCCTGGCGGCCACTCCGGCAACCTCGCCGCGCCGCGCGCCGTCGACGCGATTGGCCGAAATAAGGATTAGAGTTTCTAACCTGTTCTGCACGTTTGGACTTGCAGGATGCCACCGCCACCTTTTCGGCGGTGAACGGTGACTTTAATTCGAAGGTCTCGATCGCGGTTCGTCGGATCGTCCTTATTGGGCTGCATTCCGGTCGGCTGCATTTCGCGGTGTCAATGGCGCCCCGCACCCGCGCCCGCTTTACATCGGCCATGGGATCAATTACGTTTGATTCAATTGAAGAATGTAAAAATGTTGTAAGGGTAAAAGAAAAATAATTTTTTATGCGGAATTTAATGGTTGGTTAATTATATTGCTTACCTCATGGTAATTCTATGTTTATTGTATATAGTAGGACATGACGTAAGCTCTTCTAAAAACTTGCAAGTATATGAACTATTGTGTTTGCGTTTATTCCCTAATTGAACATAGGCTTTACTGTTGATAATTTTCAGCAAACTTTTTAAATACAGTACACCTCGGATTATCCGGACCCCACATTATCTGGATCCCGGATTATCCGGATCGGTACATCCGAGAAATTAAAAAAATTAAATCACGGCAAAAAATGATTTTATCTAGTTCAAGAGTGAAATGCGCCATCTAAAATTAAACTGCAAAAACAATACATTACAGTACGCATTTGGAATAATGTCTTTAATAATTAAAGGAGTCGCATCGCCAAAACAAGTAGGCCTACACTACAGCATTTCCGTGAACGTAGTCTTTTGGTTTGCTACTTGGGGCGCTAGCAGTAACCAACATAAGCTTAGCCTACGGTAATTTTGCGAGCTCGTTTATTACTGTCACTTTAAGTGTTTACAGTTATTGTGAACTCTTTATGTGAACTGATATTGAATTTCAAAATGGGTGGTTGTAAAAGGAAAAAATGGTTTCAACTTTAGAACAGAAACTAAATGCTGTCAAAAGGTTTGAATCAGGAGAATCAAGTAAACAATTAGCTAAGGAACTGGGTGTTGGGACAAGTACGGTGACAGGAAGAATCGAGCGCAGTTAGAAAAATAGTACTTATGTGGAACAAGCTTGAAAGAATAACATGTTGTACAGTCTTGATACTTCGTTTGCAGCATCAATTTAGCAGGGGCTAAGGTACATGATCGCTATCTAGGCGATATTTTAATGACCTCGGATTATCCGGATTTTTCGTTATCCGGATCGGTGTTCCGCCACATTAATCCGGATAATCCGAGGTGTACTCCAAATTAATATATAAGCCAAATTAATACAATAAGGGTTTTCTCTGTTACAGCACTTTTTCAGCCGTCCTACTCAACCGATTTTTACGATTGAGGTGTCATTTTAAAGCTTGTAATGTAGCGCACGGCGACTGGTAATTAAAATGGGCATTTCATCTATGGCTTCGACCCTCCAAGCCTTTGATTTTTTCTAGTGGGTGCTTTCAACGCTCCAGTGCTAAATAATTTGCGTTATAATGAACGGTTTTAAAATGTAATTTAACAATTGATTATTCTAAAACGAATTTTTAACCATTGTAAACCAAAACAGTTTGTCTGCAACTGTTAACGAGATCCGATACAGCTTATGAAAATTACTTTGGGATACTTTTAGCCTTTTTTCTTATAAGCTATTAATTGGTTTGTTGGTTTCGGAGTTGATTTTTAATAAGACTCATAAAATAGAAGTCAAAATAGGATTTAAAAAAATTAAAGAATTTTAAAGTCAATATTGGAATTGTGTTGCCATGTTTTAAACGGCAAACTTGCCCTTCCTTAAAGAACAGTTAATTACTAAGTTGACCTCACTAATACAAATGCCAAGTTTCCAGACACGCTTCATTTTTAATAAAAGTGCTAACACATTACTACAATCCCGAGTGAAGGTTTGGTCGATATGCGGAGGACCAGAGGTCAACCTGTTAAAATTCAAATAAAACTACAAACGCGCCGCTCCGCATGGGAAGTTGCGGGTTCACCGACCAGCGAGGACAATAGCTCAAGCATTCCCCGCCAATGACACAACAGGCCGCCATAACATACAATTTGTTGGCCGCGGAACAGCCGAAGGCCGCCGTCTAGCCACACCTGATCAGCTGATCGCCGACCTGACAGCTGTTTGTTTATCGCAGGCTGCCAGCTATCAGATCTAGCAGTGTTGCCAACTACGTGATGTAAACGCGAAATGCGATTTAAGAAGTAATCACCGCAACCGCCGCGATTACACCGAGACAGCAATATGGGCCTGTGGTTATTTTATGGTGGCGTAGTTGGAGTTGTTGATTGCAACGAGTTATGCTTTTTAATGAGACGTATTGATTGCTTAAAATATGGATTTGAGGGCTTCTTTAGAATTCGTGGGACGGTGATTAAACTTTCACCATTATATTATCCTTGCGTATTAGCTTCATTGCTGAACTAGTGTCTTGATTCAAAATGTAATAGTAAAAACAAACATAATCTCGTATGATAAATTCGTATTAATTTAACACAACATGAATGCGATTTGACATTCTAATAATCACATGGAGTTTTGCAGTACACTAAATCTTTTCCGGAAAAATGCAGAACTCGGATGTAAATTATTATAAACACCTACATCATTAATCGTTAAAAAATAAACATCAAAATATTGTTGCATCTTCCCTAACAATGTCTATTCACTAGAATAATTTTATTCTTATATTCATGATTGACGATGTATCATAATTTGTGATTGTTGAGTCGAAATGCAGTTCACAAAACTACAACGGGAGGCAGTTCACAAAACTACAACGGGAGGCAACGTTATTATGACCTCCACAGCCAGTGCAGGGGGAGGGTAGGCAATCGCTGCACAGCAGCCCTGTAGCTATATTGCATACCCGGCGCCGTGTTAGTGGTTTCACCAGAAGTGGGTTTGGTCCCCGACTAAGCGGAAACTACGGAGTTATTCCAACTAAAATTCTATTGATTGCTTTTTGACTCTTTAATCTGTTCTCTGATATTGATAAGGACAATGCTGGTTATTTTGCAGTTGAGACGTTTGGAAAAAGTATTAATGTCCTTGCATATTGAGTCACAAAGATATATGCAGGAAATATGTATCGCGGAAATACTAATCAATATTCGTAACTATTACGAATGCCAATTAATCAAAACAAATGTAATTTATTCTGTTACAAAATAATAGCAACAGGATATATATATACATATAACCAATAAAGTCAATGCATTCCGTTACTGGCATTTACATAGTCATGAAAATAAATTATTATTTTCATTCCATGCACGATATATTTGGATTTAATTTAATCTTTAGAGGCTTGATTATTTTTAATGAATAAGGCCATCCAAATTTCGTCTTTTTCAATATTGAAAATATATTAAACATATATATTTTAATGCATATAAAGCATGTTAAGGTCTACTTACTCATATACATCTATTGTACGGCAAAGATTTACTTATAAAAAATAACCAAAATTTTGATTGGATGTGATTTTTGTGTGATTTTTTTAAGATAAAAAACAAAAAAGGAAGAAAGAAAGAGCAAGCTATTTATCTGTGTTTTATGCAGTTTTACCTTCCCTCTATGTAATTTTATTACCAGCAATAGCATTCAATTATTTTTTAAAGAACCCAAGTTTTCATAGGAAAATATGTTTTCTCAGGATAGTTTACTAATCCTTAGGCCCACATTATATTATCAAATATTTTATAAAAGATCTTTTTTAAAAGATTTTATTTGACCAATCAAAATTCAAACATTTGTTTTGAGAATCAGCTGGGTTGAAATTTGATTGGTCAAATAAAATATTTTATAAAAGATCTTTTATAAAAGATTTTATTTGACCAATCAAAATTCATGCATTTGTTTTGAGAATCAGCTGGGTTGAAATTTGATTGGTCAAATAAAATATTTTATAAAAGATCTTTTAATATATATTAGAAATATTAGATTATATTTCTAGACATATAATATAAAAGAAACAAATCTCAAACAAAATTAGGACAACGCGTAATCACTTTATTTCTTTCACAAGCCAAAGTGGCTTCGAAGTAAAATTTAGAGCTGTGAGTTCTTCCCATCAATACTGAATCGCCTTCCTTCCTTCTTGACAAATAGAGCTAGTCTACCTGCTGTTACAAAATCATCCGTTTATTCATTACGTCCTTGATTTTTAATTGTGAATTGATTGCTTTATAAATCTGTAGAGAGTCTATTTTCTGATTCAAATGACGAGGGGTTGCAGTTAATCGGCTTAAAACAAGTTACTAGCTTATTTATTGCAAAATGTTGATTAAATAATACATTCTAACACCATAACCTGCCCTTTATAAGTTGAAATTCTTTAGTTAATCCTTCACTACTGTATATTCATAAAGGATTTCGCAGAAGGTAGGAAAAGGTAATTTGGTAGGTTAGAGGCCGAACCAACGTCAACCTCTAATCAAAATTGATGGATCAGTGTTGAGAAATGTTACGGTACACGTTAGTTTTGTTTAGCAGCTTAATAGCTACATCAGTTTTTCATTTACTTTTTATTCAGGTATATTTCTCAATCTTTTAGAAAGAAATCAGTATAAAAATAAAAAAGCAGAAGGCAAATTACTAAAAATAAATATGGTAGTGTATAGCCTATATGCGATGTAAACTTATTGATGTGTATGGTATATGGTATATGTCATGTATTTCCAGGCGTACAAACATTCCCTCAGAATACAGTGAAAGTATTCTATTTTATTAATTTGAACATTTTCATCCAATAAATAATTTGTCAACTTTCTACTTTCTAAACAAGTTACTTGTGGTGTTAATTACTAAAATATGAGGATAAAAGTGTTCGCCTTACAGGTATTTAACTTTGTTTATCTGCATCAACGATTTTGTTTTATTTCAAAATGAGAGTCTCATAATCCAATGATTACTGGGGTGTACCGTTGATTTTTCATATACTACAAAATGCATAGCAGTGGCACTTGGCCTAATATTATTCAGACAAACGAGCTTCTTGCCGCAGAATATTTACATAATGCCAAACTAAAAGGGATCAAGATTTATTTTCCTTTACATCGGGTATTTCAATAATGTGTTTTTTCAAAAATAACTCTCATTCATAAAAAAAGTGTTTTTGCCAAATCACGTGAAAAGGCTAATGTGAATGAATAAATGTTTTAAATGGAAATAAGTAATATTTTATTTGTTCATAGGCGTATGTTTGAAACTAAAGTTTTCACTATCGCTTGTGATTCTATTCATCAACCCCTTTTTTAATAAAATATTGTTATAGGAGATTAAAAATCATGTATAATATGTCTGAAAACCTATTCCAGGACCCAAATGGTGATTCACTTTTTTATTTTTCAGTATTTTATTTTTATTTTCCATATACAATCGTTGTAAAGATTCAATCCTAATGGTAGGACGTATAATCGCTGTTTAAGAACTTAAGATTAGTGAAAAAGGTACATGAAAACCAACTTGTGAAAGCGTTCAACTATCTGTTTAATTTAATCGTTACGCTTTCGTCAAATACAAAACAATAATAACTCTAAACATTAGATGTTTAAACATTAACGATTGACTTTTCATTTAAATATAAATTCATTAGGTCTTTATTAAAGCGATTGGCCTCTTGGTTATGAAGTTTAATTTTACGAAACGACATTTGTTTTTACACAGAGTAATGGATTTAAATAAATTAGTATGGATTTAAATAGAATAGTATTACAGCACTAGGTAATTAAATGCCGAGACTGAATAAAAAAGCGAGGCCCATAACTTACCAGAAAAGTGTGTTTTCAATTTGAGTTCTTAGTCTAATGCACTTTTCAATTAAATGTATCACAATGTGTGATTCGCAGTATTTTTCATTCAGACAAAATTAGTGATTTAACTTCATTATAGACTTAATGATGGACGGTGTGTTCAGTTGTATAAACAGTCAATATTTAGTTTAACTTGTGGAATATTTACTCGCTCAAATTAACCGGTCGCCAATAGAACAAGCTATAAACAGGTGGACCTGGCCACTCGCCTAATCATATTCAGATCAAAGCACTGTTTACCATCAACTATTTACATAAAAGACTCTTTATGAGGGCAACAATTCAACTTTTTTATTTCCGTCCTATTGTATATATGCATGAGTTTGTTGCTTACAAAGAATTATTATATATGGATCCTTCCGACTCTAGTTTTCTTCATTATCTTGCTATAATCAGATAGAATAAGTTTCTTACAATTATAATATTTAATCACAATTAATTATTTCCCTAAGTTGTTTTTAATTGTAAAATTGAAGATTTCAGGGCAATTGACGATAGATCTCGCCTAGATAAAGCCACTAACACAGTTTTAAAGTGTGTTGAGTAATAAGCGAGATATAGAATTTTTCTTTTTTATAGTATATCAACTATCTATTGTATGTATCCTAATGTAGTTTGAATACACACACAAAAAATTTATATTGTTATATATATATACAAACAATATATGGTGTTTTTTGCTTCTATAGGGGCTCCAAAACGAAAAGTTATCGTGGTCTCGGGCTTGAGTCTCGCCATGAAACCTACGGTAATATCTTATTATGAAATTCTCTAAAAACGATTTAAATTTATACATCCAGAAAAATTAAGTTAGAGGGAAGTTCCAGACTGAATGTGGCCAATCGGTGCTGCGGCATCAATGTTGCACGCTCTCTCGACAAATGATCCTCATCTCCATGCTGATTGGAATAGTCCCAAGCTCTTTTCGAGCATTGATTTTTCTTCGGAAATTGCAATCTCTTTCGATACCTGGAAAATTCACCGCGGGATGCTATTGAAATCACGTACCATTTTAAGTTTTTTTTCTCAATATTTTGGACCATTCTGTAATAAGTAATGAAGGAAACACGTCTAACAAAACAAAATAAATTTTAAAATACTACAAATACAACAATATATTTATGCTTGGTAAAATCTAGAACATCTAGAACTATTTTGAAACTAACTAAGTTAAGCGCATGTTGTAAATAGTATGACAATTTTCACGACTGTATTTGTTCATTTGAATTTGTTAAAATTAATTGTCCCTTTGTGTTGCAATATCATACATGATTGATGTATTGTTCATTTTTTTAACCTTAATAGTAATAAACTATAACAGTAACTCTTTAATTTATGTCCTAAAATTAATATTATGTATTTATAGCATTGATCTTAAAAAATGTATAAACTATTCAATTAAAATATTTTTCTACTCGAATTTTGTATTTAATTTACATACAGAGAATCAAAAATACTGCCAACTTAATAAAACCAAAATTAATTGTTTAACTATTGCACTCAGATCGTGAAATACAGCAATAGTTGATTATAATAGTGACATTATTTCTTCGAAATTAACTAGTTTCTATTGCATGTGAACAGCTTTAATCAACATTTAGGGGTTTGCAAAGTTATGGAGCTGTTAGGCAGATGGAGACTCGCTAAGTTTGAGATTACACTTCTCCGGAGAACTAATGCTTGCTCTAGATCGCTACCTAATCTTTGTTTTCCCTCCCTCCATGTTTGCTACTTGATGATTTGTTGCTTCAAACTTTCTATAGTACGATTAGTGTCATGAAAAATTACCTTATTTCCTATGACTATAATAACTGTATAAAATTAAATAGTTTAAGTACTACTTTGGGTAAATTGGAACGATAATCCAAAGTCGGACTTTGGATAAATTAAGAGATGACTCACCTCCATTATACATTCTGTCGCTGGCATTTTTGAAAGCACCCCTACGACCACATACGGCGAGACGCCTCTACGAAGTTGGCTTCTGTAACTTTGTCAATGATACTACCTGAATTGTGGTCTCTACTAGAGCACAACGGCTTACAAATTTAAAACTCATTGGCATTAAAAGTTTTTTATTACTGAATAAGGATTTCCCACATTTTAGATTATTCAGTCATGAGTTTCAAATTTTTTAGACTACTTGCGTTTAAAATGAAGAAGACTTTGACTCAAGGAAATTTATTACCATGGGAAAAACATTTGTTGAAATATATTATTTTTTTCATTAATATAGAGTATATGGGATCGTAGTTGAAGTACCTATATTAAAGGCCTCTTTCTTAAATTTATTCGGGTACTATCAAGTAATATTGTCTATAGATTACAATAACCCTTTTTCCAATATTTTACTTAAACATGATCATAACGTAATGATTTTACTTCGGTATTTTTTTATTTTTTACTTTCCCTCCTTGTAGGTAGAAATATTTGATTTAGTGCTCCTTGAATGCAAAAAAGTTGTTTTCATTCAAAGTTGTTTGCATTGGTTCTTGTGGATGTGAGTGTGTATTTGTGTCTGTAGATGTAAACAGAGCTGGAGATGACTCCAGCTGTCCGATTTTGATGGAATTTTCATCAAGGTACTAAACCCAGGTGATATCAAAGATTTTCTTTCATTTAAAAATATTTGATTTAAGGGCATTTAAACTCTAGAAACGACAAAAATAAACATTTTCAAAGACCCCTCCAAGAATTTTAATTATCATTTTACGATTTATGGAGTTTAATATACGGAACAAAATGATACTAACCAAATGTTTATAAAAATGTATAGGTTCTGAAGTTACGGGGTAAGTTTTTAAATATCAAATTGTTGAACATTTTCTTAAAGTTATAGTTGTTTTTTTTTAATTACATACAACCATTAAATTTGGCTTACAAAATAAACAATTTTCTATCTTTAACCTTAAACGGTTATTTTTACGTTTAGGAATAAAAGGAGTTTGTTGTTCAATGATATTCTTACAGGAAAACTTAAAAATCAATTTCGCCCTTACTTATCAACCGATTTCGATTATACTCAGTACCTATGTAGATAATAAATACCTTCAACTATGATACCATCTTCCTTAAACCTTAAAAAATGGTTACCCTAAAAACACTCAAATTCAAATAATACATTGCTCTCGAAAATGGCTCGTAGAATTTAGCTCAACAATTTAGTTTCCATTCCTGTGGGCCCCTTAATTAAATGAATCCTCCTTCATGACTAAAAGTCTCAAAGTTTTAAAATTTAACTATGGAAAAAGTAAGAAAGTATGTCTGACTTCTGATCCATACTTAAATAAATACTAACTTCAGTTAATTTTCATTTTCTACATATTTAATTCATAGTTTTTATTGCCTCCTGGATTGGTAAAATCTATCTAATCTACTACTTTAATAGGTAAGGTTTTTAAATACCTAACTATGATTATAAAATCTATTATTCAAAATTATTTTTTTACAAAATCCTTCTATTATTTAGAGCATTGCAGATAAATTTGCGTTTAATTGAAGTAGCGCAACAGTTGAGTTGAAATAGGTTTATGAGACATGGTTATATCAAATGAACGTAAATTTATCGAATAACATTTTAACTTATGATATATGAATAATAGTAACCTTTACTATAAAAAAGTCAATATAGTAATACACGCAAAGCACGTTTAAATGCAAAGTTTAATTTCTTAAAATGAGTGAGTTTTTTAAATAACTCGTGCGTTGAAGTCAATAAATTTTCTTTATTCACCGGCAAAAGATTGGTCCATTTATATTCGACTGCAAGTAATATATCCTAATACTTTATTAGAACTGTTGAAGAGATGTCCAAAATAGAATAATTTAGTTCAGAATTCAACACTAAACAATATACAGTAAAATGAGGATCTGTTAAAAATTAAGTTATTTACGGTATGAGTAAATATTATTATGAGCAAAAACACAGTTGGGAAATTCGGTTAGAAATGCGTTGCATGCAAAATAAATTGCATTACAGAAATCGCTCACTGATATCGAATCCTCTCACGCGTTTGTCGTTGAACATGGAAATACTCCACGATTTGTTATTCCATTCCAATTTTATATCATGCATCACATCTTCCCAACCAAGGTTAGATGGAGCTTGACATTAGTTTTTCATCGTTAAATTGCATTCGGTCATTTTAAAACAAGATTGTTACAGTAATATGTTTATTTTAAGAATTTGTTACCATACTTTGTATGTTTTGGTTTTTATTTTTTCGGACATTTGCTATCACTGATTAATTAGTAAAAAAAGGTTTTACTACATAAACTAACCAACAACAAAATGAATTTTATTTTTTTAACAACACTGTAAGCAATCAAATTTTGAACGTTAATTATTCTAAATTTATAGTTATTATCGCATCTAAAGCCGATGAATACTAAAGAATGACGTACATATCACACTAAACCCTGCCCGGTGGTCCCTACGGGTATGGTGAGAAACATTCAGACGAGTACAAAGTTTGTTCAACTACCCACAGACGAATCAATCTCTCTCTGTCAGCGTGGTAGTTTGATCACATCTTCCCGCAAGCGAACCCAAACAAAAATATATAAATCTCTCACTTGCATATTTTAAAATATAAATGTTTAGTATTTCAGTTGGTTTTGGTGGGTAAATTATCCTTGCTCCAGTTGTTTTTGAAAATAACTTACCGATTAGAAAAACTTCTTGTATCGTTTTTCTCGAACTTTTTACCTTTTTTGCATATTTCCAGGTTTGCTAATTTAATTTTGACAAAACAAATTAGTTGTTACGAACTTTTCAGTATGACCATAGCAATTATTAATATTGGAGTTAGGAGAAAATTTCATTCGTTAATTAATTCGATCAATTGTTTTATAGTAAGGTTACCATGGCAATTCTGTAATTGATTTTTTAAATTTAAACTTTTGCCTCCTCTTGAACGAAGCACTATTTCGTTAAAAACCTTTTTGATGAGCATTTACAATCAAAGAGAAGCAAACATGTCGATTCCCGGGTTTGTAGGCCTGGATATTCAACGATGAGTGAGTAACCTTACGATCATAATATGTAAAGATAACATGTAAAGATAACAATGACACATTATTCATAACACCCCTTTACTTACAAAGCCATAAAAAACACTTTATAGTCAATTGTCAATTGAAACAAGTGATCAAGTAACATGTATACGTTCTTAAATTGTATAAAATGGCATTTATATTTTCGTTCTTACATTTGGGTGTAAAATCTAGATGTATCACATGTATCTAGCTGCATCACAAAACTGCATTCGTGCATTGTGGCGACGAGGCGACAGAAAAGCAGCAGGGGTACTATATTTGTAAACCATTCTCGTTGCTTTTGTATTAAGGACAAAGTTCCTACCATGCATAAAATGTCTCTTTTCACTATTTAAATCTTCTATTTGTAACAAATAAACAAACTACTGCATTAATCAAAAAAACAAAATTCGTCAAAACGCAATAGATTGAAGATTTTTGAAAGATATGTCTAAAATCTAACTGTAAACGCTATCTGGAATGAAAATAACAACTCTGTATTTTAAAATTACAACATTAATTCTCAACTGTCTACTTACACAATTTCAGCGTTGCGGCTTTTAATTCATTTCTCTTTTAGTGCACAACCGTCAGTCACCGAAGTGCCTCCGTTAGTGAAACATCTGAGACCCCAGGTAAACTATTCAAAGAAAGCTCTATAAAGAAACAGATTTTTTAGTAAATAATTGAAGTTGTAATTTCATATCAAATTTATTTTCATCGGTTTAATTAGCTTTAACCGACAGGTACCGTTCGTTGTTTTGAAACTTGTTATTTAATAGTTAAATAATAATTGGCTGGGTTTAAGTATACGATTAGAGAATCGCAGTTCGTCAGTCCAAGCTTAAGCTAACACCTGAAAATGTTTAGTAGAGTATTTTGTAATTACTTAATTGCTAGTGTAACAGGTTGCCATATGTTTGAATTTGAAACAAAAATTAAACAAAACATGGTTAAGCTTCCGATAATTAAATCTGTGTTGAGTTTTTCTCTGCCTGGAAGGCAAACGATAACGAATGTTTCTACTTAAAACATAATGTAAAATTTGTTTACATACAATATATATTAACCCAGTGACATACAAGTGTGACAACAGTGACATTTGTTTACATCGACATACTCTGAGCACAAGTTTTTTAAACTGTTAAAAAAGTACAATCCATTTTTTCATTGTATGAACAGTATTTAGGGTCTCATCCATCTTGCAGTTAGGGTTGACGGCACACACAGCCATATAAAAACCTCTCCTTCGTTCAAAGTTTTTTTTAATCTATATAACTTTTACTTTTTAATATATACACTATTTTTAATATACACTTTTATTTTTAATATAGCTGATTTTTTTTGTTTGCCGGCTTCGCGTAAAGTAGGATTAATTCTGCACCGCAGCAATCATTGCAATCTTCGACATTATTCAAAAAGCTTGTCACTTATATATGCTATTTTACATAATGTCACAGCTTGCAATTATATGATACCGACTATATTTTATGATTAGACACCAAAAACAGACACCAATAATTGGAATCGCATTTAATAATTCCATAGTCACTTAATGATTTATAATTACTTGGATTTATAACATCATTCCAACCACTGGTGAGGCGTCGTCAGTTCAGTTAGTTATAAGTAATTCAAAACCAAAACAGATAAAACAGATCTTCAGAGGGCAAACATCCACGAACGAATCACGAACGAATGTTTCTAAAATAATGTTAGAAACATAATTTTCTAAAATACAATTTTTTAGCAATAACTAAAATTTATTACAATTTTTTTTCAACCTCTTTGTGTTGAGACCTACAGTCGGCGTCTCAACTTTGCAAGCTTTGACAATATTTGAAAACAGCAGTTACTTCCCTTTACAGAGGGGGGTTTGACAGTAATTTAGGTAATGTCGAAGCTTGCAACATTAGCCTGCTGCAGGTTGTCGCTGCGACTGTCGCTGTCGTCCGACTGATCCTGACTGTTGGCTTTCTGAAAATCAAAGTTCTTCCTTTGGACTTTGACAAATATGTTTTCACCAAATTGAATAAATGGGAACTACAACCTTGTAAACTCATCCACTTGAGATGCAAAACAAAATGGCTGACAAACCATAGGGAATTTAAAAATATTTAGCAAACTTAGTACAGCAGAAAGAGGTGTTTAAATGGCTTTGATAATGTTGCTAAGGACTTTAACAACTACAATGTTGCTGTAATTTGACCTCCAAACACTAGGTATATACAATTTTTAACTAGTAAATTTTTAAAATACGAATTTTTCCTATGCATTTTCAAACAGTGTTTGTTTGCTCTAGCATTAAAAACTGTAAAATACAAGATTAGATACACCCTCAATAACATCTCACTGAAACGATCTCAGCGATCACAGGGTGATAAAAAAAATATTCGGATTAGATAAGCTCTAAACCAAAAACACTTGTCTCTCAGTACCAACGTTTATATTCCAACTTCGGCAAGATCCCAGCCCGCGGCCGTTGTCAGACCGTAGTCTACTCATTTCTCACTCCTCCCTTTAAAGCAAACAGATCTGCGCGTCGGGCATTGTGCGTTCGCTCCTCTCGATTTCAAATCACAGCTCAATACCTACTTGAATGATTCGATCTAAAATATTAATAGTCCCCATTCAAAACAAACCTACAAAATATTTTGCAAATACTTTAACATTAACTTGATATTATTTGTATTATCTCCATAATCTTGTATTAGTTTCCCATGTATACAAGGTTGCATCAAATTACATTTAGTTATATTTTTCTTAATGTCCAAAATATAAAGCTATTTCTTGAAAGTTAGTTGCTGTTGTATTACTGTTTACTGTTGCTGTTGTAACTTGCTGCTGGAAGTTAGTTGCTGTTGTCCTTTTATCATAATAATGATTCTGCAGTATTATATTTTACAATCATGCTTGCAATATCGCTCGATTTACAACAACTATTTTCCAAAGTATAATTTCTTCTACCACTGTGTAAACTCTCAACGGTGGCAAGAAAGAAAGGATAAATATTTTATATGGGGCGGTGACTTTTAATATGAGAACTTAGATAGATGTATAAATCGTTTACACATTTATCATTAAATGATATATTCAAGATCAAATAGAAATGTGATCAGGGTCTATTGTGTTAATTAGAAACGACAGACTCGTCCATACTTCATTATTATATAAAAGCCTACAATTATCTAAACTAGCTGTATTATTTTGTCAAATAATATCTTATCATAATGATAAAAATTATGCGTTAAAATGTCAATTTTTTATATTAATTTAAATTATCAAAACCGTATGTAAACTCAAAAAGAATTAAAAGTAATACCGTATTAGTTGACTAACTAAAGATTTTCTAGCTTGACGATCTCTAACCTACTGGCGAAGTAAAAAGAATGTCTTGCATTATAAAATTATTGATACTAGCACAATAAAATAAACAAGGCACTTTTTGTTTTGTTTCTGTCTTGTTAGGCCTGTCTGTTTAGCTGGAATAGTTATTCGCACGCAACTGAAGTAATTGTGGCAGTCTTAGAAAGCATTAAACTTGGAGACAGCCAAATTTAGAGGCTTGGTGTCGTTGACACGAGAGTGTTTGTCTGAGTCGCTGTCCCAAGGTACACAGCTTCTGCCCAACTTGAGGGCTTTTAATCAAAAGACAGCATTGAGTATTACAGAGTTGAGAAGTAGGATGTATTTTTATCAATGGAACTTAAATCATTCGTATAACGCATTTTATGGTAATTTAAAATATTGTGACTTAAAAGTATGACATAAAATTCTGATTTCTCATTGATTTGAAATATCAACCAAAAAAACCTTTAATATTTATTTATAAAATGTATAAATATGTATTATTTAAAAAATGATCAGTAATATACCCATTATAAATCGAATTCAATTCTCTCATGACATAGACTTAGTGGAATCATATTTGAACAGAAATTCAAACCGATCAATACATTAATCAAACCAAACTTTAACATATATTAATGTAGCAAAATCAATAGTCAATGCTTAACAAACAAATCAAAAATAAATAGGTTTACCAGAGCAAATAAAACCAAACAGTACAATTACACAAGAGGGGCTGCAGGGGCATTACTCTCTCGTTGCGGGTTGTTCATCACTGTAAACCCAGGTGTCTCACAATATACATCAAAAAGTCAAGAGCTGCAATTTTTTATGTATTTAAAATGAAAATATTACATTTTTATTTGAACACTGAATTTTGTAATTAAAAAAATAAGGTCTACATTTAAACTTTTTTTTAAGTAACGCGAAGGTCTCAGTGGTGTTCCAAAGTAGGGTAGGCGTGCATTTCCTAAAACTTTAACAATAAACTTGTGGATAAATTCATTATCCACAAGTAAAGGTATTTTAACCTCTAGAATTAATTCAAATAGTGATCGGAGGCAAAAACATCAAATGTGAGGATAAATTCAGTATGAAACTGTTTGAAATGTCGACTAAATAAAAAAAAAGGTTTGATCTCTATTCAAATGCTGGCTTGGGATAAAACTTTAGTCAAAGTTATTGTTTTTGAGACACCGACATAACATGGAAAATTAATAGGTCCGATAAGACCAATTTACGTAAACAAACTAGTGAATCAGTCCTTCCAATAAAAATACTCCGCGTGAAATAACGGACATAACAATAGAAAAACTTTATTCCAAAGTAATGAATACTGCCCTCTTCAATGGAGCGGTCAGAATATTTGTTTTGTTAACAGCAGAACGTTGGGGGCAAAACAAAGCGAGCACAATAGTGCTGAGCAAACACCTCCCCGCTCTCGTCTTGCCCAGGATTTGTCCTATTTTTTGTTTCCTTATTTTAAACCTTGAATTATATCTTAAAAATATTTCTGTCCTCACAATAGTCGGAGTTTATTGTTTTTTCCAATCCAAAAATTTCCGTTCCAGTACATTCATTGAAATCTTTCCAATTGGTTTTGGAATTAAGTACAGTATTTATTTTTTTAACAAGTATAAAATTGTGAAAAAATCAAGTTAAAAATGCTAGAATATATATTACAGATTATTTGATAAGATCTTCTTGGCACCAGTAACAGTTATATTGGTGCCAAGAACAGTTGTACTGCCAATAGTAGTTATTGCCAAGGCTGGACTATAGAATCTCCAGATAGTGGATGCACAGCCAATACATTTTCCATGTCGAATATGTCAAACGTGAAGGGAAGGTCTACACTATTCATTCTATATCTTTGAAATGGACATTGTGAATGTACCATATACCATCATTATGGTATATGTTATCATTATAACCGTACTTTTTGTCTTGTGTCAGTAAATATTTTTTAAACTAATTTTTATTAGCAGTGAGAGTTATTTTACGATTTTTCGTAGTTGAACTGCTGTAATCCAATAAGCCAAAGCCAGGACTGCAGATTTGATGACTTTCGCTGTTAAAGGTCTGCTTATGATTCGGTCTGTTGAGCCTACATTTCATATTTCTTAATAAAAACATTTAACACTGACACGCAAATTACACCCGAATACGACAAAAATGTAACTGTGTCTTTGCCTTTAATATAAATATACATCGATCCGGTATTTTTCATTTTGTCGTACTCGCTTGTAACGTACCTTTTCGGTGATAAATCTTTCACACTGAACAGTGAAATGCAAGCAAAGTTTTATGTCATTAACCGCGTGCACAGAATGATGTTCTGTGCTCGCTCGTCATTAACGACGTCCGATGGACCGATTCACAGCCGGAAGACGACTTCAGTAATGACTATTAATCAAACAAAACAATGAATGTTGGTAACCACTTTAACGAAAAAACGACTTGGCGTAACGGTTACGCGGAACTGACTCTAAGTAAAAACATTTCATTATTTCATAACTCTGCAGAAACGTAAAACATACTGTTATATTCATCAGATATTTATATCTTTATTGCAAGTTTCAAATATGTATTTCATTTATTTTGTGCTTTAAACATAAATCACTAATTAAACAATTATATCATTTTAGAATAACTTTACTTGGAAGCAAAAGAAAATAAATTCCTTCAGGGAACATTTTGTAGACTTTTTATAATGAACAATACATCAAAAGTAAAGATCTCGGTGATTATTAATAATGACTTTGTTAGTTTATTGCAAATGCACTGAAATTCCTGATAAAAAATACAACTAGCGATATAAAATGATGGAATTAAATATAAATTAGCCTATATGGAACGTTTTAATAAGAACGTAAACAACTAATTATTAGAATAAATTTTATTACTCTTCAACAGCATGTTTTGCGTTTGCAGAATGTTATTAATTTATAATAAATCAGTTATTGCGCTGTCGCGGCCGCTATGCCAATTTGTTTTACACAAGAGAAACCGCCCACATGGTTTTAATATGGGTGGGTAGATGTTCTGATAGTTTTGCATGACCTATGTTATGCAACACTCACAGTTCGAATATTGAATTAAATAAGGATAAATGTTTTACTTAAAATATAAATTAAGGCAACATTAACTTCGTTACCTGTCACATCGAATGCAAATTAGCCCTACTTCTCGCTTAACGTTTTACACTAGGAAAAGGACAGGAACTATTTAATTTCTTAATTTTAAATTATTATCACATGGAAACCAAAACTTACTAAATTACTGCAATATCTTAATGTTAAAACGGATTCCGCATAGGACAACTCTCGTTTGGCCGTTTATGATGCAAGTATTTTTTAGTGAATACGATTTATGTTCATCTTAACTTCCTAGGGCTTGGCCCATAGGTTCGTATACTCTCTTGGTTAAGTTCCCTGTTCCATGTTATATGAAGATAACCTACGCGTTGATTAAAACAACTATTAACTGTTGATGCAGATTAAAACACATACAGCAGAACAATTAATCAAGCTTACTTCTGAAATGGCTTAGTTAAAGTTGGGTCCAATAGAACTGCGGGGTCCAGGTAAAGTTTTGAAGCACGCCAGGTCTCATTTGATACAATGCTTAAAAACAAACTGGCCTGTTAAAAAGCTTCATCTTGGCCATAACCATCTCTAGTAACAAGGTCGCTGCGCTAGTAGTAAATGGCAACGTCAAGCCTAGGGTACAGCGGTTTTATTTATGCATTCTCTCTTATGGCACTTCCTCTAATTTACTTGAAATCAGCTGGTACTGTAAGAAAGAAAGAAAGAAAACATATTTATCTCAGAAAAGCACATATACAAAATAGAATACATAAAGTACAACAGTCTCAACACTTATGAATGTACAACTATGTTGATACAAATAAACTTAAAAAAGACCTAAATAAGCATAAGCATGACATATGCATGACAGATAAGTAGAGGAAATACATAGAATTAAATTAAAATATACTATTTACTTAAGAATTCAAAATAAACAGATTTGAAGTGAAATATGCAAAAAAAACCTTGAAAAGCAGCGTTGCCAGTTTGAAGGCCGCGGCCTTATTACTAGAGACGGCCATGCCTTGGCCCGGTCTATTGGAGTCTACTTTAATAACAAGGCAAAGAAGACAGTGTTAACCATGAAGACCAGCTGATTCTAATAGTTGAGATCGTAATTAGTAGCTCGATAATTGATGGCAGCTTGAAGCACAGATGACAAACATTAACATTAATAATATAGGTCGTCGCGAACGCCGCTCTAGATTCAAGTTGCATCAGTATGGGGCCCACGTCTGACACATCTCACAGCGTGGTTATCGACCGACCTCGACCACGTCTGTATCGCCGACGATTTGGCCTGCAAGCACAACCATTCGGCAAAAGCGCCATATTGATTTCTTCCTGATTTAAAACGCATATTTTTATTAGACTATCCTTGGTTAAGAAAATTTGCTTTATCGTAGCCCAAGAGTTGATTAAATACAGTAAACTATTGATGCGGAGGCGGAAACTAAAATCACATATAGTAAAACAGTTTTATCAATCTTACTTCGGTAACGATGACCTCGACACTGATAGAAGACCAGCTGATTCTAATAGTCGAGATCACTATTGGATCAATAATCAAAGGCAGCTTGATCCACAGATGTCAAACATTCACAAGGAGTTGCCCTTCACGAACGCCGCTCTATTTTGAAGCTGCATCAGTATGGGGTCCGCGTCTGGCGCATCCCTCAGCGTGGTTATTGAGCGACCTCGACCAATGTCTGTATGGTGGGCGATTTGGCCTGCAAGCACGCCCATTTCTCGCTAAGAGCGCTCACGTTGAATTTTTGCTCATTTAAAAACGAAAATTCTTTATTAGACTATCCCCTTGTAAAGCAAATTAGCTTTTATATTATTGAGCTCTCGAGCATGTTTGTTAAATTAGACACTGATACATACCTCTTCCTTAGTATTAAACATTTTTTTTTAATCTTAAAGTAATAAACTAAAGGAGCTTATATCGCGTAGTGTGGTGATTCGATTAAAGAAAAACTTAGAACCTTTCAAATATATTTATTAACCACAGTACATATCTAATCTTGAGCCATTTCTTCAGCCATACTTTCTCATTGTCTTTTTTGATTGATGGTACCTCTGTCATAAATTGTGATGTGATATATCTTAAGGCCATAAATGAATGTACCTACAGAGACAACCAACACAGCACAAATTAAACACGCTGAGAAAATCTGTGAAATTCACTGCAGCGATTATCTTGTTTCCTCTGCAATCTGTCCCACTCCCAGTGTTGATCTTGTGTTATTGTTAGTAGCTTTTGTACCTGTACAAATGTTGAGAAAACATAAATTGGATTAATTTAGTTGAGTCATCAAAATTAATAACTACAAGGTATTTGGTGATTAGCAGGAAACAATTGGTCGTTATTATAGAATTTTTTCTTTAATTTGTCTCAATCAGCGTACTCATTTGAAAAAAAAGTTTGCAAGAACATTTGCCAGCAAACCATTTTTTTGCGGCGAACTTAACGTTTGTGTAAAAACCCTAAATGAATATTTGCTGAATACGGTATTCAGCAAATATTTCTTCTTATCCTATTTAAAATTAAATTTATATGCTCATCACGAATGAATACTATGTGAGTTTGCAGGCGGCTTCAAACATCTACCTTTACTCGACCATATACTGATTTAGTAACTACAGTAAATAATAAGTTCTCTAGTACGCTCAATGCTTCATAATCAAACCCCGAAATTTGGGAACATTTTGTGATACTTGAGTTGTTGAAATAAAATGTCATATTCCAACCAGAAAACATCAACATGAACGCTTTACAACGATGAACGGACATGCTCGCAGATCCGATACAACGTGATCGGGGCCGCTCGATAACCACACTGAGATGTGTCGGACGTCGACCACATACTGATGCAACTAGAATCTGCATCCCCATTGACAACAAACTGTCTTTTTTGTGCAAAAGAAAATCTAACATATATAAAAATTAAAAAAATACAATCCAATGGGATTGACAAGATGGATTAGATAAAAAAGTGTAAGGCCTCACTTAGAGACCAACAAATAGACGTAATTTATTGCCGATGTCAACATCTGTTACTTTGAGAAAAGATTTTTTAGCATTATCGTTGTTAAAAAGTGTCTGGTAGACCAGGCCTTACTCGGCATTTTATAATGTTTCTCAGTTTTTCTTCAAGAGTAATTTTCCCCCTTTTATCTGGTGTAAAACTCTAATAGCATTAGTTACGTATGTGTTTAATTTGTTCGGTTTTATTTCGTTTCGAAAAAGGCAACCCAAACCACAAGACCATGTCGTATGTTAAGTTTCTTCGCTCTCAAATTCAATTTTAAGTAATTATATTTTTTTGGCAATTGGCCTGCAGTACCGGTAACATTTTGAAAACAGAAATGAGTTACTGATCAGTAGCAATGTATACTATCGTTCGGGCTGAAAAACGAAAGAGGCACAATCTCCTTGTCGGCGGCGGGAACTTCTCACTCTCCCTCTGTATGTTCCTACTTATTCGGTTAGTATACATTGCCAGTAGGCGATCTGTAGTTTTAAAAAAATCCTCAGAAGCGTTTTCATGATAATTGTGCAGTCAATCAAGCTTTACTTTCAATTACTTCCAAGCAAATATTTCGATAGTATAGGATTATAAATTTGGTAGGTAACTTAATTTGTATTATAAAGCATTACATGAAATTCACTGTTCTGATTTAGTTGGAACTAGCTGATAACCCCGGCTTTGCCCGGGAGATTATTTTTTCTTGTACTCTTGTCTTTTCTTTGTGCTGTAACCATAGTAGCTAGAAATAGCTACACCATTAGAAATAATGGTAACCATAGCAACAATTCAAAGCACTCCCAAAATCCTTGACATGGGTCTCTTTCGGACGATCCTGTGCCTAAGTCCTTAAAGATATCAAAACCAAACCACCATAGTGCACATTATGAGATTCCAAGCTTTAATTTGACACCAAGATCAAGTGTCTACGACTTGCAGTTTTGGCTGCAGCCCGAAATATACCAACACACAACTTTTCTTTTATATATATATATAATATATATTGATTATAGCGGCTAAGTAAATGTTATAAAACTGTCTAATAATGCAAGAGCGTGCTCTTTTTTGATTACCATGGTAATATATTTGAAATTTCATTTTAAAAATGTTTAATTTATTTAAATTTTAAAACCAAAATATTAACAGGATAATTCTTTGGATTTTCTGGTTTTAAGATGAAAACCGTCAACTAAAACGCTTACGAAGTCACACAGGTGCCACTATTACAAGTGAGTATTCATTTCAAAGACAAATTTGAAAAAAAGAAAGTTGAATGTTCAATGTACTAATTTACTCATGTTTTTCGCTACATAATTCATTTTACCTCGTGAAAAAGTGTCAATTGAAACTTTTTTGACGATATAGAAATGTTTCATACAACAATTCACATTATGTGAAATTTACTGGATTCACTTCATTCACCCCAAAAGGTATTGTTCCTATTACAGTATTCCAGAACTACTGAAACCTATTGAATAAACTAATCTTGTTTTCACTTAATACATACGTGCAAGATTGGCATGAATACAACTAAGTTAAAATATTTAACTTGGTCGTATCGAGTCAAATTTTAATAATAACTACGCAAGATGAATTGATTGAATCATCTTGCGTGATTTCAGTTTCAAGAAACAAAATCCATTATTTTTGAAAAAAGTATGATAACTCTGATTTTGTACGAATCGCCCACCTAAAAATAACTTTAAAGTTGAATTATTTACTGTTAATACTTACTAAACTGTTAAAATAAACTGTTATCGAAATAATGTCGTCTTGTGAGGATTTGAACTGAAACGTATTTTAGTGAGGCCTACAACATTGACCTCGAGACGATTCAGAACGCGGAAACACGTTGGTGGGAAACTCCCGCAGACGTGACGTTGCTCCAGAATGAGATGCGTAATTCCAAACGTACATTCAGAAGGGAATTTCTTAACTTTTCTTTGTGGAAATCCTCATAAACCTAATCCGAGTTCTTGCGTCAATACGGTGACGATGCCAATGAAATATTGTGGCTAGATTAATTTCTTAATTGTTTTATTCGTCCGTTCATAAAAAATTTCATTGCGTAGAGTTTAGTGCGAAATTTCAAGACGGAGCACGCTAAAACTTTACGTAGTTTTTCCCCTTTCCCCCTTTTTTTAACAGTTTGTTAAAAAAACTCTGTCGAAAGATAAGGTAAGAGTTTGGTTTACGGCAAAAGATTTGTTTATGGAATACCACGGCTTTAAATCATTCATCTTTTACTAACAGAATTAATTCATTCACTATTAGCAATCTTTTACTTTCACAAAATGAAGTTGAAAATTTTAGAAAGTTTATAACCTATGTGGCTGAATATATCACTTTTATCCTTCTCTTTGAAATACTTCATCAAGTGATTTGGATTGATTGTAGTGGGAATGATTTGGAATCATTAATCATTCTTGATAAGACAGGTACCTCATGGAGGACGTTACCCTGAATATGGTAGGATCACAGAGTAAGGAGCGGATATACCTTTCTCTGTGGTAGGATGATACTGGAAGCAACGCATGTAAATTTATGCAAGGTAATTTTCCACACATTCAATTAGACATAATAATTATTTGATCGTTGAGTGAATAAAATAAAATACAACATTCCCTCGTGAAAATTGTCGCCCTCATAAGCCACATATGAGATGCACGGCAACATATTCACTAGTGAGGCTATGCGCTTTACTTTCGAAATACACACAAAATTTTTCTCCCACCTGCAATAGTAAATCAACTTAAGTAAGGAAACAAAATAGAGGACAAAACTCTGGGCAAGAGCAGGGAGGTGTTTGGTCAGCGCTATTGTGAACGCTTTGTTTTGCCACCGACGTTCTGCTGCTAACAAAACAAATATTCTGACCACTCCATTGAACCATTGAAGAAGGCAACGTTCATTACTTTGGAATAAAGCTCTACTATTGTTATGTAGGATATTTCATGCAGAGTATTTTTATTGGAATGACTGATTTACTAGATTTTTTTAATTATATTACTTTACATTAGTACTTTATTACTTACTTTATCAGATATCCATTTTGTTTCCATCTGCTATTAGTGCCTGCAACCATTCATGCACCAGCGATTGTTGCAACATTTTTACACGCTTAATTCGTAGACGTTCTTAAAGATGATTGTTGTAAATGTTATTCTTATGTAATTATTCCTGCCGTATTCCTGCCGCTAAATCAGATTACAGCCTGCAATCTGTTGAACTTCTACTTACACATTTGCAGTCTGCATAGAAATTTGAATGCACTCGATTGTTGAATTATTGATTTCAATGCTGTTCTTACGAGTTTACTTTGTCTCCCGTGTGAGACAAAGTAATCGCTTTACTCCCGCTGGGACACAATAGTTATTTGTGCATCTAGGGACCAAAGTGCAACTTTTTCTCCATGAGGGAAATTGTTGTCGCCCTCGGCTTCGCCATCGGGCGACAATTTTCCCGAAGGAGAAAAAGCACTTTAGTCTCTCCACCTACACAAAATTGCACAAAATTGCACACCAAATTTTTCCTCCACCTACAATATTAACAATAACTATAAAAATAGAACTTTTCCTTCATATGATTCTTTGCTCCTTTAAACTAGGCTAGATTAGAATCACATATAAATATATAACATAAGCTGCTTAGGCAATTTAAACAACTGTCTATTCACAATTTCACACTATTTTAACACTATTTTTTCTAAAGTCTGTAAATTAAAAATACTTCCCAAAATTTGTACGTACATTTAGGTACATGTCGTAAGAAACAATCAGGTTTTTAAAACGTTATTGGTAATAACAAACTCTAAATCAGGTGTTTTTTATTCAGTGTTACCAACTTAATTCATTCAAAACATTATTACCTGGCTATTAAATGCATAATATGGTTTTGTTTTCTTAAGTTGAAACACTGAAATTCTTGAATAAAATTTAGAGTAAGCACATGAAAATCGACAGTGTTGCCTCATTTTCTCACTGTCCATCGCAGTGTTGCCGGATTTCTCCCCATTTATTTCTTATGAGATTAATTTTAGTCCCATGGGAGAAAAAGTAGATTACTTTTAGTCCCGTGGGAGAAAAAGTTAGTAAGTAAATCCCATGGAGTATAAACTAGTACTTTAGTATTCAATTCCAGGGACTAAAAGACGACTTTAGATGGTAGGTGGAGGAAAAATATTATTTTACTCACTCATTACAAGGAGTAAAAAGCGTCTAAACATTAAACACAGCAGGTGGGGGAAAAGGTAGTTTTTTATTGAATAAAAATGAGTTCCAAGAACTGAACTCAATCGATGAAAATACTTAAACTCTCGAAATGAAACACTCGGCTGATTGTTTTAGCCAGAAAAATATGAAAGCCTCTTTGGGAGATATCTTTAAAGGTGCTATTTTGGTTTTCTTCAGTAGTATAAAACGAAAAATATAGTTCATCACATTGGCCTAAAGCTGCTTTTCGTCATTCGGTCATTTGAGGTAAAACTTGACCTCATACGAAAAACGTCACTTTAAACCCTAGTAAAGAAACTATTTCGTTATACCGCTGCGAAAACGGCGGTTTTCATTACATGTTTTGCGGGACTAAAGAAGCTGATTTTTTTTGCCATAGGGGGAAAAAGAATCAGCTGATGACGAGGGCGAGGATCAGCTGTTCGCTTATAATGTGCTAAAACTTGTTTGCGTCACCGTCGATGGTGAGCTATCGATTGCTTCTAAAGTGGTTATTTGCTATTATTATCAATTAATTGTAATTGATTATTGCATTGTTGTCGATTTAATCGATTTGTGAAAATCGCTCATTTCATTAATCGATAGTTCAATGCGTTCGATACATCGATAGTTGTTCATTGTTCTCAGTCTAACCTAACACAAATGAAACAGACTAAATAGTTAGAACAAGATGAAAGCCTCTTTGGGAGATATCTTTAAAGTTTAAAGGTAAACAAGTTATAACATTTTGGTTTCTCAAGTAGTTAGCGCGTTGTATTGTGCGGTATAACGAAAAATATAGTTCACCACAAAGGCCCAAAGCTGCTTTTCATTACTCGGTAATTTTTTACATCTGATTACAGCCTCAGTCATAAAACTTGACCTCCTACGAAAAGCGTCACTTTCGTCACTTTTTAGCACTAGTAATGAAATACATTATTTTGATCGTAATGAAACTATTATAAATTAAAACATTCGGGTCTTTCACAAATGAAATCTTTCTTCGTATATTCAGCTGTAAGGCGCGCTCGCCTTGTCATACGGATATATTTTTACCAACCTGACTGAAATACGTGATGAACACGAAAAAATCAGCTGGGTTTACTCAGGACTACCAACATAACTTGAGCGACGTGTGTACATGAAAACACAATCAGCTGACGCAACAGCCGCCGACCGGACATCCGCTGCCGTGACAGTTGGTCAAACTGTAGCTGACTTGAAGTGGCTGATTGTTGTACAACGTGTATCATTTTCAATCAGCCAGAAGTGAATTAAAAATTTATTTTGCCGATTTCACAACTATACTCAGGTGGTATAATTGTGAGCTCCGAAATTACCTTAACAGCTGCGGTCACCTATATACTGCCTAGGAAATCAGTTGTTTAAGTAATTTCGAAGCTCACAATTACAGTTCGTGCATTATATATCTCCGGCTATGGCCACAATACTACTAACAGTATCATATGATAATTAGCATACGATATTGGTAAACACAACAGCGGGGCTGTAGAATAATGTTTCCAGAAAAGTACCCCCTCTCCCCCGCGCCTTCCAACCAGCTGACACTGCCATATCCGAAGATATAAAGCGCGAACTGTAACTGTAATGGATGACGCACCGAGTACATACAGACATAGTCATAGATAGGTCTAGTCAACCTGTCACATTTGAATACGAGCTGAAGATAAGAAAAGAGAGTAGGGGTCTCGTTTATGAAAAGAAGGAAGAGTCGAAATGATATATTATTTTAGTTTAAAAATTGATAACAATGTAAGTAATAAAGTTAGTACTGTGTTCTATAAAGGTTCTATTTTCCTCTTATACATTAACAGTGAAAATTTTATGGTAAGGTCTTTTAAATTAAATGAATTTACCATTCATTTTGGATAATACATTTTAAAACTGTACAAACGACTTAATCCATTGAAGTTAATAACCGGATTATTGCGGTATCCTCGCTGAACTTGCTAGCACTGTACTGGCCAATCTCGGCTGACCAAAGTTTAATTACTTGACTGCAGAGCTTTAATAGCTTTGACTTGATATTATTAATATTCTAACAACAACCAATTGCTTTTCAAAAATTTGAATTGATTCTTACATGTCCATATACTTGAAGATAAAGTTAATTACAATTAAATAAATGAAAACTTTGTCAAACATTTTAGTTTTATTTCTTAAACTAAAATTAATGGGAAGCATTTTTAAGGTATAGGGTTTAGAAGGGACCCTACTGAAGTATATGTAAGTGTTCAAACCATGACAAGGGTTACAGGCATATTTTATTTTATTTGCACCCATAAAATACCCACGCCAATGCCACCAGCATTGTTTTTAATCAAAAATGTTCTAAATCTGAAATGGTTGTATAGCCATCTAATGACAACTTGTTAGATATAATTAACTCATAGCATAGCCCACTGATAAATGGTACGCTAGTACGCTATTGATCTTGCATAGAGATTTAAGGCCTTCTCACATACTAAATTCTCTCCTTCAAACATAGATGACAGGCAGAGAGGAAACTTTAGGTCGGGATCGGTGTTGTCAGTGTTGTGAATTATGTGGGAGCTAAATAACCGAGGGAGTTTTTACAATGTTCCGTGACGAAGTTGTGATAAGTAGGCTTTGTCAGGCCTGCCAGCACTTTAAATCTCACAGAATTAAGACTTAGGCTATGAAAAAAATTTAATAAAATAAAAAGTAACAACACACTGTTTTTACAACCTGAAAATAGCACAACAATTGATTGATATTTTCCTTTACAGTAAGTACCTATCTTAACAACAAACATATTTTGGTCTCTATTTTCAGTTTGATGATTTTCATAAACTGAAACTATGTAGATCCAAATCTGATATTTTATTGAAGTATAGTATGTTGTATTTTTTCAAACCCTAGTGTCTTCATTAATATTTTTTACCAATCAGTCTATTGAGTTTTTTACCACTCCTATTGATTAATAAGTGGCTAATATGATCGACTTCCCATCTAGTCTGTAGGTTAATTTAGTCACTTTGCTAAATGTGACAGTAACACAAACAAAACTGGTACTGTTTGCCAATAGGTAACTCAACCAACTACACCTTTTAACTAGATTCAGCGAAACGCCCACAGAACTTGCACTCATAGGCCGAATGCTAAAAGCTCTGCACACATGTGCAGTATGGGAGGCACTTGTATGTAAACATGGAATACGGCCTTGACTAAGACGTGTATTTTCATGTATTCAGTATTATTTTAAACCGAAAATTTTAGTTAGTTGTAGATACAAATTGGAGCTAAAAACTTTGTTCAAGGATTAGAAAAAATATTCGATATATTTTAATCTTTAATGTGAAAACAAAAAAACTCTAAAAACGTTTAGATTTATGCCACTTTAAATAATCCTTTTTTACTTAATTGTGGCTAATATTTTTTTCTTATTGCTTACTTTATCTTTATTTTCCACATAAATCGCATAACAGCCAACACTCATTAGAATAGTCTAACAAATTAAAAAAACATCTAAGAAACATAAATACAATCAACTTAAGGAAAGAACTAATTTCAGAGGTATAATATACAGATTTTTTCCAGTGAAGTAAACTGAACCCGATATTTTAGGTATGTAGGTCTCAACTTAGAAGAGCGTTAAGTTGAGATGTGGACGCTGTAGTCAGAACTCGTATTGACAATGGTCCAGGGTAGTTGGCAGTAAACTTTACCTCGGCACAACAAAACCCTCCTTGACACTCAGACCAGAGCTTACTCCTCATGCTTTGTTCTCTGTCTCTGTTGTTTTGCATCAAGCAAATCCTCTTAACTGTGGTGTCGAAACAACAGTTTTTTAAAAATTAACAATATATTCTTAATAAAAAAGTTTAAAAAAAGTTTAATAAAAGTGTTAGTCTAAAATCCTATGCTATAAAATTTTTGTTTATGTTCACAGTATTTGAGGTACCTACATTTTAGTATGTCTACAACCATTTTTTTAGTTCTCTCTCAAAGTGTATGTAGAGGTCCCTCCTTAAAGTGAACGAGTAAAATCTACCGACTCTTGATGATGGTCTGCATTCCTTGTATACTGATATTTTTGTTTGATTTTTTAAATAACAATTTGTACAATTGTATGTTGAATTTGTGAACAAAATTGATGGCAATTTGCTAATTTTAACAATTGATCAGTTTACTCAGTGTTTTTATGATTTTTAAAAGTAGATTACATGATTCCTTAAGTTTATCTAATTGTGAACCTAGACAAGTGGTTAAGGAAGTGAGTAAGATACACTCGTAGTAAAAAAGTTTTCACCATACTATGACGAAATCACCTGTTTTACAAACGTCAAATGCGGACCGAAACACAGTTTGCCACCACAGGTCCGAAAACCTTTGGGGCCCTAGGGCCAAAAGTCAGCTGATCGTTTATTTGCTTGAAACAACGACAAAACATCACATAATTATACTGCATTCAATAGGTTCCGAAGACAGGATAGTTGTGATCATATGATTTTTATAACTGTGTTTGTTTGAGTCATAATAAAGAAGTTGTATAGTAATTCATAACCTTCAAGTTTTGTTTTCAAGTGAGTCAAGTAATAGGTTTTTAATTGTTTAGGGTATATTACATTGTGTAGTGTGGTGAAAAAAGTGTTCGCACCTCGGACGAAAGGGTTTTGGAGCTCTCGATCGTTTCAAATTCTCGACTTCGTCTCGATTTTGAAACTCGATCTTGAGCCTGCAAAACCTCATTTTCAGCCCTTGTTGCGAAATATACTATTATAGAATTGTACCAATAATAAGTGTTTAAATTTGTTATTATTACCATATTTCAATATAATTTTGTCTGTCGGGTTTTCCGATGAAAATATATCTGTGGTAATAATGTTGTAAAATGAGTGCAATAAGACTGTCAGTTAAAAGAATATACAGTAAAATGTAATTTGTTTAAATTTATTTTTAATGTGTTGATTTGGTTGGCCTATGATTGACTGACTCCTTTGAACTAATGTGGATTTTTTGGCTTTGGAATATTATTGTAATTGGTATTTGGTTTGTGGGCCTAACATGTTTTTTTTATCACTAAACAAGTGTATGGTACAGCATTTTAATGCTACTGTATAAATTAATTGAGAGCCCTGTTATACAAACAAGTTTTAACAAAACTATAAAAATATCGCAAAAGAGCACAATGCATTACACTTCTCCCCCACCCTTTGTTATTATGTAACTTTTGTTATATTATCAATACTTTTTTAATTAACATTTTTACAAACAAGTCATTAATGTAGATACGTGCGTTCTATTGTGTTTATTTGTCCTACTGTCCAACTGTATTTAGATTTTCTTATTATAGCCATAGAAATTTTAATGAATTCATGTTAACTTTGTTATCATACTATACTTTAATACTCACTGCTGTTTGGTAAACACATAGTGACTAAGTCTATTGCATCTTAGGCATTTACTTTTTAAGTATCAAATTACAGACTACTGTCATTAAAAATTCTATGTTGAGCATCTCTAAAAATAAAACAAATATTAAAAAGTCTGTGGGTTTTTAACTGGACAGTAACAGTATCATTGCATACTGCATATGGAAAAGTTTGTCAATTTTCAATTTGCAGTGCTGCCCATAGATTTTGTCATAGAAATAAAAAACAAGTGGTGTATCTTGTAGGAAATTTTATGTACTTTTATTTTGCAAATCAAGGTTTTTCACAAAAAAATTACGGTTTATGAGTTATAAGCAAAAATACGTAAAAAATCAGATTTTTTGTCTTATTTTGCATTTTTGACGATGTTTTGTCACAAAATTTTTATAACAAACATGGATTTGGATTCAGCGCCCCAAAAAACATAAGAAACAACAACAATCAAACTTAACTCAAAACTTTCTTGTGAAGGGTTTTTTAGAAGACAATTTTATTGGACTATTAGTTGTGAGAAAAATTCTGTCTGCTTTCTCAATCCAAAATGGCCTCCGCCTAGCAGGGATTACTTTTGTTTCAATTAAAATCATGTTACACCAAAATGTTTATGAATTGAAGGAACAATTTTTGAAAATAACAAAGATTAACAAACAGGTTATGACAAAGTTTAATTTAATGGGTTTCCTGTTGTTGCCAAAACTTCTTAGCTAGTGGATAGTGAAAGACTCAATTTTTGAATAATTTTGCATGAGTATGGTACAAGAAATAAAAATGACTCATCCAACTTTGTTTTTTTTAAATAAATGATTGTTACATGCCAAACATGAAAACCAATAATATAAGCCATTGAAAAAAAATTATGGATTGATTTTTAAATAGTTAACTGGTTAAGTCGGTAATTGAAAGGTTTCCTGGAATCAGATTAGCAATTAGCCCAAGATGTTGCTGCCAAGTAGGCTAAGAGCAATCGCGTCATCAATATAGTGCAATACCTGCCAGTTCAAAGGCTTTTATACAGTGCTAATATTACTGTAGATTATCATTATCAACAGTCAGTTGAATGATATTCACTCTGATCCAGCACTTTGCCTCTTGCCAAGATTTGATTTAGCAATAAATTTTGAATGGGTTGGTCAGATTGTTTGTAGATGTACATTACCAAGAAAAACTCAATTAAAGCTCAATTAATTTCATTACTATTCTGTAATTGTGAGCTCTCCCAGTTAGCTAGACTGCAGTGGTCTAATAACTTAACAGGCTTATAAACAATAAGCTGAATCTAGTAATAGTTCAACTGTTGACCTTTGGAAATCGAGTTTTGGTCATAAACCGAATGTTGCACTAATCTGAATGGCTGACAATTAATTTATATTTTAAAAGGTTATTGTTCCTATAGTGTTAACTTTAGTGCATACCACTAATTACTACGTATTTGCAATAAAAAGTATTTCTTATTATTTATCACTTTTCTCTTTTTATTTATCACTTATAAGAACAAGTCAAACCCAAATTTACTTGGTTTATAATTGGTTTCAACTAGTGCAGTGGGTTTGATCTGGTAAAACTTCACTAAGGAAACCCTTGTAACAAGGGCCTTTTTATTCAAAAGAGTTACATAATCATAGCTGATTGCTGACTTCCTAACAGTTGACAGAGATCCAAAAACCTAAACATGTAATGAAAGTTTCACAAATTAAAATATTGAGTGATTTCTTGGGGCTTATTTAATTTTCAAATGAGATTCATAAGTGATTCGAGCCACTCTTTCTCAGACAAAAACAACTTCCTGTTTACTTGAATATTCCAGGCTTCAAAAAGAGGTGACATTGCTCTTCTTATTCCTACCTTTTTGCATTAAGTTGTTAGCACTGGCAATCAGCTTTTAAAAACAATCATATAAAAAAATTATATTTTCCCCTAGCTTGCTCAGGAAGTTCATTGCTATTTAAAAAACTGACATGAAAAGTGATAATTATCATGCACAGTGTTTATTATGAATAAATAATGAGGATTTTGGATTTACATATTATTTTACATAAGGAACTAAATTTTAGTTGAAGATTGGATCCTAAAATTACTTTTAAGTGTAGCTTCATTTAGGAATTTCACAGTTGGCAGCCAAGAGCAGTTAGACGGCAGTTATAAACAGGTGCATTGTATAATGTGGGTTATTTGCATAAGCACTATTTAAGGGCAAAATTATCCCTTCCACTTGCTGTCAAACTCAGCACACTCTCAATTAGGTAAATGAAGAGAAGTAATTGGAGTGATTTAACTGTCAGAATAGTGACTGTAAAATATGACAATGTTGATTGTACTCTTAGTAGTGATTGTTAACACAATAGTAGTTTATGCAACGATTGTATAATGAATGCCTTTAAGGCACGAGTGAGATGTAAGTTAGAACACGAGCGAAGCGAGTGTTCTAAATATCTCACGAGTGGCTTAAAGGCATAATACAATCGTTGCATACACTATTTTATCTACGACCAACAATATACGACAAAATTTCCCCCGAAGCTAAACAAAACTCATGACTTTTACTAATGATGGAATAGGTCAACTAAAATTTGAGGTTAGGCAAATAAGCAGACTGAACCATGAATCGTTGTGGAACAATCAGCTGATGGGATAAGTCAACTCAAACATGAATCGTAATGCAACAATCAGCTGATGTGCGCATTGCGTAATTGTTATTATGACACTACTTCCGTCAAATGCCGAGCTCTCATTGGTCTAGAACCAGTACTCTAAAGTGACTCCAGTACTCTAAAGTCGTCATTAGAGTACTGCTTGGTTTTTGGTGTTTTAATGTATATCATTATAATGTTTATTGTAATACCATAATTGGTGCTTATTGCAATGGTCGTAGATAAAACAACGATAGTACATTTCATTACTAGGGACTAAAGAAGCTTTAGGCCGTGTGATGAACTGTTTTTCATTATACCGCTCAACATAACACCCCAACTACTTAAGAAAACCGAAATGTTACAACTTGTGTACCTTTAAAAATATTCCCCAAAGAAACTTTCATGTTGTTCTTGCTATTAAAACAATCAGCTGATTGTCTATTTCATTTGTGTTAGGTTAGACCATCGATGTAAATATATACAACTGGATAGCGTGGTCCCCGTAATGCTCATGTAGTGATTTCCGAGCCAACACAGTTGTGCACTGGGGTTGCAGCTGGGCCGAATTGAAGGGGCGTTGGGGGAAAAAGCGTGAAACTGTATTGATAACCGTATTGAAACTGCACGGATTTGGGAGTAGTTTTACGGGTAAAGCTTGCTATAGTAGATGTTTTCTACATCTATTAAGTAATTACAATTACTTTTTAACTAGACGGTTCGTACAAATTGGCCGGCAAAAGATCCGTTCCCCCCCATCGCCCCTGCAAAGTCAGAAACGCAACCACTGCCGGCGGCTCGCGTCACGGGGCCTGAGTTACCAATCCAGTGTACTTATTTACATCAATGGGTTAGACTGACAACAATGAACAACTATTGATGTATCGAACACATTAAACTATCGATTTATGAAATGAGCGAGTTTCACAAATCGATCAAACTGACAACAATAAATTGAGGCGGTAGCTGGAAAAAGGGCGTATTTGTTAAAACAGCGTTTTGAGTAAAGAGAGTTTGAAAATTTTCTTTCAGTCCACCATAAAATTATGAAAAGCAGTGATAATATTGTTAGGTTTATATGGTCACAAATTTATTCAGGAGTAAAAAGAGACTAACATCAATAAAATCGGAAAATAACTTATTTTGTTATTTTAGTTTTTCTGAAGAGGTAAATACGCCCTTTTGACCATAGACAGAATTCCAAGTATGCCCTTTTTCCATATACAAATCCATTTACATGTAAAACAAATGAGAAAAGCAAGATTCTCATTATGATTATCATTAATTATTTATTAATAGTTTAAAATTTACTAAAAGCCTATATGAACTGGTAAAATATTGCTGAAAATTTTCAAACTCTTTTTTCTCAAAACGCTGTATTGACAAATACGCCCTTTTTCCAGCTACCGCCTCAAGTGTGTACATAAAATGTTGATAACAATAAAAATATATTAACTTATTCAGGTAAAACTTAGTTATTTGTTAACTGATATCAACTTAAACACACACAACTTAGAGTTTAACTGAAACTGAGACCATTTCAGCTATCTATGAAAGAAGGGCGTAATAATAACCACTTCACAAAAACAGCTGTATCTCTGTGAATTTTTGTCAGAGAGTAATGAAATTTTATACTGATTTAAACAGATGTGTGGAAAATCAAAAAATGCAATCTTCGAAAAAAGGGCGTATAGGCCATTACGCGCTTTTTCCAGCTCCTGCCTCAATTACAATTGATAATAAATAATAACTGATAACCATTACTATTGATGTAATCAATAGCTCACCATCGACGCTGACGTACACATATTTGCAGCTTTATTACAAAATAAGCACACAGCTGACATCCTCAACATCAGCTGATTCTTTTTATCCCTAGGGTGAAAAAGAGTTTCTTTATGCCCGCAGCACATGTAATGAAAACTGCCATCTTTGCAGTGGTATAACGAAAACAGATTAACCCCGTTGCAGCAAACCTGCATACCCAGCAAATTTCAAATGTAAAAGGACATTTTTCAATCTAACATAGCAAGGTATTACATTTTTACAAAAAACGCTTCGCCACTGCTAGTTTGTTAAAAACTTAATTATACTGATGAGAAAAATAAAATCTTGGATGAAGAATTCAATGAATAAAACAACATTTGATACTAAAAATGCATAACACTTTATTATGATTCTTAAAAATCCATTTACATATTGTATATATAAAAATATGTCAAAATGTCAATATTAAACTGGAAATACAGCAGTTCAAAATACAAAATAACACAACAGTACGATCTGTGGTAAACAAAGTTATTGCTTAAGTGATTTTACCATAACAATGACAATAAAGTATTATTCTAACAAAAGAACGGGGATAAAGGTGGTGTTTTTGCCAAAATTTTGATTTTGAGCTTTTCTGATTTTAGAGAAATGCTGATATAGGCTACTTAGGCCAGAAACATTATGCGTTTCCTAAACTCCTAGTCTGATTACCACAAAAAATTGGAGTAGCCTAGCTTTCAAAAAAATTGTCCAATGGCATCAGGGAAACACTGATTTGTATGGTCAATGTTGGTGAGGGCCAATCTACCGTGCTAGACTAATTACATTTCAATTAATTTTTAAACATTTTTATATAACATCCTATGGACCTTGCCAAACATTTCAACAAAAGATTTAAATAACATAAATTTGAATCTACCATTCTCATTCAGAATTGCATGAAGAAAAAGAATCACGATGATTCCCTTAAAATATATTACAGTAGACGCCCTCTAGTTCGGCTTCGGATGGATCGGCCGCCGGATGGTTCGGCCGGTCCTAGGATGGTGACTCATATCCGTCATATCGCTACGCCGCACCACGGGGGAATGACCTTCGACAGCATTTATCCTGAATTTTTGGTTTCCGGCCGTATAATTAAACTATTTATGTCAGTTTAGTTTACGGGCAAGCTTGAAATTGATGAACACATTCGACCTCTAATAACAAACGATGTTGTTATCCTTTCAATATAAGGACTTTACAGTAGGATTTGATCTTGGATTTTTTCTGCATGAAAGAAGAAAATAACAGGTTACTTTAAATTTGTATGGATTATGATTCAAGTAATACATGTAAATTAATTCGATCAAATAAATTGTTGGTGTATTTTTACAGTACATAATGAGTTTTTCTGCTCACTTTAGATCCTCAGTATGGTATCGGTTTTTCACGTACCTATCGACGAGTGAAACAATATGATAGTTCAACATAAGAGACGTCAAAATATTTTCTTTGGCAATTAAGCGCTGTAAATATGTTTAAATATCGTGTTTTGATTATTTTTAAGCATAGGTGATGAATTTAATAGGGTTATTTTACATTTTGATAGTAAATCCGGATAGTCCGGCCATTTTGTAGTTCGGCCGATGGTACGGTCCCGAGGTGGCCGAACTAGAGGGCGTCTACTGTATGTGTCTTGAACCGTATAAGGTATCATAAATAAGGCTAGTAAATAAAATCATTATTTAAAAAATATTTTACTAATTTATTAATAGGTCAGATCGATACTAATATTTGTGCCATAGAGACTACACAATCAACTATGTCAAATTCAATAATCAAGTAACATTAAAACTAACTTTTCTCAAAGGTATTATGGTTCCTTTCTTTTCTGTTAGGCCGTTATGATTAGTGAACACTTATTAATTCCTTGCAATGATGGCAGAACAACCACAATTACAATGAAGTTAAAAATTTAAATTACTTTTGATATATAACAGAAAAAAGTGATAACAAGATAAGTTTACTTGGAGTCAAATTGACAATAAACATAAGTATGATTTCAATTTAATGATGGCAACATAACACTTTACAAAATACAGAGCTTATAAACTCATTGTAAGTGAACTGGCAGGATAAAGAGTTTGTGAAATACCATGTAATCATAATAAGGACCAAAAGTAAAATACTTTATTTAAAGTCTTAAAATTATTTTCCATGTCAAGGTCATTGAGTACTCCAGCTGTTGTGTTATCGTGAACCAAGTTACTTTAGCCTAAATGAAAAATGTATTTTGGGAGGATTTTTACACATACAGCTGTTATTAAATAAAAATAAATAAATTTAAAATTTTGTTTATTATAAAACCAGTGATAGACTGGTTCCCAAATTGCTTGAATGCATACTCACATTCTTAACTTTACGCTTTTATTCAAAGTTAAAATTGAACATTGTTGTTTTCTACTTAAAATAAATAAATGTAAAATATGTTTCTTTTATCTTTTGTATTATTATTTAAAGTAAACTTGCAATTGAAATACTAATAGAATGTGTACTATTTTGAGGTACCGTACTCCAGAGTGTGTTGGTACCGATAAAAACATTTAGTTTGATTTACCCTTCTTTTATTTCAGTCATAACCTTGTCTTTCAAAAAGGAACATACATTGTAAGAGAAAAACAACTTAAGCAATGTGGAATCAGCTCATCACATATACAACTATGCATTAGATTTCACCGAAAAATATTTAAGTTCATATATTTCCGACATCAACCATATAGTTTATATTTTCCAAACTTTATAAAACACTTTGGTCTTAAAATAGGAATGTTTGCCTCTATTATATTTGATATAAACTTTACATCATCTATCTTAAGGCAAATTTTGAAATATGTCCAATTTTTCATCACAGGTCAATTTATTTTTCAGAGGACTCTTCTGCTGGTGTGTTTTCATTTTGAGCCTTCTCATTTAACTTCAAATTTTGAAGCTCTTCCCCTAGTTTCTTATCATCAGTTGAGCCGGCCTTCTCGTCTTGTGAGTCTAGAACAATTCATGGTAAAGTTAATGGTAAGATAAACGAAGATGAGAGATAAAAGATCATAATGAAACGGTTTAAGGGAGAAGGGCTTCAGATTTACACTTCTGTAAGCTACTTGCATTTGTAAACATTTTTCAAAGTAAATTTTGAGAAGTGAGTGATTAAACTCAAAATTTGTAAAGTCAATATATTTTTTCTTTTTTTAAAGAGGGTGGCAGCCTCTTTTTTATCTTGCCTTTGCCCTGCCCACAGATTATTGATCTGTGAGTGGATGTTATCAAGCAAAGCAAGAAGTGAGCCGGTACAGGATAAGGATGAACAGTACTGATAAAATTATGCGTCAATTTCAAGTCTCGAACCGGCGACGCTGCCGCTACAGTTCCAAAGCTGAGTGTGCTACCACGCCACCGACTCACTAAAATATGTACTATATAATAACCATATTATACATTTAAAATGCCTTTACTTAGCAACTGGAACATAGGAGAAACCCAATTTTCTCGGTTGTTATTTGTGTTTTGACCTTCATGATTTTTTTTAGGTTAGTTACTGTGTTCACTTGAAGAGCTACTGGAAAAACATTTATATAAGTACTTTTTATACTATAAACATTCTTTTATCTTTTTTTTAATACTGTAGGCCCTGTACAAGCCCTAGCCAAATGTTCATTCCTGACTTAATGAAGAAAGGTATTTATCTAAACTTGGTGCACTAGTGATGTATGCATACCGTAAAAAGTCGCAGTGGGAAAAACTTACCAGTATGGTACCAAGCAACCTAAACACAAACCCAAAGATTTTCGACTACCACAAACAAATATGTCATTAAGAATGTGATATATCTATCGCAATACTCACAGCAGCTATCATTATATTAGTAGCCATTGCTAACGTAATACAGAGCACAATGTATCATTAGAAAATAATATATTTTGAGCTACCCTATTCATTAGAATTCATGACAAAACCACCATGCTTCCATTACTTTTGTGTCAGCCTTGGTCTAAACATTATGTTGAATAATGTTACATCCAAACAAAAACCTTTGTTAGAAAAAAAACATGAACCTTTTTCTACTTAGTTTTATGTTTACATCAATATTCTGTGATGAAAGTTTTTCCAAATGCCCTGCAGTACTTTTAACAAGTTGACCAATAAAACGTAAGGTAAAGCCTACTCTCCCAATAACTCTTAGTTGCCATTTTACAATGTAGTTTTACTTAAACGAGCCTGACTTTCATTAAGAAAAAAAGGGTGTCAGAGGATATTAAACTGCAAAATAAACTTAGGATTGAATTAAGTAATACATTATAAACTAGCTGATCAACTCGGTTTCACCCGTGAAAAAACATTCCTTTGACTTAGGATTTAATCTGTCATACTTTTTAAGGTTGCCATGACAACCTTATATCCTTCCCTATAGTTTAACGTTGAAACTTTAAATTACCATAGGACACGACCCTAAGGGAATTTTGTAAAACCATTTCTTAGTGCGCATCTAGGACCCAAGAGGAGCGCATGTGCCAAATTTCAGCTCTTTAGGTCTTATAGTTTTGGAGATTTGCTGTCCGTTCCTTCTCCTTTATATATATAGATAGATTAACCAACAAAGTATTTTTAACTTAAGTGTTAATCCACATTATAATTTATCGAATGCCTATGCTCACATTCAAATTGTAGACGTTCATTAAGTAAAATTTATAGAATCATCAATTTGGAAAAAGTTAAATAATTAGTTATTACAAGACTCTAACTAACCCAGCAGATATGAGAGCATGGTAATGCCGGATTACTCCTCCATATGGAAAACTAACAAATTATAATACTGCAATTAAAATTTTTTATGATTTTAAAATTTGACACAAAAAATGCATCTTGCATCCTTAAATAAAGAAAATAATCAATTTCTTGATTCCTGACTGACCAGAGGTGATTTGTTTCAGGTAGCTTTTAGTAATGCATATTAAATTGTTATCCCCTCCAATTCAGAGCTTAGGCCGTACTGTGGGGGGGAGGATTTGGATTCACACAGTGCAAGATTTTAGCGTCTTCTGCATTTTTTATGGCTAAAGACCTAAATTGGGAGACAGAACAGTATTTCAATATTTTACTGAACAGTTCAATATTTTACTGAAACATCCAAGTTTTACTACTAACCATCTAGACTGGAGTTCAGAGGTGAATCTTGAGTGTAGAGGTCGCATTTTGTAGCGACAATGTTTTTTGCTTCTTCGAACATGTCTTTCCATTTTTTCGCATCTGAAATTGTTGAATGTCATGTCATAAATAGTATGATATTCATCAGAAAATTTAATTTCTAAAACCTGCAAAGTTGCTTGATGGTAGTGAAGAAGATGAGAGAGTAACGCAAATAAACAAGAAAATGGTTGGACATTATATGATAGACAACGATAGACAAGGAAAATAATTAGATCTTTTAATCTAAACTAAAAAAATGTGATACACTTCCACCTTCATAGTTACAACCAAGCACTTCTAGTTAAATATATGTTGGGAAAGGGACCTGAAATATATGCATCAGAAGATAAAAAGATTGCAACTACAATGTTGGGACATTGATTTTTGGAACTAAATACTGACTGTAATAGACTGGTTTTACCGAACCAAATGAAGGACTTATGAGTCGTATTTAATCAAAACCAAAAATCGATACTGTTGACCTGATTTGACTAAAATGAAAGTAAACCACTAAAAATTTACTAAGGTGACTTTTCCTTTTCCGCATCATATTACATATTTTCAATAATTGCATATATGTGACCCGCCAAGGGAAAAGGGACCTTATTTTCCCAGACAAAATTTTACATGGCAGCAATTTTTAGAGAAGGGTCAAAAAACGTATTTTCTGATTTTTATTAATTCTTACTGTTTATATGTTTCCAAACAATATTTGGTCCATCTTACACCTGAATTTAACTCTTAACATGGTTAATTTAAATTTTTGAGACCCTTGCAATGCGGAGAAAGGGACCCTGACTTCCCCAATGCTAATTTAAAGCTTTGAAGTTAAGAAAATCCTAGAGTTCAGTGGGGAATAAATGCAGGACTTGCTAAGCCCTGATCCAGGAATGAGATCATGAAAATGTACAGGATCTTCCAAAAAAAGTAGTCGACGACTTAGCTCCTGTTTCACATGAAGTTTCAAAACAAACAAAAATGTACTAGAAAGAGAACAAATAAAAAAGTAAAAACTCAGACACCTAATATAATGTCATATTGTGTTATGATTTTTTATAATAAATTCTTATTTGAGTATAAAATTAAAACTGACTTTAGTTTTTATTAGGGGTGGGCGAGTAGTAGATTTTGAATTTGATCGAATCGGGTCAAGATTTAAGCCAACTACTCGAGTATCGAGTCGAGTCAAGTAGTTGTTTGTGAAAAGTAATGTAAAGTTCATTTTTAAAGTAATTAGGTCTACTAATTAGAATGAATTAAAACTAATTGTTTTATGTAAACCAATTAACTCCACAATTTTCTTCTAATTTTTACAAATCAAATGAAGCAGAAATGAAGGCTGTGTATTATTCAAAAGATAAGCTATGAATACAAATTTGAAGTTGTAAAATGCAAGGTAAGAGCTAAATATAGCTGTAAGTTTTCAATTTCTGAATTCTGAAAGATGGTATTACTAGATAACTGTTGAAATCCATTCTTCTATGAGTTAATGAAATACTGTTGAGTTTATTGTTACGAAAAACTCATGGATGGCTGCAAAAAACTATAGCGCTTATCTGTCGATCGCGGATAAACGGCAGATGTAGCTTTTCGAAACTTGCGATCTGCCGTGAAATACGATCGCGCGTATTTGCCGATCGCCGATGATCGGCAAATGTAGCCTTGCTATAATCGCGGTCCGCCGCGAGAAATGACCGCATGTATTTGCCGATCGTAAATAAACTAAATGCAACTTAGCGAAACTAACGATCGGCCGTAAAAAACAGTCACGCGTATTTGCCGGCCACAAGTGAACAGAAAATGCTGCTTATTTGTGAAATTAGCGAGCGGCCGCGATAAAGAATCTGTCGATTGAGGATAAACAGCAGATATAGCTTTGCGTAATTCGCGATCAGCTGTAAAATTTGATCGCACACACATAAATCACACGTAATTTCGATCACACGTAAACGGCGGGAGTAACTAACTACTCGTCTTGTTTTTTCGGGTAGTAGGAGCTACCCGACTTGAGCTCGAGTGGTAGTAAAATTTATCTTTTATATTTAATTTAAAAGAAATCTTGATAATTCTTTTACCAGTCTGTTTGGTATTTAATGTAGATTAGGGATATGCTAAAAAAAAAATGGAAGTTAAGGTCCCTTTTCCCTTGGCAGGTCACATATATTGATTACTGAGATTTTGTGGTAAACCCAGGACATAGCCTTAATGTCAACCTTATGGAAAATAAGTAAAATTTGATAAAAAGTAAAATATGCTTATCTTAATGACATATCTTAATAAACCTTTGTGCGCAGCTACATCTAATTGAGATCTAAGAGTTATGGCCTAAAATAACCATTTTTACATTACTATTGGGCAGCAAAACTGTTCCTTCCTAATGTTAATCTTATATAAGAGATATACAATTTTAAATATTCCTATATCTAAAATGACTTGACAAAACTTGGTATTTGGCTTCTTCTAGTTGACGGAAGAACTACCCATTATCACTTATAATGGGTTCAAATGTGTTTTTTAGCAATTGAAATTTGCTGATTATGTGGGTCTGCCGGGTTTTTTGCAACTTTTACGTAACGTTTTGACTTGGCACTTACAGTCCGTATTGAATGCTATCATTTAACAGTTTAAGAGCACACGGTTTAACTGGGCCAAATTGTTATCTGGCCGGGTCTTGGGCCCGAGATGACAAGATATGAGGGAGTTAGTTTATTGTAGGAGCAAAATAAAGTCTCCATGAAAATGGGCATATTGCAGGAAATCTGTAACTAACTACCCCATGTAGAAAGGAGACATCTAATGTATGATGATAGTGTAGATGAGAGAACATTCTCTGTTAACAGCTAACAGAAATAATCTCATTTTAGTTCTAGCCCTGTGCCAGGTGATGGAATTGGTAGTCACTCTGGGAAAACAGTTTGTCCATTCTTCCCAACAACTTCTGTATCTTTGACAGAAAAACTTGATTGCAAAATGCTTTGTATAAACCGCTCAAGACATAAGTTTTTTTTATTACCTGGATGATATTAACACAGGCAAGCCATGACAACTAGTAGAGATAAAATAATAGTATGATCTAAAATTGATTCTGAAAATGTTGTATAATATTAAAAAAATAACTACCAGAACTATCCTATTTTTGTTATAGGAACCTACATTTGATAACTCAAGCTACAACCAAGCAAAGAGATACAGGCAACAGATTGATTGATTCAGAATATACACAAAATCATATTGAATTTCCTACAAATACTCCCGTTGCAGCAGACCTGCATACTCAGCGAATTTCAAATGCAAAACAACATATTTCAATCCAACATAGCGAGATTTGACATGTTTTGGTAAGCTCCATAAGAATAACATGGGGAATGAGTATGCAGGTTTGCTGCTACAGGTATATTAAAACTGGGTGGTTTTAATTCATTATTTAGTAGATCTGAACTAGAAGAAGTTACTTACCAAATTTGATCAAGATATGTTGAGAAATAACCGAGATATAGAATTTTACTTATTTCCCATAAGGTTAACATTGGGACAACGTACTGTGTTTACCACTTTCAATATCTCAGTAACCAATGGACATAGAGCAGTGATTCAAGATACTAAATTGTTTGTTTTTTTGAGCTGAATTCAATGGTGCCCATAAAAATTCGATAAATTTTATTTCTCTATGTAAAAGTCAAAAAACCCATTTTTGGGGGGGTTTATCCCCCTTTACCCCCCCTTCCAGTGGTCCGAACGGGCTGGTTCACAAACTCGTTCGAGTGATTACCACTTTACACTTATGTACCAATTTTCATTAAGATTGGACCATTTTTACGGCCGCTATCGTGCTAACAGACATATATATATATATATATATATATATATATATATATATATACATATATATATATATATATATATATATACATATATATATATATATATGTATATATATATATATAAAATTCGAACGAATAGTGTTTTTTTTTTTGCTTCTGGTGGCCCCAAAACGAAAAGTTATCATAGTCTCGGTCTTAGGTCTTACCTTGAGACCTACGGTAATAGCTTCTTCCCTATAGGGGAAATTCCCTAAAACATTAAGTATTCTTTTCATTTTACAAATTTCGAAAGCCAGATATTATTTTTAATTCCTAAGGTAAAAGTAACATTTTGACACAATCACAAGGTCTTCGTCAATGGTTTTTTTCTAAAAAGACTACGAGCAGTCATGGTTCTTCCTTAGAAATAGGAACTTACTCTCTGCGTTGGCGAATGGTATGGCTAAAAACTCACTCTGAGCCACTTTGTCTATGGTTTTTTTCTAAAAAGACTAAGAGTAGTCATGGTTCTTTCTTAGGAACTTAAGTCTCTGCGTTGGCGAATCGTATGGCCAACATCTCACTATGAGCCACTTTGTCAATGGTTTTTTTTCTAAAAAGACTAAGAGTAGTCAAGGTTCTTTCTTAAATATAGGAACTTACTCTCTGCGTTGGCGAATCGTATGGCTAACATCTCACTTTGAGCCACGTCGTCCACAAAGTCGGCGTAAGTCGACCAAACCCACGCCTTGTCAGACCCACAGTTTGGCTTCAGCTCCATGTAAGGTGTTACTGCAAGTATACAATAAATGAGACCATGATCAATAAAATGTCACCAATAAAGCTTAGGCGATCAACAGATGAAACCTTCTAATGGCATAATTAACACAAAACAAAAGGCCGTGTAAGACTAAGAATCTACAAGAATGATCAGTCCAAACTGGGCAAAACATGAAAATCAATGATGGTATTATTGAAGCAGAACAATCCCATCCAGTTCCAGATTATTCACCTGTTGATAAGAAAGTGAATAAATGTGAGAGTCTAGATATACCTTGATTAAAATTCTTCTGTTTTTAACAGTTTTAATAAGTGAAAACCTTTACATGAGTATTTAATTAATCCATGGTGTGGAATTACTGCTCAGAGCCTATTTTTTTAATACGGACTTACCAAAATGGTTGGCACATATCTTAAGTGTTTTGTCTCTCCGCATAACAACTCGGACTGTGTTCTTGGTCTGATGCTGAAGTAGTTTCACGTCTCCCGTGCCCCTCTCCTTCCACTCGGGGGGGTCAGTGGATGTGTCATATCGGTAAAGTTTGGCTCGTCTGAAATTAATTACATTTATAAAACATAAGTTATAGAACAATAATACTTCTTATGATTATATATCTTCAACCAAACAAAACAGACATTAACACAAGTAAGGCGAAAAGACAGAGTAATATGAGTTTGAAGCACTTATCCAAGCTCTGTCAGCTTTTCAAATACTTTTGAATTGAAAATATTAACAAATAAGCTTATCTCAAGGTAAGCATAATGGAATAAAAATGGATGAAAAAATCACCCTTGGGAGTGTTCCCACGGAAGTTTCATTGGCGCAATGAAAGTTGAATGAAAATTTCCACATTGCTGGCCACAAATGGAGTCATCCCGCACCATAAGCGAGCTGAAGTGAATAACAGTATGTTATACTATTTGTGATTTTTCATAAGGGGCTTTTGTGCTCCTAGGCATGAGCTGCTACTGACAAAGTACCAAAATCGTACACAGACCTAATACTTATGGTAGGTACCACAGACCCCCAGATTGGTGTACTTACAGCTTGATTAGCTCTATCTCATCTTCTTCATTTGTCGAGACTTGCACTTCAGGAAGAGAGATAATTGGGTCGTAGTGAGGGTCATGTTCAGTTTCAGGTTCACCATCTCCTCCTCCGTTTTCTTCTACTTCCTAAAAAATAAGAATTTGATTTTAATAATAGACTGAAAACCCCTTTAAAATAATATTTTAATAAAACAAGAACTTAAACTGCAGGCCAAAATTGTTTAGGCCTAGTTGTTCAAGTAAAGTTAGTGGCCCCACACTCAGAAGCCAACAGATGGTGTGGTCGTTGCATGGTAGAAATTCAGACTTGAGGTCTTAAGTTATTCCAAAGAAATTTGAAAATTAGATTTGCTCTTAAGTATTTTCTAAGCCTCAGACGTAACTGCAATGCCATAATGTGCAACAAAGAAGGCTATTTTTTAACTTATAATAACCGTAATGTAGAAGTGATGTGTTGAATCCTGATGAGACTTGATGCAGCAGCCTTTTCCATGTATCACACAAGAGACAAAATTTTCCACAGCAATCCTTATAAGAGATTGTTCCAACGACGAATACTCTATCAAGTGTTTATGGTAGCTTGAGAATAAGGTAATACCACATGTAATATGCCCCTAACACAATTAGGTGCCTTTGCCATAGCTTGTAGGCCTACAGAATTAGAGAGATCTTAACTTACTAACACGGAAATAAACTTAAAAATGAGACTTCTGATGTCAAAATTCCCTACCAAAAGCCGACGATAAATCTGTGATCCCTATACATCTGGTGATAGCAGACCCACTAAATTGAAATTATTAAGTCTTAGGAGAATCTGCTATCTAGATTGGATTTTTTCCACGATAACCTTTGAAAATCCAATGTGTGTAGGGCCTACTGAAAGTATGATACTCAGGTAATAAGTGATTTTGTGTGTAAAAAAAAAACACAGAATTATGAACCATGTTCGTTTAGACACTTTTTATTTAACTTAACATTTAACATAGATTGATAGGCTTCTTATTAATTTAGGCTAACTAGAATATTAGAATCTGAAATTGTAAAAAAATATTTTATTAAAATACAGTACACCTCGGATTATCCGGATTAATGTGGCGGAACACCAATCCGGATAACAAAAAATCCGGATAGTCCGAGATCATTACAATATCGCCTAAATAGCGATCGCATACCTTAGCCCTACTAAATTGGTGATGCAAACGACGTATCAAGACTGTACAAAATGCTAATCTTTCAAATTTTTCAGGGGTTTAGTTCAGAAACGTTCACAAAAATTCTGTAATGTACTGTAGGCCTATATAGTCAATGTTGTTTCTTCAATTATAGTGATTCCAAAAACGTGCAGTAACGTGCATTTTTAGAAGGCGCATTTCACCCAAAAACTTGCAAAAATCATGTTCTTGCCATGATTTTTATTTTTTAATTTCTCGGATTGACCGGTCCGGATAATACGGGATCCGGATAATATGGGGTCCGGATAATCCGAGGTGTACTGTAAATAACTGGATTTTAACATTTATCATCGTTGTTAACCCTGTTCAATATAGGTTTCTTTTTATAGTACGTAATGGGGTTATTAAATTAGAACTGTAAGATTAGAAAGCTCCTAGGTGATACAGGATTATAACTTACCTATTTAAAATAAAATTAGGCTACCTTAAATTATTTTAACTTAAGTTACTGTCCCAGATTTATTGATACTCAAGGTATATTGATTTATCCCCATTTAAACCTCCTTTTCGCGATTTGATTGGGCTGGTTCTCAGGTTCATCCAAGTGATTGCAATTTAACATGTCTGTTGTACCAAATTTCAGTAGATCAGACCATTTTAGCGGTCGCTTTCACGTTAACAAGGTGTACATTAAAATTTGAACAGCGGTGTTTATTGCTTCTGGGGGCCCCAACTAAAAGTTAACATGGTCTCTGACTTGGGTCTTATTAGGCCTACCATGAGAACTCAGACCTACAGTAAAAAGTTAGCTTAGGCCTATTCAGTAAATGGGGAAATTCGCTAAAATACTATTATAACCTCAAGAAGTCATATTAAGTGTGTAAAATCCAGCTTTAATGCTCTAAAAGTCCTAAATAATTGAATACTCATCAACAAATAATGAAAAAATCTGGTAAACCCAGATTTTAAAAACAGCCTTAGGCTATGCCAAATTAATTCTCAATAAAATACGTGGTAGGCCAAGTCATTCCATACTTACAACTTTGCCTTCAGTCTCAGTAGACATGGTTTATTTTGAAATCAAAGGACGTATTAAAAAGATAAAATTAATAAACACCCTCCAACTTATGTAAACGTTCACAACTATACTCAACTCCACAATCACAATAGTTACAGGCGGCAGGCAGGCGGCAAAATGTGTAGACTATAGAACAGAACAAGAACGTAAATGCGAAAAAAATGCAGGTTTGTAAGAACGTGATAACATTGATAAAAGTTAATTAAATATATTTTTATAGTTATATATAATCCATAAACTTTCGTTTTTAATGTTTTAACAATAGTGATGGTGGTTAAATAGCATAGTAGTCCAGCCGGATTAGAAAAATAACATAGGGAACCTTAAACAAATTGTAAAAAGACCGGCACTGATGGGTTTCTACAATTTTTTTGTACAGCCCTGTTTGTATTGTGACTGACATTTATTTGTGTATTTTATTTTAACATATCCAAAGATTGCAAAAATCGGACCACGGAAAACCCCTCCTAAACGACAGGCACCCGTTAAAAATGGCGGTTCTTCCTAATATTCGAGGAATGAAGTGTCCATAGTATATAGGTTAAATTTTGTTTGAGAATATCTTTTTAAAGAATAGAAGTTTTTATAAACAGATTCCAGCATTGTGGTCAGCGTATAAATCTAGTTAATAATGATGTTCCGTAGCCCTCCCACCATTGCAACGGTGCATAGCGTTGTTGAAATCCCATTTCCGTTTGAAGTTTAGGACCCATCATGCCCCATATAAATTGGTATTTTAAGCGTCACATTTTTGACACCATTAGGGCTCAATGTAGGGGACTTTCCTACCTTCAGGTTAAATCAATATTCCATCCTCAGTTTCAGAACTTCCAAGTTCATTACCTGGAGACTAAATTATTGAAACAGAATCTGGTTGTTCTGCACCTGGATGTTTTTATATGTCCACGCTATAATCTATTGCATAGATAAAAATATCCTGAATTAGGATGTTTTATCTATGTCTATTATTACTCTATTATGATATAATTCTGTATCTACACGGCCAAACAATACAGTTACATTGCTTTATTAAGCTTGCCTTTTTGAAAACTAATTTAAATATTTATGACAGTCTACATCACTCAAATGTCAAAGTCAGAAGTCGTAGTCGAGTGTAGTCGTAGGCGAAGAAGGAAGAAGTTGTAGTGTCGATTTCATTGGGGAAAAATAGAAAATAGAAAGGAGGACAAGACTAATGAAAACATGCTTGTGTTATTACGGACATTGTTGATTAATTGGATTGTCTTGTGATAACATTTTATGATGGCAGCTTCTTCTTTCAGGTAGATTCAATATTGTTGTCCCTAATTCAGATTATTTGCAGTTACTTATTGCAATCTGGGCAATACTTATTAAGGTTATGTTTACAGTTGATTTTAACCTCTGGCTTTTACCAGCTACAATAATTAATTTATAGACCCATTTTAAAATTCCTGTACCCTATTTCAGACCAGTACACATATTCCTGAGTCCAAAAAGTCCCAGATCAGTTTAATTGCTTTTAAACTTAAGCAAACTATTTAGGTATTTTACACTTTCATTTTTAACCTACCTTCTTCCTGCTTCGAAAACACTACTTTTTGCTGTGCATGACATATCTGAGTTAGCATAGCAAAATATCTGCCCCTGTCTTAAAATAGTGAACCCATATTTTCAGATTCAAACCCCATCCAGTGACCACTCAGCAAACCGGTCTGGGACTTTTTAGGACATACAATATATTTAATTCAGGGTACGAGTTTCATATCTGATCTTCTGTCTTTACAGGTTATGTTTACACTATTTATTGTTTAACTTATGTGATTCATTCAGGGTTAGTATGACCTAGGCCTAACTGAACTTCTCAATATCATTTAACATAGGTGAAGATCACTTTTTTTTGCATACATTCTTAAGTTTCGGTAATTTGATATCAACTATCAACCTATCTTGTTTAGCTCAGTTGATGTAATGTTTCATAACCATCACTAATGTTGGAAACATCATTAACAACCAATTAACTGAAACCATTGTAGCTAAAATATATTGTTCGGTTATCTCACACTTAATAAAACATACCAAACCTAAATACAATAAAATTTGATAACACTAGATTTAAGACGATAAAGCTATCGAAAAACAAAATTAAAACGTTACTAACATAAAATGACTGAGCGATATACCTTACTATTTCTTATGATCCGCCATCTCGTGCAGATGCTATCAATAGATAAATTTCCATCGAGTAAAAAAAACAATTGACAATAAATACAATTGAATTGGTTGTCGAGTCACCCAACAAACTATATATTGAAGTTTGTCTACCGATAGATCCTTCGGTTTTCTTTTCTTTGAAATCAGATGTATTGTCTGCTAGAAATGAACAGTAGAAGATCAGATATGAAACTCATACTTAATCCAAAGTGGTTCCTAGCCGAACTAGAGCCTACATTATATTGGTTATAGTATTGTTATCGGTGAATAGTAGGCCTACACATTAAAAAATATCGCATCTAAGTTGTTAACTGTAAAAATAATAAAATGAAAGGTCTCTATTTAACTTTTGGTCTGGCTTTTACTGTTTAGAAGTTCTGCTTAGTTATCGTTAACCTAAGGATATACGCTTCTTGTTTTTTTAAAAGGTTATGGGATGTCTTCCTAATGTACATGTGGATTTTTGCAAAATGTCTCATTTTTCAGTGGTCATATACATCCTCCAATAAAAGAGGATTCTTTAGCTTACATATTTTATATGAGGCATGGTTAACTAATATTATGTTGGAATAGTATTTTCATTTCCTGTGATCAATTCAAAATTCAAGGACAGGTATTTTGTTTACTTTTTTTAATACCTACTAACGTGTCTATATTTTTCTGTCTTATTATTTGTTTCAGTAAGGTGGATGAGTATGGTTTCTCGCGGCCAGATGATTTTGACTATGATGTTTATGAAGATTTTATGTCAAAATATTTAAAAGTTTTAGCAACAAGAGCCAAGAAGTGGTCGAATTTATTAAAAAATGGTAAATCTCTTCCCCGTGGACAAATACTGAAGCGGTACATTAGAAAAGGCATTCCAAATGAACATAGGAGTGAGGTTAGTTGATTTACCTATTACATTATGTATGTTTATACTAATTGTTTTGCTCAGGTTTAGTAATTGAACTTCTCAGAATAACTAAACATAGGCAGAGATCAGTTTAGTTTTTGGTACTCCGTTTAGGTTTTGTTGATCCGATATCAACTATCAATCTATTGTGTTTAGCTCAACTGATGTACTCTAAACATTTACCCACTGCTTCAAATGAAGAAACATCTTCAACAAACAATAACTGGACCAAAACCATTGTCAGTTATATTATACGACTCTCACGAACAGTAAATCACACCAATTGTAAATATACCATAATAAAACTAATATTAAATTAAACATAGTAAAGCTAACCAAAAATTAAATTAAAACGTGACTATAAATAACTAACTATACTACTTACCATATTTCTCTTCATCAGCCATCTTGTACTAAAATACTATTAATAAATATATTTTCATAGAGTAACAAAACAGTCAATATAAAATACATTGGAATCAGTGTCAATTTCTGTCCAACAAACATTGAACTTTGACTACCGGTAGATCGTTCGATATTGTTTTGATGTTGTAGAAATCAGATTTTGAATTGTTTGCTGTAGGAACGAATGGCAGAAGATCAGATATTAAACTCACACTTACCATACATTTTTCTTGACAAAAAAATGCCAAGTTTATATTGTGTTACAATTTTACAGTTCACACACGCTCATCCCGACCATTTTAAAGAACGTGTGCGAGAACGATGGACAATGAAAGTTTAGAGCGAGATAGACGATTCCTAAATAAGCGTATGTCATTGGCTGCAGAAAAGTGGGTTTTTTGTACCTAGGCTATTTAGTTTCCTATTGGACGATCATTTTGTTTTTTTTCTTGTTCTTAGAAGTGTTTTTATTTTCCGTTAGATAGAGACTTTTAAACCTGGACTGAGTTGACAGCTGTCACCAATCAAAGAAAATTATCAATATTTTTACTTTTGGGAAAATGATTTTTTAAATTTAAACTTATGGAAACAGAACTATTTCAAGTTTAAACTCTTATTTAATAACAAGTACGTACAAATTCGGAGAATACAATGCTTATTTCCAATTTTTCAGGTGAAATAACAAAGATAAAACTTACATAAATGGAACTTCAAACCATAACCTTAAATATATTTTGAAAATTGAATTTTACTTTTGTTTTGAATTTTAGTTCACTTATTTACAGCTCGTAGCAATAGTAAAGGAGCGGGGCTTGAGTAGGGGAGTGACTTCCCCTCCTGCTCCTCCCCCTCAACCCGATGCGTCAAAATTCTCGCGCTGGTAGCGATGAGCATGCGCGAACTGTAGGAAGGCCTATTATTTATTAAAATTATTATATACCTGATGGATGTTGCTTCTGATAGAAGTTTACATTTAAGAACTAAAGGAAAAGGATGTGAAGCAGTTAGACATTATTCCACTAAAATATTTGTGCCAAGTTTCATAGCCAAAGAAGCCTTCATAACCTTACAAATCAGAATAATGGCCGCCATTTAAAATTTTACAATGTACTCAATTTTAGCCTCTAGAGAGCATTTTAAAATCCTTAGTATGCATCTAGAGCCTTTAGAGAACATTTCAGCTAAGTTTCATGGCCTTGAGCCCTATGGATAGTTTTTGAGAAGCTGAGGTCAGTCAGTCAATTGTTTTTGGCTTTTATATGTATAGATAAGGATAACATAGGGACAACGTACTGTTTGTGCCGCTTTCAAGATCTCAGTAACCAATGGTCATAGAGCAATGATTCAAGATACCACATTTTTTTAGCTAAATTCAGTAGTGTCACTAAAAATTCGATTTATTTTATTTTTCGATGTAAAAAATCGAAAACCTTATTCCTGGAGGGGATTGCCCTCAACCTCCTTTCAGATGATCTGATTGGACGGTTTTTTGAATTTGTCTGAGTGATAACCACTTTATATACAATGTAAACAAATGAATGGTATGGTATATTTAAATAAATGGTACTTTTTAATTCTGGGGGCCCCAAAATAAAAAAATGTTCATGGTCTTGGGCTTAGGTCTTACCATGAGACCTATGGTAACAGCTTCTCCCCTGTAGGGGAAATCTGGTAAAACTAGAAAAATTGTGAGAAAATTCCATTCAGACATTTTACTTGGAATTCCTATTAAATGTTATCGATGGATGAGAAACTTTAAAGGCATATAAAGCTTTCCTCTTAAATTTTATCTTCATAAATTTTGTTTCTGGTGAAACTTTACACCTCTTTCCAACAACACCTATGTTATTAAAATCTGTAAAGAGCTGTAAGAGTTTTATAACAAAAAAACTTTAGTGTATTTAGTAAGTACTAATATTTAATCATTTTCTTTATATGCTGTGTTTGCGTAGATTTGGCAGTTGGTTAGTGGAGTAGAAGCCTTGAAAAAGCAACATGGAAGGGACTTGTATAAAAAGATCTTGGATGGCCCTAGAGAGCAAGACATTGTAGACACCATCCTCACGGACTTGCCCCGTACCTTCCCTGACAATATATTCTTTGTGGATATGCGAGAGGAAAGACCTTCTCAACTGTATAGAATTTTAGTTGCATACTCACACCATAACAGGACTGTTGGATATTGTCAGGTAGGTCTAAAAATGTTTTATGTACTTTAGTGCTGCTTTCCTTTTTTTGTTTTTTTTTTCATATTATCAAGTTGACTGCCTGGCCCTGAATGGGTGGTGTGACCCAATCACTCGGAAGATTGATCTGGGTGTGGTTGGGAATTCTGGTTTTTACCATTTTCACATCATAACTTTTATGTCATATCGGTGCCATAAAATTTACATTAACTGGAAATATTCTTATCTGTCATGAATGCTTCACCACAAACTCAACTCGTTGTTGGAGTTAGTGAATGTTTAGATACTGTCTTAGGAGTCCTTCATTGGCACTGATGTCCAGTACAGCGAGACCAATAGATGATCAAAATATAAATGTATCCTTATATAAACACTATCCATTTATATTTTAACACCAGCAGGTGGTGCCTCTAAAAGGCCAGTAATTTACCCTATGAAAAAGAAAACTGAAGTAAGTTAATTGTGCAAGAACATATGATACCATATGATGGTCAAGATCATAAATGCTCCAAGCAAAATAAACCCTTAACTTTCATGTTGACTTAGCATATAAAGGTAATTTGATTAAAAAGTTGACAAAATAAAAAAATAAAACTTAAAAAATATATATATAAATCAGTTCATAAGGAGTTAAAAGTTAACAAAATAATAAGAACTAGAGATCGCCAGTGGTCGAAAATTCGACCAATTTTCAAACCAAGAAATAGGGATAGCTAATTTTGAAAATGATCTTTGCAGACACCAATGTGTAGTTTATTAATACATTTATTACAGGACACTTTTTCCATGTAAACACACAATATAACCAAACAGGAACCTAAGACAAAAGAGAAAGATATTAAACATTCTATTAATATAAAGAAAAGGATGAAGCTTTCTTAAAAAGTAAAACCAGTTCAATATGAGTGTTTTGTTAATTTTTTAAAGATTATTCTCCCTTTTCTGTCATTCATTTAGATTAAGGTAATTCGATTAATTTTTTCACCAGGGGCTGAACTACATAGCTGGGTTGCTTCTGTTAGTTACTAAGAACGAAGAAGCTGTTTTCTGGCTGCTGATGGTTCTCGTGGAACACAAACTCCCCGACTACTACAGTCCCACGATGAGTGGGGTAATAACAGATATCGACGTTTTATCTGAACTCGTAAGGTAATATGGTATTTATAGATAAATATTTTTCATTTGTAGTAGCCAAAGGATGAATAGCATGAATGTTACCATCCATTCTGAAGAATGAAGAATGTTCGTTCATGAAATGTATTAATCTGAGGCTTTTTGTAGTTGAAGCCCTCATAAGGCTTGTAATCCACAGTAATAGTAGGCCTATGTTATTTTTTTCATCTTTTTGTATCAATAATTGTGGCACTGTTTGATGTCCTTTTTGTGCAAAAATAAATAATAGGTTATGACGCTGACTACTGTTATGAGTGCGACTACTACGCTTTTAGTCTACCATTTTATAGATTGTCCCTACGGGTGTCAGGATGGCAAATAAAAGTCTAGCGTTTGTGGGCAACCAAATGGTCGTATATTTTATCCGGAAGGTTTACTTTGTAACAGATACAATTATTTTATTGATTCGGAATATAAGCAGTTTTAAATATAGAATTTTCTACATTATATTTGCTTAGATTGACCCCCTGAGTAAGATAATGGTTGGAGAGTTGGACAAGAAAGGAGACGTGAGTCTACTTACAGATGAGCGCTGTCAAGAGCATTGTGTGGACTGGCTGCGGCGGCAGAGTGGAGTCAAAGAAACTCTGGCGCGCGACTGATGTGATGAGACACTGCGGTGAATCTTCTACGACAACTACTACAGCGATAACAACGACATAAAAGAGCGCGCGCCGTACCGCGAAGACGATATTTATACCCCGGACACTGAGGCGAGCTTCCCCCGACGGCAACCAATCGCAGGGCTCGTTTTTGTCTAAGATGACTAATCAGGTGGCTTGGTCATCTTACGTGCCGCGACAGGGGTTCGCGATTGGTTCGTTACCTGTGTTTGGCCGTTCCCGCGGCTCTCGCATATTTTCGCCAGGGTTCCCGGATGTAAGTCTTGATAAAATCACTACAATTTTGCGAAGATAATTTTTGCTGATCGTGTGTAGAAATAATCGCCAAAAACCCGAAACTTGGTCTGGGAAAGCCCTTGACATTTCAACCTATCAATTAACTTTACAAGCAGTAATTTAAAAAAAAAAAAACATCGCGGAAACTGTTAAGGAGTGAGACGCATTTTACAACACTACCTTGGAATCTCAAGTCATAAAAATTTTAAAAGAAAAAGGTTTGATATTCTTTAATGATGTCATAGTCTAAGAGCCAGTGGATAGCTGACAATATAAGAAAGCCTATAATTTTCTCAGTTACTCTATTCTACCTAGCATTCATAAAAATGGGGCCCATTAAGTCTACTTGCGGTAGGTTAGGGTTCACCCGTGAGTGAAAGGGTGAGACTTCGACATAAAACAAACATGTACATATTTTAAGGAGGCTACCGTTTTGATATATCACATTATACACTAATAGTATCACAGTATACACAAATAGTTACTCGAAAACGGAAATGGCAGACTTCTACTGCAGTTATGACGTCAAGGCAGAGGCTCTAAAAACAGCAAAAACATTTTTCTCTGACATATTTTAAGAAAGCTGCCATTTTGCTACGTCAAAATACATCACTTCTGTAAGATGAATACCCCCGTTGCAGCAGACCTGCATACTCAGCGAATTTCAAATGCAAAACAACGTATTTCAATCCAACATAGCGAGATTTGACATGTTTTGGTTAGCTCCATAAGAATAACATGGGGAATGAGTATGCAGGTCTGCTGCTACAGGTATATTAAAACTGGATGGTTTTGATTCAATAATTACTAGATCTGAACTAGAAGAAGCTATTTACCAAGTTTTATCAAGATATGTTGAGAAATAACCAAGATATAGAATTTTACTTATTTCCCATAAGGTTAACATTGGGACAACGTACTGTGTTTACCACTTTCAATATCTCGGTAACCAATGGACATAGAGCAGTGATTCAAAATACTAAATTGTTTGTTTTTTTGAGCTGAATTCAATGGTGCCAACAAAAATTCGATAAATTTTATTTTTCTATGTAAAAAACTCAAAAAACCTATTTTTGAGGGGGTTTATCCCCCTTTACCCCCCCTTCCGATGGTCCGATCGGGCTGGTTCACGAACTCATCCGAATAATTACTACTTTACACGCCTGTGCCAAATTTCATTCCGATTGGACCATTTTTGCGAGCGCTATCGTGCTTACAGACACATATATATATAGATATATATATAGATATATATATAGATATATATATAGATATATATATATATATATATCTAGAAATTTGAACGAATGGTGTTTTTTGCTTCTGGGGGCCCCAAAACGAAAAGTTATCATGGTCTCGGGCTTAGGTCTTACCATGAGACCTACGGTAATAGCCTCTTCCCTATAGGGGAAATTCGCTAAAACGGACATGGCAGACATCTACCTTGGTTGTGACGTCACAGCAGATGCTTAAAGATTGAATGTAGTTCAATGTAAAAGTAGATGGTCATTATCTTTAAATTATGCTAGATAAAAACATGCGACTACTATTAGTCATTGTTCAGCCATCTCCACTTGATTTTGAACAAAACAAATTTTGTGTCCGCCATCTTGGATCCGCCAGTTACACCATATCTTTTTGTATATACCACAATTTTTGAGGTTATATAAAAAAATTACATCTCAAAAGTGAAATCAGAACCACTATATGTTTCAAGGCCAAGATTCATTATTGTCATCAGTTCATATCCACATGTGGCATTGATGCCTTGTAAATACATCCAAACATAATGTAAAATTAATTTTTAAACTCTGTTTTATCATATTTTTCAGCTAAATGCATTCCCTATTTTGTTACTATCATCATGATTTTTGGGTTTTCATGATGTTATTTTTTAGCTTTTTTTATCATGCTCTTTTTTCTTGTTCTTTTTTTGTTTGTTTTCTGATTATTGTAGTGAAAAACCAAAGGGGATTTTGAATGTAATGGTTCAAAGTTAAGCAAAAAACTATCTTCTTGAAAATATGATAGCCTACAGTCCAATTTTCACTAAGCTTCTGTAAACAACACAAAAAACAATTTAACAAAGGTAAATTTAACTGTCACTTTTAGGTTTACACTTTACATATAGTTTGCTACAATTAAATATATAAAGTTAAATTTATGATTTTGTTGTATACTTGGTCCAGAGCTGAAGTCTCACTGTTTTGGACATGTACATGTGTCAGCAGCTCACAATTATATAGGAAATTTGTTAGTAAAGAACTAGAGACAAAATATATTTGGACATGGTTTTTCTAAGTATGTGAATGTAATTCTAAATTTTATATTGTTGCAGATTAAAACTGCCTGACTTACACTTGCACATAACAAGGCAGGGATTGCCATTCGCCCTGTTCGCCACCAAGTGGTTCGTGTGTCTTTACGTCGATGTACTACCTGTAGAGGTAAGTAGATCCCTTCTGTGACTGAAAATCAGAGCACAGTACAATTGCTAGACTAAAATCTGATCCAGGTAGATGTACAGATTGGTTCCATCGGTGGAAGTTTTAAGGGTAACTTTAATTAGTGGTACATTTAGTATAAATAATTTAGTTTTTTGATTTATTGTTTTTTAAACAATTGAATTGATTTATTTATTTATACCAAACAAGTTTTACAGTATTTCATTATAAGCTGTTATAAATCAGAGCTATAGATATAAATTTTATTCTTTGTCTTTTTGACACTTTACTCATGTTCCAGCCTGAAAATAAACCACTACAAAAATAAACTTATGAATACATATATGATTGTTACACAAAGTCATGAGTTATTCAGTGTGTCGTTTGTCACAAAGAATACCTATCTTGGCTGATTTTAGGTGTTTTTCTAAATGAGAAATTTGCAATTTCAGATAATTTTTGTTCCCCAATAATGAAATATTTAATTATCAGCCATGTTTAGGTATCTCTTAATCAGCATAATGGAGGAATTAGTTTATTTCTTTAATGTAAATTTATATTTCTGATTATCTCATTCATAATTATTTTCTTCAAAAGTGTTTGAGAACAGTTGATCATTTTACTTGTTCTAAACTAAAAATACTCTGAAAAAAAGAAGAGTGAAAATAAATTGTTGTCTTAAAGTTGCTTTGAAAATTGATCGTCTATAATTCTATGCAGTGTTTTAATTAGCCACTCATGAATTTGTTTTTTACGTATGATTTATTTACGTGTGAGTAACTGAAGAGCTTTTCAGACAGTGCTGAGGATATGGGACTGTTTGTTTTACGAGGGATCCAAGATCCTGTTTCGAGTTGGGTTCACACTGATCGCAAGGCACAAAGAAGCGCTTCTCGGCTGTGAAGACTTTGGGTCTCTCGCAGAGTGTTTCAAGAGCATAACTAGTGATTCGCTCACACTTCACTGCCATGACTTTATGAAGGTAGTTATTTAATATATATTTTTAGCTTTATTTTTCAATTTTTGATCGCCTTTAAAAAGTAGCCATATAGTCCTAAACATCAATATGTAATGGAACAGTTACCAACACAGATGATGGCTGACAGAGCAAATCATATTGGCTTACATGTATAACTTGGTCTTGATAAATCTTTATTTTTACAAACAAAAAGTTTTTCCTGAAATTTGAGTGAGTGAGGATGGTTTTTAGTGCTAATCTTTGACTTACGGTTACAAAATAAATGAGCTTACTGTGTCAAATTAAAGAAGCTATCTTAAAAAAGAACATCATGATCATGATAGCTTCTTATTAAAGAAGCTATCATGATTCGTAACAAATCCTGTCATTAATTTTATGTTATACCGGGCGTTTTTTTCTCAAAATTTACTTCATAATTTATTTAAAAATTAAAATCAATTATAGTGTTATTTTCACTGGAAACATCTACCAATACTAGGGTGAGTAAATATCACATGAAATTTCCATCCCTCCAACAACTCCCATCTCACCCCAATCCTTCACTTAAAAATTTCAAACGGCAACCTACTACCCTTTGTGACTCGCTATACTAAAAGGACAAATTTTGGTAAAAGAAAAATTTAAATCGCTTCATGCATTCTTGAGGTAATACATTTATTCAAACATCAAAGAAAGCGAGTATTTCTCATTGTAACCACTGTTAAATCTTTATTTATTAAAAATGTAAAAGCAATTAATTCTGTTATTCTGATTGAGGGAAAATTTCAAATGGGATGGCTACCCTTGTGAAATATCAAATTAATAAAAGGGATACGAAATAACATTTTTCTCAAAGAAAATTCAAAATCACATCACATGTTCTCAAGACTAATAACTTTTATCAGGATCTGTTGCTATAATTAATGGATATTTTGAGAATGTGTCATCTTTTTAAAATTTCTTTAAGAAAAAGTTTTCTTTTTCCATTATTTTTAATTTAATATGTCACAAAGGAACTATCCTTGAAATTTAAAATTTTAAAGTTAGGGTGGGGGTGAGAATGGGGTTAGAGAGAGTGTACAGTTTTATCATGAAAAATATCCACTCCAATGGTGATGGTTGTTTTCCTCAATCAGAATGCCAGAATTTTTTTTACTTTTTCAATAAATAAAGATCTAGCAGAGGTTACAATTAATTGTAAAAACATGCTTTCTTTGATGTTTTAATTTGTGTATTATCTAAAGAACGCATGAATAAAGCGATTTTAATTTCCCTTTCACCAAAATTTTTCTTTTTTTGTGCTCTTTAACATGATTTATCACAAAGATTAGGTTGCCATGAAGTTTTTAAGTTAGGGGTTGGGGTGAGGGGGGGGGGAGCTTTTGGGGTATAAAATTTTCATGTGATATTTATTTTCCCCTGCGTTGTTGGTAGACTTTTTCAGCAAACAGTTCACTAAAATTCATTTTAGTTTTCGAATAAATTAAGAAGCAGAGTTTGAAAAAAACACCTTGTAGATAGATAGACGTTTATTGATCATTAAACAGTATTGTACAGTAGATCTCATAAAATATATGGCAGGCTGCTTAATAGACCATTGTCTAACAATGAAAAGTGCAAAGTCATAGCTAACAACTCGCGTGATAGGATGATTAATGTGATAACAATTAACACACAACAAGTTCTGATTGCAAACACGGTTGTTCTGATTGGTTGTTGTAAGATTACAACTGCAGTCAGTATATATTTTTAATGTTTATTCCTTAGTACGTATATTTTACTTATTTGCTTTACCAACCGAGGAACTGAGATTAATGTTTGCATCTCAATATTTTGCTGTTTAATATCTTGCATTTTTGTGATCCATTTATTATTGTGTTTAGAGTATTTTCAAAGTTCCTGGTTCCTTCAAGACATCCACTATAGAACGTTTAAGGGTGGAAGAGTTGCAGAAAAGGGAAGATAAAGAAAAACTACGTGTACGACCGACCCGATAACACACGAGAAATTTGCAGCCATGTCATCTAGTCCTTGAGCCATCCAGCAACCGAGTGTGCCATTGCCACTGTTCTATTTATACAATTGCTTCTACTTAGATATTTTAGAAGTAGTGTAACTACTATTGAAGCCAAAGAGAAAGTTTTTTATTGACAAGAGCGGAGATGACAGTAAACCTTGCCAATTTTACCAAAAGCGTAGTGACATAAAAAATGAAGTTTTGCTTTGAGTGAAATGGTAAGTAAACTAATGTGATTTAAATAGAGTGAATCAGCGATTACAGAATAAGAATAGAGTGAGTCGACAGTCGACAAGAGCAGAACAGAGCTAGGCTGCGCCCCACACAGAAATGTTGACTGTACTGCGATCATGGACGGATTTAGTTTATAATCTTTAGGGGTGCCAGCTCACCTAATAAAGTTTGTAGTATGTTTAATTCCAAAACTTCAAACTCCTATCAAAATCCTATTTTAAATAGCTATTTATTTTATTTAACAACTACTCTTTTGTGATTTATGTAATGCTTCATTCATTGTTATGTTAACAATAATTTTCCCCTTCTTCTCTGCCAAAAAGCCACAAAAAATCGGGGCTGCCGGGCACCCCCCAGAAATCCGCCCATGATTGCGATGTCGCAGAATTGACATAGTATCGCATGCTCTCAAATGATCACACTAGTTGGCACACTAGAAGGTCACTGTCAAGGTAGAATATCAAACTATATCAAATAGCAATGCTTAAAAGATGTTAACTAAACTACAGAAATAACTTATTTAGTTACAAGTTTTTGGCATTTTCATAGTGTAAAGGTACAGTGAACATATGAAATTTGTTGATTTATATTGGTTTTATGGTGTAGGTTTATGTATAATATTTTTTAATAATACCTTTTTTGGGTGATTTACACATTTATTTTAGGAATCACACAGTCTTTAATTTATTTTCAAGTAAAAATAAGTTTTTTTTATATGTAATTTTAAAAATATTTTTTGAAAATAATCATTGAGAGAAACAATAATTATAAAATTTATCTGTTTTGGAGAATATTCATTCAAAAGGCTTAGTTTTTAAATTGAAATAAATGGCTATAACCCAAGTTTAGCCTATAAAAATTAACTTTACATTAAAATTGAACAATATTACTAAATGATTAACTGTAATTGGGAATTAAAACCACATACACTGTTCGTAATTATTCATGCACTAACCTACACAGTCACCTTGAAAGTTTGTAAAAGAGGTATAAGAAGGCTTCATCAGCCTAATGAAATGATTATTTTAAGTTTGTTTGCATAAATATTTTGTATCATTTCCTGATACACCTCCTAACTATCTTACTTTGTCTTCATCTACATATAAAGTCTGGATTATCCGGAAGTTTTGAGAAAACCATAAATCCAACACCCATCAACCCTAAACTTGAATTAAAGGTCTCGGTGAGAAAATGTGAGGATAGATAATAAAATTTTTCCTAAGGGTACAGATATAAAGTATAAGGCTAAACAGATGGTAGATTTTTTTCTATATATATTATTAATTCTGTAAGCGATTTTTTAAAATCAAAATTGTGAGAGTTTGCCAGCTCGCAGGATGACAGGAGATGGCTCAAATGAAAGGTCTCGGCCCCAGGGGGTCGGGAAAAATAGCAGATTATGTTCAAATATACAGTTAGATTTTTTTAACTAGAAGCGGTCAAGGCGAGGAGGAATATCTTTGGTGATGAACCTTTTTGTTTGTAGTATAATCACATGTTTCTACCTGTCAAATATTGAAGTTAGATTTAATCAAAACAAACAATATTCTAAGCCATTTCATACAATTGTTTATTTTTTTAAATTGTAAACAAAGGCGTTATAAGATAAACAGAAACACATGATTTTACTTTAAACAAAAGAAGTGCATTGCCAAAGATATTCCACCTCGTCTTAACAGCTTCTAGTTAAAAAAATCTAACTGTACCAGAAAATGAGAAATAACAAAAAATATCTTCCATTTAAAATGCATTGGGATTGAAAAGAAAGAAAAACGTCTGCTTTGTTTACATTAAACATGTGGTGCTAATGCTTGATTCTAAGCCATATGGTAGATGTTGACATGTGGGATTTGTCTCAAAATGCAGCTACCTATGCACGTTCAATGTACTATGACAAAAAATATTTTAAATTTAAGATTTTCTGATGTTATAATAATTAAGGGTTTGAGTTTTTCATAATTTAAAATTATAAAAAGTTAAGTACGTTTGCTTAGTTTATGTTATAACGATGCAGATTTAATACCAAATTATCTCTACATATATATATATATATATATATAATTACGTAAGCAAAATTTTTGCGAAGAAATTGTGGGCATTTGGAAGGTCGCAAGATGATGGGGGGGGGGGGGAGCTGAAACTGAAGGTCTCCATCTCAGGGACTCGGGGAAAATACTGAAATTGCTTTAAGCTTACTATAAAATGAGAATTAACGTAAAATAGCTGTCATTTAAAAACAATTAGGATATAAAAAGGTCTGCTTTGTTTAATTAAAACCAAATGCTAGAAATAATCATAATTTTGTGGATCCAAAAGCCTATTTTCTAAAAAGGTATTTTGTACTATATTAAAGAAGGATTATGCTTAAGGGCTATTAGCCCCTTCAAGCCTCTAGTTTACAATGATTTGTCTACTTAACAGCTGCTGAGTAGTGTGTCCACAATGTTACTGTGAGGAGCGAGAATCATATCTGATAAAATAAATTGAAGGTTTTCAAATTCAGGAGCCATGACTATAGTTGTACATTCATGCGGCACACAGGGGAGTCTAACATTTTGCTAGCGCCGTGCAAATTTTTGTTTTTCTTCAACCGGCATTTTTTTGTTAATGACTGGTCACAAAGTTAAAGGAAGTTATGTTTTAATTATACTCTTCTAACACTTGGCATCGTACGACAATTTCCCGGCAAAATAAAACATTTCCCCTCTTACTAAACTCTTCATGTAATGGATTTAACTTGAATTCATTTGCTTTCCTTTACTTAATTTGGGTAAAAATCCTTTTTACCCAAAAAGTATTCTATTAGTGAGCAGCATTAATAGTCTTGCTCTCTGTCAAGTTTGGCAATTTGTTAGTTAACTGTAAGTGTCCCTAATCACAGTTTATTTGGAAAGCTTACTATAAAGTTGGCTAGCAACAACAATTATTATTAGCAAAGTTGGCTTCAAAAATTACTAGCATGTTGAATGTGATTCCTTGGTGTTGCCCACACCATCATCGCGGTGGACTCGCTTCTCCGCCAACCAACATCGCTATGGAGGTTCAGATGTCCCCTCTATTCTTATTCTGTGCTCGCTGAATAACAGAATGCTGCGGGGTGAACGATAACATATAATCATTGTCAATTAGATTTTTTAATGGTGTTCAATTTTATCTTATTATTCATAGAACAAGTACCATTATTTTGTTTTCAAAATGTTTCTTTGGAAATTTGGCATTCTCAGAAAAATCTTACCTATAATAGCTGGAGTGTAAAAGACTGTAAGATAATAGTATTATGACCAGGTGCAATAATATTGAATCTAAATGTGTCCCCACGGTCTCAATAAAACACTCAATGTGTTCCTTACAAAATAAATCAAAACTCTTCTTATTTCTTAAATTTTTAATGCCACATGTCCCAAGCTGACAGAGGCCAAAATACTAAGGTACACCGCTGTCAGGTACACTTGTTTTTTGTTGCCTGGTCGAACTTGTTCTATCTACCTTATTATCCTTCTTTCCTCAGTATAAATCTACTAACAGCTGCTACTGGCTTGCCTAGATGATGTTATAGAAGAAGCTTCTTTTTCTTTCTGGAAGTTGCACAAAACACTACAAAAAAGGGCTGAACTTGGAGGGCTTTCTTGAGGGTTGGAAATTATTTATTTATATTCAGTGATACCACTCAACCATAGCAACGGTCAGTAATATTTTTTTTACCAACAGAATAATTTTTACAGTCAGCATTCTTAATCTATATATTTTAGCCTTAAAAAAATAATTTAACGTAAGAATTAAAAAATATAACGTAGACCAAATCTTATCATTGTGGAAGTCCCTAGTTAGGCTACTTGCCAGTTTTAAGAAACAAATGATTTCAAACTATCTCATTATTACGTACGTTTGATAGTTAAATTGAAGTTTTGTTATATTTTTTACTGCTAAAAACGCAAATGTTTGTATTTTATATTCTTCTCTCTAGTTTTTCTAAACAATGTATCCATTGGTTCAGTTACTTTGTGTTGTTCGCCCGGGGTGCTTTGCAAGGGTGTCACTAGAGTTGGTAGGGCGGTCATTTCTCGCAAGATTGTCACTACCCACTGGTCCGTTGTATCTCTAGTGTGGTTGGGTCGACTCCCTTGCCTCAAACCCTGTTGTGCTGGTCCTTTGTCCATCTGTGGTAAACAAGCAATAAAATTCAGTGACTTGATATAGTATAAAGAATTGATTTAAAAAGTGAATTAATACGTCATAGGCAAAACTGCAGTTCAAAACTACTTTTAATTTTAGAAAGGGACTATGCCTGAAGAAAAAAGTTTTGAGATTAGTTAATGTTCATAAATAAGTAAACCAAATTATTTAAATAAAAAGTAAACAGTCTAAAATACTGAAGTAAAAAATATGCTAGTATTGTGAGCACCAAATAGGGTGGGTGAGTGCTGGCAATGTTATTGTTTATTATTTGTTTGGGTTGTTAATCAACTGTATGATCATAATGTTAAAGTAAATACAAATTTACATGTAAAAGGCTCTGAAAAACATAAACAACGTTTTGACAGTTCGACAAAAACATTTTATGTAGTCATTTCAGCTGAGGTTTAGCAGACAATTTGGTGAGTTTATAGTTTTTGCCGCCTGCCCTATTTTTTTGCACTCATTAATAGGGTTAGCTTTATCTGCTAGGGTTTCTTTTATCTAGACTTAAAGCCCAAAATACCCATAACTTTTAAGAAAACCAAAAGTCTGACACCCATCAAGCCTATAATCGAATGTAAGGTCCCGGTGAGAAAACCCCAGGATATTAGTTTTTTATAAAATTTTCTCTGAAGGCACAAATATAAAAAAGGGCTGAACAGCTAGCTGATGTATTTGTTTTTATTTACAATTATTTGATTTCTTTTTCCCAGCTTAGCGGGACACCATCAGCTAGTCTGGTTAAGAACTAATTTGGGTGAATTAGGATGAAATAAATGAAGGGGTCCCCGGTAAAACGTTCTAAGTGACAAAATTTCAAAATCGGAGATATTCTGTGAAAAAGATTATCTAGGACACGAGCTACTCCGTGGTATATTGTGTTTTGAAAATATTTGAGTTGGCAGCCCTGATTTCGTCTGTCAAAGTTGGCGTGCTTCGCGGGACTGCACGGACTTCTGGGGAATAACGTTCTATTCGTCGAAAGATAAACTCCCTGCCGGTCGTTGCGTTGTCGCCCAGCTACTAAAATCGCGTGAATAAAAATAAAATACGTGAAGTAAATATTAGAAAGTGGAAGGATAAAACCAAGAAGGAATATAGAAAAGCTGGATTACCCTATATTTCAAAAACTAAGTAGCCAAGGCCTGGAAAATTATCCCAAAAGAGGTGGTAGAATGTTTTAGGTGCCACCTTTAGAAAACTTTAAGTTAAATGACGTATCATGTTATGCCAAAACGTTATGTTTTTATACTTTTTGATGAATAAAATTGTTTTATATTCAGTTTTATTTTCGTTTATGTTGGTATTCCTACACTCCCAGATGTTTTCTTTCAAAGCAGAAGGGGCAGTCCGTCAGAAAATGTTTCAAACGCCAGTCATTTAGAACGTTATAGCCCCCAAAAAAACACGTAAAATGTTTTAAAAAGCTTAATGGCAAGTAAAAATTTGATTTAAGGCTACATTATGACGTTCAAATATCAGTTGGCTAATGAATGTGTTGTTATGAATAAAATTCTTCTCTTACCTTCATTTTGTTCAGATGCATCTGAAAGCACTAGCCAAGTAGAATGAGTCAAGTGCTTTTGACTGATCGCACAATCCTGGGTTGGTGAGTCACTTTTATTTGGTCTCGATCAGGAATCCAATGTATACATCAGTTAATCACATTGTTTTGAAATTACCATTACAGCAGATAGGAACACAATAGTAAGAGGTATTTTGTCAGGTTAATTGCTGTATTCTAGAATCTATAATTATGGAATTTGTTATGCTTTTTTATGGCCTTGAGATTTTTTGTAACAAGATTTTATTTTAACACTTGTACACTAAACAAAAAGAAATTCGTCTTATCGTAAGTTTGTGCTTCTTGATTATTTGACTCAGTATGAAACAGTAGGATTATGAAATATCGCCTATTCTAGAAAATGTAGAATACCCAGAGTTCTAGAAAAAATGGCCTGTCCCATCATCAGGATCAGGTTCACGAAGCAGGGAGTCTTAAAATTATTTTTTTTTGTAATTGGTGACTTATTCGTAAAAAAATGAAAACCTCTAGCTAGGAGTTAGATAAGTGCCAGTTTTCAATCAAATTACTGATGGACCTCCCACTTAAGCCGCCTCAAGGGGGGGGCCTCGACATCAGTGGTGTTGATGTCACAAAGAGGGTTGAGACTCCTGTTCATCGCTTTGCTCTCTGGAACGAGCGGTGTAGAGAGCCTGCATTTCATGTGTGGGTAAGGGCTGTTGTATCCTCCTTTCCAAAAAAAATGCAGTTATGAAGTAAAATAGATACAATAAAATTCTTATTTAGTTTGTGTCTTACATCCATGATTCGTGATCTACTCCAGTCCTCTATTGAGAACCCCTTATCAGGATTTTTGTGTTCATGCCAATGTATCATGGCCAACTTGGTTCTCATCTTGCCTACCATGTTATTAAAAGACCTGATCATTACAACTCTTAATGGTTATTAAATTTTTTGCCATTCACTCATCACTAAATCAGTGATCCAATTTTCAAACTGATTGAAAATCATTACTGTGGAATAAATCTCTTATATAGCCTTAGTTGTTTACCAAATGTACTCAATTCATATGAGGCGAACAAACCTGCGGGTAACTGCTAGTTTAATAATAACTGTAAGTTATTCTATTCTATATGATTTGCAGTGAGGCTGTCACATAATTATTTCAATGCAATTTTATATGTATTGCAAGGAAACTACTCGATGCTTGTAAATGTTTCTGATCATATATCTAAATTGTGTATATTTTATTTTGATAAAGTATTAGTTAGAGTTACAATGCTGTTTATGTAGTAAACTAGAAATTGCTCAATTTGTAACTTTAGAAAATTATTTCTATAGCCCTATTTTTTTACTGATTAAAATATTTGTTATAATAAATTGCTTGGATTATTTAATTTGGTTTTATTTTCATCCCCATAATCTTGATTAAATCAGCCAATAGAAATAAATCAGGCATCTGCCAACCCTTTCATGCTGACAGGGCAGTGGAGTATTAGACGGGGGAAAAAGAATTATAAGACTGTTATTAGCAGGGTTTTGTTTAACCTATGATAAAAGTGAATTGATAATTTATAACAAATTATCACAAACTAGTAGCAATGAAAATTAATTATCCATTTGCTCAATTAGTAACAACTGGCAAAATAGTATGAAAATCAAAATTAATTGTGTAAGCTTCAATCACAATATATTTTTAATCTTTGGGAAAATATAGTATTTCAGCCAAATTCTTTTTTTTTCAAGGGGGCGCATGTTAAAATTTTGCCCTGGGCACCTACTGGCCTCAGGGCAGCCCTGTGCAGCAGAGGTGTTTTAATCATAAAACTGACCATATGATTGAATTTAATATGTTCATGAGATTACGTTATTTGTTTTGGGTGTTTTGAATTCATTGATTAAATGTTTATTGACATTTATATACTACAACATGAATTCTCTTCTAAAATAAAATATTATTATTTTTATATGCAAGATTAAAAACAAAAATTACTGTCAATAAAAATAGTGAAGAATTATAACGTTTAATTCGGGTTATTATCATTTTAATGTAGGTTCAGTAGTAGTAAAATAAAATTTGTAATTGTCAAAGGTAGGGTAGTGCCTTATTATGTTAATAATTTAAGCATTACATTTATGTATAACAGGTAACTAAAGAACTGAAGGTGCTACGGTCTTTTAAGTGTTTAACATACTTAAATATTGATAAGTTTAAGACTCTGGAAGTAAATAAAACCTTTGACATTAGTGAACTTTGACTCTGGCGGTACATTCAAAAACCTGTTTTCGACGGAGCGTCCGGCAGCCAAAAGGATAAAAGGACGGACGCCATGATGGATCTGCCAGTCTCTCATTGGGTCTGATGATGGGTCCCGGTGTGACCAACCGAAACCGATCGCCATTTTCCACTATTTTTGTATATTTACCATCTTTGACATAAATACAGTATAAGTGTAAATATATTTTTAAGACGTTTATAAGACGTTTTTTATTTACATCCAGTGAATACAAAAACATGTATCATGCTAGTCAAGAAGTTATTAAGTTTAAGACAGCAACTCTAATACTTTGGTATCATGTAAGTATATATTTTTTAACTGTGAACCCCCAGTACATAAACTCAAGAGCCACCACTGCACAAGACTTGTAACAGATTTTTATATAATTTTTCGGGTCTTGGTTATATTTTCAGAATCAGGTTATTTTTTATATATTTTTATTAAGAATTTGGTTCCTCATTTCCTATTATTCTCATGGAGATTACAAAAACAGGTCATATCTTGGTATTTTGGATTGAAATATGTCATTACGTATTTGAAATTTGCTAAGTATAGAGGTCTACCGCTAAGTATACGGTCATTAGTCAAAATTATCTTTTGGTTTTTTTTGCACACTGGTTTTTTTAACCCAAAAAATTGTTACAAGCCCTATATACATGATACAAAGGTTTTATTTTTTAGTTTTTGTCTCAAACCAATCATTATTTAAGTATGTGAAATGCTTAAAAGACCCTAGTGCCTGCAGTTTTAGAGGCACCTGTTGCTATACCCTGCAGTGTCCTGCTTTCAGTAATAATTAGGCACTATCTTTCCTTTGACAGGCCTAATTTATATACTACTGTACATTTAAAATGTTTATTCCCAAATATTAAAATTAAATAATTACAGCATTTCATGTTTAGTGTAATTTAGACATTTGATCTTTTGTTTTACAACAAAAATTTCAAAGGGAAGTTGTGGTAAGCGCACAAATAAGCCTTATTTGTGAATGTTTAACACAAGAAATGCACTGAGATGAACATTGCTATCACTAAAAACATGTATACATAATTAAACTTAAAACATCACCCAAACCATGAAAACATAAAGTGTCAAGACAGCGTGCTTCAAGGCTCACGGGATAAGCTCCATAAGCACAAAGTAACTTTGGTTCCTCCCTCGTCATTGGCCATAAATGGAGTCACCCCACATCACAAGCAAGCTGGAGCTGCCGGCGGCTGTGCTCCGGGCTCAGTCTGACTCGTCTGGTACGGTACTAGCAAAAGCGACGTTAAAAAAAACTGTTACGATTATTCAATCAATTTAAAATTTATCTATTTACAGAATTACTGTTTAGTAAAGAGCATGTACATAAATTATTCAATGTGATTTGAAATTTGTTAGGGCCTTTAAATCACTCAGAATAGTTTTAGCTTTAATTTCAACAATTGATAATGAAGGTCGGTTAAAGTTGGTTAGTGATGAGCCTTTAACTAAACAAGAATCTTTAAATAAATGAATTTCACATTGAATGACATTTCATAATTCACCAGATACTTGTCTGATTTAAATTAGCTCGCATAAAGGCCAATTATTTGCTGAGTGATTTAAGGCCAGATCGAACTTTTTACTTCATCTAGAACTTGAGATAATAAAGATAACTCATCTCTTTCTACTCTGATTCAAATATAAGTTTCTCAAATTGAAGCCATTGTATCACTGAGTGTTTCAAGACTAAATAGACTTAATACTCCGATTAGAACCGGGGATATCAAGAAAATAGTCTAATATATCCTTAAAAATATTCAAAGTTCGGATCATACATAAGGATAACGTAGGGAAAATTCTTTGTTTGAAAACAAAAAAATCAAGACTTTCCAAAACTCAGCATCGCTCTCAGTGTGAAAATTAGTCTGTGATGATGTGTCACTTTGTTGGCCTTGCGTGAATTAAACCAGATCCTCCCATTGATGGCCAGTTGCGCCATTGACAAAAATTTTGGGGGAATTGTATTTTTTTGGGGGGAGCAAAAATTATGGAGGAATAAAAGAAAACAATTACATTATTGGTCATAAAATATTTACGAAAACTCGGTAGTCTGGGGTTCTATTTTATTCTATGCTATGTAACTGTATGCACTGCGGCAGAATGCACCCGCTCAGTCAGCGCTGACAATATACGAGGTACATTCGGAAAGTAAGTTCTGTTTGGGAGTAAAAAAATTCTCAATGCACTTACAACATTTGAATCATGTACATCTTAAAGAGCGTATCTTAAACTACTTATCCACATAGTTCCCAAAAATATTTAGGCACTTGTCATGTCTAGGGAAAAGTTATCAATTCGTACCCACCTGTGCACGCAGCCACCCGCTGACGCCATCTTAAAGTTTATCGTCATTCACAAATTGACAAAGCTTATAATGTCGAAATTTGATCAGAAGAGTTCGTGAAATTTGTGGGAAAAACTCATAGAGGTAGGTAATTTTAAATTTCCGTTTCTCCCGAACTGTATCGTTGATTTTGGTAACGAGATTGTCAGCAACGACAGATGGCTGGCCACTCCTCTTTTCATCGTGGACATTAGTGTGACCATCTTTACAGTTCGGGAAAAGAGGAAATTTAAAATTACGGACCCCTCTGAGTGTTTCTCAGAAATTTTACGATCTCTTCTGTACACCATTATAACCTTTGTCGATTTGTGAATGATGAGATGGCGTCGGCGGGTGGCTGCGTGCACAGGTGGCAGAATTCTTTTCAGTACGAATTGAAAACTCTTCCCTAGATATGATAAGTGCCTAAATATTTTTGGGAACTATGTGGAAAAGTAGTTTAAGATACACTCTTTAAGATGTATATAATAAAAATGTTGTAAATGCATTGAGAATTTTTTTACTCCCAAACGGAACTTACTTTCCGAACGTATATCGTACTTATATACAGTACAAAAAATTTTGATATATCCAAGTAAATTTAGGTAGTTATGGTAGTTGTCAGAGCAATAGCTATGAGCATCAGGTTCGTCTTGAGCACTGTAACAAAGTAATTTCTTTGATTTGAACATTAATAATTATCAACTGAATCTGAAACACTGTTAGCATTGCAAAAACATACAAATCATCCGTTTATTATTTGAATCAATAGTTAAAAACTAATTTATATTCAACAACTTTAACCTTTCTGCTGAAGCTTTGATTACTTATCAACAATCTCTTTAATAAGTTTAGCAATATTTGTGTGTGTCACATTAGACAATCATAGACAAGTTAGTGCTCTCTGGATTCTAAAAGGAGGAAACTGTTCTTTTCTTCCTTCCTAGTATACAGTGAACTCCCTACTACCTGAAGAAGGAGCCAGTGGCTTTGAAAATTCATTTAGTTTTTGTGTTTTATGCTTTTTTGTGTGCTATTCAGCAGTTTTGACCTCCAGGTAAGCCTGCTGATTCCCCTATCCTACCCTGATTTCTTACAACTCAGGCTTAGAGCCCATACTTTTCACCAAAAAGATAAATTTAAATTAAGTTCAATTTAATATTAGTGTTAAAGCCGAAAAATAACACTGGATGGTAAAAAAACACATCTTCACAGTTATTAGAGTCACCATCTTTTATTATTCTTAATTGTATTTCCTCGATAATACTTAAAAAACAATAATGTAAAAACATAAAAAAACAACAAATTAAAAATGTATAAATAACAAAATAAATAAGACTTGCACATTTGAGACAAATACAGTTAAAATCTTAATCTAAGCTTAGCTAGGACACAGAGTATGAGGGGATTGCTTGAAATAATTATTTCTTCTTAAAGAACGAAGAAATATTTTTAGAACCAGCTGCAGACTTTGCTCTGGCTTTGTCTTTCGCTGTTATTGATGTTTTCGGAACCTGAAACATATAAAGAAACAAAGTAAAATATGTTACACTTGAAACTATCACTTCAATAATCACATGCCCATCCCAGCCGAGATGATCATGGGGTCAGGCAGTTGATACTGCAGTGGGAGTTGCTCTACACAGCAGGAGTACTGATACTTAACACTTGTTTTGTTGAGGATATTGGGCCTATATACGCCACCAGGGTTCCCACTAAAACTGAATTTTAAAATTCACGGCTCTTTCACGGTTTTTAAGGTCCGAAAATTACGAAATATAGGAAAACATTTTACCGCCCGCACAGTTTCACAGAGAATAACAGGGTGGGGGGGGGGGGTTGCTAGGGAAAACTTGGCAGACGCATAGCGCCGGCGGCGGCGCGGCGGCGCCAGCACAACAGAGAAGTAATAATTTCTGTACCAATAGAATTAAACTGTGTAATATTTTAGGTAAAACAAACTATACTTGACGGAAAAATAATTTAAAATACAATGCAATTAAATAAATCACAACTATTTCACAAAATACGATGTGATTTTTCAACATTATTGATTACTTAAGAAAACAGAAAACATTGTACTGGCGATCGCGGAACACGCGCGCAACTTAAATATTTTTTAATTTTTAACGCCATCCTCTCTTCCTTCCTTTCTTCCTGTCTTTCTGCTTTCCATCCGCCCACACAATGCGCAGAGTCCAGTGCGCACTATCGCACTGTATGTTGCCATGACAACCGTGTGTCGTCATAGCAACGAGCCAATCACGCACTGCGTTTTAAGACAACAAACAGCCGTGCAATGAAAGACAATATGATAGTCTGCGCTTGCGTATGTTGCCAACCTTTAGATGAATATTCGATCGTTCATTTATTGCGTCTTGACCGAGTTGAAGTTCGTGATTATCAACTCTCTAATCATCAAAAACTCAAAATATGATCTCATTAACACGTATTAAAATAATGTCGTGTTTGTTTAAAAATCAATTGCAAGTTGTAAATACACTTCAATTACATTTTTTTTGTAAAATAGTTTTTTGCGAAAGTTGAAAGTAAAAACGTGATTAAAAATAATTCTTGTTGCCAGTTTTGGACACCGGTTAGGCGCGCCGCCTGGTTAATACGCCTCCGGATAAATCGTTGTTCTACTGTCCGTAAATGTTAGTTAATGGCACAACGTTGGTCGCCTGCAGGCATGTTTTCCAGCGGCCGAAGTTAGGGCCCTGTTGTCATTCAAACAGTGCAATGGGTAGTGAGTGATAAGTAAAGGTCTGCGGGTACCCGAAAATTCTGGTAATTACGTGAACCCGAGTGGTCGGGCGGGTTCGACACGTCTCGGGCTTAATTCGGCGGGTTTTTATTACACGTCGGGTCGGGCGGGTACCTCCTACCCTAAAGAAATCGGGTTGACGATACCCGACACACTACCCCGAAAGAAACCCGAAACTTTAAAAATGTTCAACAATAAATGATTCGCGCCAAGCTTCTGACTTACGGCGTCCACGCAATATTATAACGAGACGAACAAGGATGGTCGCGATCGCGATGTCAAACTTCGAAGCGATCTCCACTATACGTCTCAGTCAGACAACCAGCCGTCCCCTTGCCGACTCAAAATTATCGTACGCTTACTGCTTAATATCGTATCCTCGTATAACAACTTAAAAGAACCGTTGCTCCTTTTGACGCAATGAAATAGTCGTACAAACACTAAACAGCTTTGAATAAGGTTGGATTTCTAGCCGAGCTTATGATACGAGAAGTCTTATCGAGAAGATAATTTTTGTGATCTATTTTTGGTCACGTTAAACCGGAAGAGCGTGTCCTTCCCACGAAAAACGTACACAAACAATAATCCTGAGTGACAAGGAAAGGAGGTTGACAGGTGAAAAAATATTATCTCCAATTAGATGGAATTCGGAGTTTCTGCTATATTTAGTTGACCTTGGAGAACGACAAAATATACACATGTCTATAGTGTTATTTAATATGGTCATATAAATAATTAATTGAAGATGGTACCTTTTACAGTTGTTGTGAATTCATGATTCCATAGTTGGTCGAAGTCGGGGTTGAAGACGAAGCGAAGCGTTGCTCTGGCCAGAGTGCTGACAGATGTTGTGATTTATAACGGAGGACCATGGAGACGACGATGTATACAGTTATGTTGTTGGTTGTTAGCCTACTTCCAGTATTACTGATCTTGTGCTTCAATTATTGTAAAATAAAATATCTTCATTGGAAAGAATGAAATTAACGATCACTTGAATGAACACGCACAATTACAACACATTGACTTAATCGAAAATAAAACTTCTTCTTTGGATCCTTTGCTTGACATGTACGTACGTAATTATTAAATTTATGGAAATAACTGAACCAATTTTATGGCATTGAGAATGAGCGAAAGTACTGTGTCGCTTAGAGTAAAGGTGCAACACGCACGGTCACCGAGAGAGATGAGTCTGAACCGACCGGCAGGAAAAAATGGCAGTTACAACCAGTAGTGCACTTTGAACAGTGACGTCAGCCTGGACATTAATATCAGCTGTTGAATCCTTTTAATAAATGAACTAAGGAGCACTTCAATTCAAATTGAATTATACTAATTTAAATGTTTATAAGTTATTTTATTAATAATTGTAATGTCTGTATTTAGTTAAATGATGAATATTTAACTTATAGTTTGATCATGGAATTTCTCTTGAACGGCAAGAGATAAAAATTTCATTTTTGACTCAATCGACTAAAAATTAGACAAAAAATATTAGCCGTCAAATGTTGTTGTAGGACAAGTCGTTTGGATTTTCGCATATAGAAAACAAAATACGCAACAAAGACGTTCGTTCTGGCGTCATTTTTAAAGAGTTTATTTATTGTCACAAACATCTTGAACGATGATGCAAAAAAACAGAAAATGATTAGAAACAAGCAGCGGAGACATCGATGCATTAATCGGTAGTTGAAAACCGATGAGTCGTACAATAGAAGGAATGTAAAGAATAAGAAAACAAATTAATTAAGGAAGAAAGAAATTCACGTATTTATTTGCCGCGCAAACGTAAACCAATGAGCGTGCGTCTTCAGCTATCTAGTCTTCTCTCTCTTCACCTTTCCATCCTTCCCTCCCCCTCCAAGGCAACCGATCGCGTTCCGCCATTACCTCCCCAGTCTCCACCCCTCCTTCCACAGCCACAGTGGAATCTGAATCTCAGTTTAGCAGGCCCTACCGTCTAGCCCTGTACGTACAATCTACGGCTTAAAGTACACAATTGCTGTCTTCGTCTTGGGACTGTGAATCACTTTTAATGTCTCTAATAAATTGATACAAATATTTCTCTATAATTTAATAAAACTATTGGCTATTTTAAAATTGGCTGATTTTAAAGGTCTGATGACGAAATTCACGGCTCTTTCCAGGTTTTTTCATGGTTTGCCAAATTCACGGCTTATTCACGGTTCTTAAGGTTTCACGGTTGAGTGGGAACCCTGGCCACATAAACTTTAATTTATTCATATTCATTCTTGTCTATATTGTCACTTTCTATGCTAGTCATAATTTTTATCTATCAGTGTCAAATCAATTATTACAAGAATGACAACTAAGGGTGCATCTAAATAGTTTTTCCAGGCTTTGTTATTTTACATAACACAATAAAAGAAAGCCAGTCAAAATCGTACCTAGGAATAGTGTCCACGGTCACTCCGCCACAAACAACTAGTTAAACATGAAGCCCTTTAAAAAAATTTGATATATTCTAAGAGCCACCATTAAAGGTTTTTAACTTCTGAATTTAAAAAACACATACCTTCTCAGGTTTGGAGAGGTCGAGGGCGCCGTTCTTAACAGGCTCCTGAGCCTCCGTCTTTGGCCGCTTACTGCTGCTGTTGTCCGCGGTGGCGTTGGTGTTTGCGCTGGCGAGCTGTTTGCGCTTGTTGACGCCAACCTCGGGCTCTGGCAGCCCCAGGTGCTTGGACAGCTTGGCACTGAGATCGTCTTCCAAGTACTCCGACACCACGCCGTGTGCGTATCTCAGGTAGCTCTCTGCAACAAACACCATGAATAAACTATATGCATAACACAGCCCTATCTATACTCATTAATTCTCCGTAGCAAACAACATTAACACAGCCAAAAACAACATCAAGACGGCCTTGAGCAGTTCTTTGTCTAATGCAAGCTCACCTACTGGGGATAATAGGCCCTTCCTATATAGGCTATGTGTGTAGGTAGAGAGGGCAAAGTTTATATGAAGCTAGCTGTGATGGTCACCATATGCAGACAAGTAAGATACCAGGTTTATTGGAACACACAGGTCTGGAACAGTGCAGATTCAATATTTTTAACGGCCAATACGTGGAATTGGGCAAGCCAAAAATGTACACGAAGAAAACGTGAGAGGTTAATATTTCCACTTATTAGTCCTTGAACTTACAGGCCTTGCAGAACATGATTTCATATCCAAAATGGAAAATTGATTTATTTTAGATAATGCTATTGATTTTGTTGAGAAAAAAATGGTGGATAACTCAAAAGCAATATATCAAACCAGAAATATATCAAAAGGAGGAATTATTTTATTATGTAACATACAAAAATTCACTAACCGGCAGAGTCCTGATTGGATTTGACGAATGTCGCTGACACAGCGTTGTTGCTTGAGACATGAATTCCCTTCTGCTTCAGCACCTCACACACTCGCTCTGTCTTCCGAGCCAACCAAGTCAGAGTCTTCTCTTCGTTGTACTTGTAAGCATTTAAGTCATCATCACCTATAAACAAGAAAAATACATGAGTTAGCCTTGATCTAGCTTAATTAGATCGGTACCTGCTAGAAGTAAAATAACTAAAAAAAAGTACTTTGCAATTTTTCCCAGCTACAAGAGTAGGCCTAGTCAAAACTTTCATTTCTATGGACACCTAGATTAGTTTTTCATAAAAAAAATATTAATAAGTTTTGTCTGTGTTACTAAACAATATAGTAACTGCAGCTGCTTTTCCCATCAGAACTGATTAGGTAATTTTAAATAAGAAAATTCATTTTGCCACACAGGATACAAATCTCAAGCCCCCCCCCCCTCCCCATATAATCAAGGCAATAGCCAATGGGATGGGGGGTCAGGGGGTTGAAACCCCCATAAAAATTGCAAGAATTGTGTTAACTTGAAAGGTAAAAAGCTATATTTGTAACCGTGAATCCCAAACCCCCAAATTTTCCTGGCTAAGGTTTTGTATATAATAATTTGTGATGAAATTAGTGTGTAAATATTAGAGGTGTGCGGATAGTGAATTTTTGGATCGGATCGGATCGGATAGCTTATGTTCGGATCGGTTTCGGATCGGATAACAACAGGTTCGGATCGGATAGTACCGGATTCGGATATTTATGGCACAGCGTAGTAATGAGCAGATTTAAGTTTTCTCATAAGCCAAAGGTAATTGCAAGGAACTACCATATTATCCTAGTGTGTAAGGTAAGGTTTGCCTTGATAGCCCTGAGTTGTTGATTGTTCAGATATATTGTTTTCAATGCAGGCCAAATGTCAATTAAGTATGCAAAGGTACAACTAATTATCTGTTAATAATTTGGAAATTTATTGATTCCCCTTAAGCATAGTTAGTATTTAATTCAACAAGGTTATTAGGCCTAAATAAATTTCAGAATTGGGTTACTTAAACATTCATTTTTCAATGCAATCTAAATTAGTTCATTTTTATGCCTCTGTATTTTTTGTTCTTTTCCTTTTCATAAATCAGTAAATTATTTGATCAGTGACTAGGCCTAAGTGATAAGACAAAAGAATTAAATATAAGACTTGATTCACCAATCTCTTCACATTTGAAGAAAGCTCTACATTTTTATTCATGCATTAATACCTGACAACCAAGATTTTGATTCACTACAAAATAATACTATAAAATAGTCTGAGCAGTAAACTTAACCTAAATTTCAAGATGAGTTTTAAATGTTGTAGGTTTCAGTATTAAAGCTTGGTCATTTAATTAGAACAAATAAAAGTATATTTGTTTTAGAAAATAAACAACAAACAAACTCACTAATTATTATCACAGGCGATCACAGGCGTAGGTTGTCAATTCAGCATTTTGCTGTTATCTAAGAATGTCCATTTTAATCGAACGTATTGGAAATACGTCTCGGCTTAATTCGTCAAAGATTAATATTTCAACAAAATAAAAACTTGATTTTGATCATTCAACTTTGTATTTCTAGGTAGGTAATTGCTTAGTTGATAAATAAATTAATACAATTGAAAGAAAGACATTCTTGAGTCAATTCAGCAGACGACGAAATTCAAATACGATGTGAGATGGAAAGAAAAACAATTAAATGAACAGGTTCGCCAAATCTTTGGCAGCCCAAAATTACTGTAGGCTTTTTATTTTATCGTATCAACAGGCCACTTAGGATATTTACGGCCTGAAATAGTCGTATGAAACATCAACACGACTATTTATTTATGGGGTATGTACGGGATATTTCGTTTTGGAAATTTTGAAGATGGGACACTGTCAGTCATTGACGAACCCTGATTTGTCTTGATTGCGATTCTCTCTCGTACCAATCGATGTTTTGTCGGTAACGGATACTGATCGAGATCACGACAGTGACAGAACTAATAAAGGATGTACTATTATTTGTTAACTGATTTAATGCTACGATACAAGAATTTATCTTAGGATGTTCGTTATCGCATCGGGCGTATTGCACAATACTCTGATCGTATACAACGATCTCTATCTTATCACGAGTCGCAATATCAGCAACCGAAATACATCGCTTGATGCATACCAGTACATAATCGCATTGTGTTGAGACGTTGTTCAAGCCGCAATCGCGAATCGTCGCATTTCTAAGTCAAGTGTCATTTTTGCTCTGCGATGTTTTCTCTCACCACTGTACTCTCGTTGGCAGTGACTAGTTTTGTTTGGAAGACTTTCCAAAATTTAAAATTTGATCCTTCTTAAAAATTTACCCAAAAATATGCAGTCTATCCGATAGAGTCGGATATCTAGTCAGTCTTACCGGATAGTTATAAAACCCTCGGATCGGATTCGGATATCCGATCCGAATTTTCGGATATCCGCACACCTCTAGTAAATATGGAAGTAATGGTTGATTCATAAACAAAACAACCCATAACCATTTTAACCATAACATTCAAACTAGGATTAAGCGGCAGAAAAGTTACCTTTTTTGTCTGCAACTTGTGACAAATGTTTAAGCCCAGCACAAGAAAGAAGTCTTTCTGTTTCTGGAAACTCGTCATCTTTCAAAATCTGATCCAGAGGACATGCATGCTGGGACTGGAAAAATAAAGTAAAAAATCATGTAGGCCTTAAGTTAAGCAGGTAGGTAATCAGGTAAAATATCTCACGTTTTATAAGCTTAACATAAAATAGCTTCAGGGCACAAAACAGTGGTGTCTCAGTTTTCTTAATAGGCAATCTCCCAATATGCTAATCTTTAGGCTAAGTTTAGTGAGTAGCTACAAAATTATTTTTGATCAACAAGAGTTTCATGAGTTAAAAAAAACTAAGATTAACTCTTTAGATGACAGCAAAGCAAACTTTAGAATGAAACGGTTGTTAAGCCACCAAAAAAATGCTTGCTGTATAACCTGTAGGCCTAAATTACATATAAAAAAACAATTCAATTCTAGTTTCAACAGTTTTGTGGTAAAACAGGTGTTTAAACGGTACTTACTTTCCTTAGATAAGGGAGGACCAAAAATATCGGATCCACAGGTGTAGAGAGGTGCATTTTTCCGTCAGACTTGACTGAGTCCTCAATAAACCAAGACCTAAAACCATCATAATATGATAAAAAATTTTGCTCTCCATTATTATTACTAAACTTGAGAATAAATCTTCAGCTTAGTAACAACTTAAAATAAGTTACATAAAAATTTCTGAGAATTTATATATATTTTTAAATAGTAGGCAAGCTTAGTAAATAAAAACCTTGACATATTCATGAAATTAGAATTCAGTTCACTACATAAACGAGAGGGAAAAATATTTTTTCTCATAGCGTTTTCAGTATTGAGTTAATGATTCAAAAAAACTTACAACTGATAATTATTTAAAGTAATGCTTTATTTAGTCTTTGATTAGGATATCATAAAATACCAGCAACATAAAGCATAAATGTATGTTAATGGAAACCGATAATTATCATTTTCCTTAAACATAACTTACTTAAATCATTATTTTTTGGTAAATTTGTGCCAAGCTATTTGTGTATTTGTAAATAAGCAATTTGTAAATTTGTGTGGTTATTTGGCTCAAAGCTGATTTACAGTCAAAGCTTAAACCAAAACATAATTAATTATTAATACCTATAGTAAACAAAAAACGTCAAGAACAATCTTCTAATGCCCTAACCTTTTGTTCTCTGAAAATGTCAAAACTTCCTGGATTAAGTTGTCTCCAGGACTGAATAAGAACATGGCCGGGGCACCAGTCTGAGGGTGTCTGAGTTGGACCACATCAGGCGTCCCACTCCCTTGGTATCCCTCGGGTACTTCAAAGGCCTCTCCTGTGATTAACATACAAATATTTTTTAGTAAAAATCTTTAATTATTGCATTTATTCCACCACCCACAATAATTTACATCAGGGGGGTGTTTCGACACGGGTTTCACAAGTACTAGCTACTAATCACTAACTACTAGTTACAACTCCATTGTATCTTTACGGTTTTGAAACGGAATCGTAGTATTTCAAAATACAAAGTCAATTTTATTAATTCACCAACATCGTTTAGAAACAGCCCCCAGGTAAGCTGTGTCGGGAGGGTGCAAGCTGGCCAGGGAGTGCCGCTCTTGGTCTTGCTCCTAGTACTGATACAATTTTTTTATATTTAATGTTGTGTGGAAATAAATCATGTAATAATTTGTTGCAGCTTGCTGTTAATCTTGGTATGATTAGGTAAATAAAAAATGTAAACCTCGTAAATACAGTGATAAAAGGGATTTTTTTCACAGTGTAGGCCAGGTTTTAATAAACTAAATCACTCTATTTTTACAAAAAAAGTCCTTAAAGTTTAATATCATGATTAAGTTTTAAGTTAGGCCTCCGCAACTGCATGTTAGGATAAATAATGTCACTATCATTAGGCTACCAATTAAAACTTACTGTATCAATAAAAAAAGTAAAACAACTAATTTTTAGGATATTGTTATAGGAACATTGAATTTCATTTTTCTAATCGTAGGCCTACCGGAAGCAAGACTTATGACTAACTGGCCGGCCAGGAGCCTCACAACCCAGCTCAATAGTAAAAAACAGCTTTGAAGGAGATGCTTCTCAGCACACCAAATTCATTTTTAGCCTCACTATGGGGCCTGTTTTACTTTAATGATGAGCTGGTTAATTCCTCTTCGGAATCAGTCTGAAATGGGAGAAGTAAAATGTACTCATAATGATGTTCAAATATGGGTTGTACCTAAATGACATACTAGGCCTAAATTAATCTGTATAAAATACCTAATATAAAATTAAGCATTTCCATGAAGTCAACTTTATTTCATTGTAGGTCTGTTATAAAAATACATCTATTCTGGTTATAAAGTTAAGCCAAAACTCAAAATATTTATACAAACAATAAGATAATGAAATATTTTCTAAGTGAGAGAGGATGTGTTATTTTTTAAGTTAGCTGTCATTGGGTAGATTTCACATTCAAAATGTATCCTAAAACTTGGTCAATTTAACTGTGTTATGCATAATCATATATTATAATTTTAGTAATCTACTAAAACATTAGGCAAAGAAAATAATATAGACACAATTACCAGATATTGCACTAGCTCATTAAGTTAAACCAAGTATAAATTTTTCACGTACCTTTTAGTAAAAACACCCAGTTGTTTGAAGATTGAGGATTAGTGGGTTTGACGCATTTTTTCGGGGAAGCTTTGACTCTTGGCATTTTAAATATAATAGCTATTTAATATCTACTTTAATCCATTAACTTGTTTTGACATCAATCGAACCAAACAGCAATTTGCGGAAGAAGCAAACAACATCGACACTCAACAAGCAGGCTGTCAACAGCAGAATGCAATACGGCGACAGAGCAATTAAACAGGTTTACCAACAGTTTTCATTACTGCCTTTCTTCTTTATCGTGATTGTAAAATTTACCTTTGATAAATATATATAACGAAATTTCCCTTCCTCTGGGTTGGCGGAGGAAGATTTAAATTGACGTGACGTTTTGAACGTTTGGGAACGGTCCAAACGTTAATTTCATCAAATTATTATTATAAAGATCAAGAAAAAGTGAAATTAAATCATCTGAAAGGTTTAATGGAAACTATCTCAATTTAGGATTTCATCTCAGGCGGATTAACTCGTTTTAAAACTAATAGTTTTTCGTCTCCCTAAAGGCCTTGTCGTTGGGAATGGTGAGCATCAAAACTTTTAAACACCTGTTTTTTTGAAGTTTTTGAAATACTCTTTCAAGACATTTTGTCAGAACAGGATGTACAGTGACATAGGTACTCTTTAGGGACTATTATTTACTTGTACAGGAAGTCGGTAGACGATTGGTACAGGGTCAGGGGCCTGGCTTGGTACTTTTTTTTAGTTAATGCGAGGTCTGGTACAGGCCTTCCCTCGGGGGGCCCCAGGCGAGACGTCAGAAGACCAAATTAAATTATTTAAATAAGACAATATAAGTTTTTACATATTTTATATTCTTTCGGTCTTCTTAATTAAAATAATCTAATATTTATCCACAATAATATACTCAGCTCAAAGTGTTTGTGTATTTTGTGTATTTCAAAGCCCGTGGCATTTTTTAACGTTTTGATCGGGAACGGTCCAAACCCGGGTCTTAAACCCGGGTTACTAACTAACGGCGACCTTTTGTTAGATAGCATCATTAATTAATTCATAGCCCAATGACAAATGGCTACTGGACCCAGTTTCGATCCTGTCAGGAATCGAACCGGCGACCCTCAGGTTATGAGGTGAGCGCTTTATCCACTCGGCTATCCAGCCAATATTGTGGCCCCCTTCCTTTTGTGGCCTGGGAGTGTGGCCTTGCCTGGGGCAATCTGCCCCTTTGCTCTTCCTCTCGGCTGCCCTGATTGTGTGGTTGAGAAAAGCATAATGGTCATGACATTTAGTTTCACAACTAAGTTACGAGGCCTCAACATACCTGACAGAATATCTACAGAATTGCCGTTGAAACTTCATTTATTGAAAGCATGTGTAAATACATTCACAACTTCCTACAAAAAAAACTATATAAATTTATATTACATCACTTATTTTTTTATTAATTTATTTCGACCTTTCTATGTTTCATATTTGAATGGCTGAGGATTGAACTTTTTTTTACATAAACGTCAAAGCACCATAGGACCCTCTTTACCGTCGGACGTCAGTAATAGCATAAGCTTTTTAAACTTTTTATTTTGTATTACATTATTAGTGATTATTATGTGTTTATAAAATACCAAAGTATTGAAACAGTTTTGTTAGTTAATATGATTATGTGTATAGCCTACTGTGTGAATTTAAAATGTGGACTACAGATATTTAAGTGCATTGTTTGAAATGTAGACCATCCTAACCCTTCCTACCCCTAGAATCTTGAAACAAAAGTCACCAAAATGATGGGATTTTCTTATGAAAAGCGCTACTTAAAGCGCCCAAGATTAGGACCTCCAGATGTTTACCCTCAAGAACCAAGGCAAAAAGAGGTAATTTCAGTCTAGGATAGATTTAGTTCAAATGACAATTTATTTTATTTTGAGGTCAGCATTGTCACTTAGACTTAAATATTTATTTATTTTATTTATTCATACATGTCATAAATCTTATATCTTACATCCCGCAGCTTCTGTGGTTCCCTTCTCCGTGATGGTTTCAGGGAAATTATTAGACTTTTGTTAGGCATATTAAAGTAGGTCACGGTAAATGTTTACTTAGGTCACAAGCAAAGCATTTCCATACCTATCTAATCAATTCAAACCAATCTATTGAAACAGATAAAATCGGATATCGAAGTTCTGCCATTACTCTTCAGTTTTATTTGTCTCAAGTGTGGTTAGGCTAAGTAGTAGAGACTAATAGCATTAGAGAGCTAGTTTTGTTGTCGACTTAGACATATTCCGAATGATTAAAGCTCATCAGTTTGAGTTTTCATTTGTTGAAGTTGCAATGAAAACGGATTTTGTGTAGGCTAACCTACAAAAGACTTTGGCTACCTATATAAGATTAACCTAACTAACTCATTAGTTGTAAATTTATCTACTGCATAGGTCAGTGAAATATCACAAAATTAAAACTGAGTAAGGCCAATGGTAAAATTCATGTGCGTCAACCTTGCGTGATCATCTTTTTCTGCAAAGTTACATCTGCTGATAAAGCACAGTAATTGTTGAAAACAGTAAGGTTACTTTTGTGCTCATTCAAGTTTTTTTACAACAAAGTTAAGTTAGCTCCACTGGTCAAAAACGATTGTGTTTTACAAAATAGTGTTTTCTTCATATTTGTAAATGTTTTCTTTGATGATGATTCTTTATCTTGTCTGTTAGGGAGTATCAAATTTTGTTGTTGTATTTTAGACTCTATTTTTGAACAGCTAGTTTGGATTAACAAGAAATTCTAATCAACCAGAGTTAGGATGTACGGTAACTGCCCTCAAGTCTTATCAAATTTAAAGATGATATTGGCTTCTTATAACCCTTGAGGATGTTTGAGAGTTTTACAGCCTACTGCATTGACTTACTGAACTTTAAAACTTCATGTAATCTTTGCAAAAGATCTCAAAGTATAGGACTAAACAAATTCGTTAAAATAATATTTCAAACCTTGTAACATATTTTATGAGTTAGTAGTTGTTCATTTGCCTAATATCAATGTTATAGGATGAATTAACTACTGTAAACGTGAAGCATGGATTTACAATAGTTCCTCAGTTACCAGATGAATTTGGGACTGCAAGAAATTGCAATATAACTGCACAAAAGGTAAGACATTTTTGTTTGAGTTTTGTTATTTTTATTAATTTTTTTTAATTGCCTTGAACATGAAGGCCTCCTTTTTTTATGTTCAGGTTAAAATCATAAAGTATAAAATATTTTATGTTCAGGTTAAAATATTGAGTAAGTAAAATCAAACGTCTCTTTCCAAAATTGTGGATTCCATTGTGGGTGAAAAATCAGAATAAGTATGAATGGTCACAAAATGTGACAAGTATCACAGGCAAGGGTTGATGCTGGAAAAAAGTTTTGTTGTTATTTGCCAGATAAAATAAATAAAATAAAATTGTTATTCATTCCATAGGCGAATATAATTATGGTCTTTAAATAAAGATCACTGATAAGGGCTAGGCTTACTATTTGGATATTTATATTTTACTACTGATGTTGATTTTAAGTAGTTATTATTTGTTGTTTTATCTATTATTTAATTTTGACTTTCAATTAAGCAAGGTAAAATATTTTGTTTCACAGAGATCCCCAGAACATGTCATTCCTTTATTATTCTCACTCTTGACTGCAGCCTATTGCCTTGAATGACTGCCACACTTTATGACAATTGCCAATACAATGTAACTAACTTTATTTTCAACAGCAAATAAATGATTGATTTCTGATTTCTGATAAATTTCATTATTCAATCGATTGTTTCCCATGAATATTAGGTTGGACAGTACTTCAATGCCATTTTGGGGAAGAAAGAAGAGTTAAACACACTACCTGATCCTGGTAGGAAAAGACAACAGATTAATCCTAAAGATAACTTCTGGCCAGCCACTAACAGATCAAAAGCAGCAATCGAAGCATGGTTCAAAGATTTGGCTGGGAGCAAACCATTGTTGAGCTTGTCTAAAAAGGTAAGCAAGTAGCTAACATAATTTGCATGAAAATTTTAAAATAATGTAGATCAAGTTTTAAATGGGATAGTTTATTAGGTCTCTCTTTTTATTAGTTTTAACATCCCTGACTAGTAGTTTCTAACACTAGAAGCTTAGCTAAAGTGTTCTGGGGCGTACCCAGGAATATCAGGATATACCCTCCCCCCGAAACATTTGGGGATTTTGAGAAATTTTTGGGAATGTTAAAACGGCACTCTGATGGTGGTAACACTAAATGTGCCGTAAAACAAGAATATAGGCTCTACATCAATTACTCACAAAGTTTTTAAATGGTTAAATTAGGGTATTTTTACCTATCTCGACAATGATCGACAGCAGGCGGGACAATCTCGTTACAGTATTGCGGCAGAGGAATCTCGTCTAAGTACATGTTGCGTGAAAACAAAGTCTTGAAGTCTGGGGTCGGATTCGACTTACCAATATTATTTGATTTTTATCCTTACGATGCTTTGCTATTACATCATAGTTTTGCAGTTGCGTTCTGGGACTAAGGAAACACTACACAAGTGAGCAATAAAAAATCAGATTCAACATAAGTTTGGCATGCCTAAAGAAGGGAAATGTGAGATGTTGGTTCTTACCCTATACAGAGAGGTCAACATTCCTAACTTAATGATGTTAAATATTAATCTACTTGATGTGTGAAGCTGTGAAAAGTTCAATCAATCAAAACATATTTTTTTATCACTGTATTTCTTACACGTAGTATAACATAAATAATGTCAATAACTGTCTTATAAACTAAATATAAATAAATTAGGTCTCTCTGTTCAAACAAAATCCGTACGTTTAAAGTCTGTTAACATTTATGAATTAGTAAATATAAGTGCTACCTCTTTAAACTTTTCCTGTTTGCCTTTTACTCCAGTTTTATAGTTAGCAAAATGTTTTTTTATATGATTTTGTAAGAAAGAAGGGAAAATTCTATCAGAAAACCCCATTTAAAAATTCATTTAAGTTGTAGGCCTAATGTGGATTATTTATCAGGTTTTTTTTAGTTAATGAAGAAAAGACTTTTTATTTGCAATTGGACACAACCCCCCTTGGCAAAATTTTTAAAAACTTTATACCCATTTTGTTTTGTTTTTTATACAATTCTAATCTATGTCGATCAGTTCAACATTTAATCAAAACTTACCAAATAAAATCTTGGACCAACCAGTGATTATAAGAGCCTGAGGCAATCCTGCAACCAGAAATAAGGCATGGGTTAGGGTTTGGATCCCCCATTTGTCTCAATAGGGAAAGCAGTTTTTTTATCTCGGGAATCATCTCATGATTTCTTAAATCAAAGCCCATGGACGCTAGCGACTACGCTAGTGAATACTCAAATCATGAAGAGATGAATAACACTATTACCTTTGCAGGCTCCCAACTTCAATAAGAAAGAGGAAATATTCCCCCTACTTTGTGAATATCAAGTGCCGATGATGCGAGCTGCATGGTTTATCAAGCTGAGCTCTGCATACACCGTCGCCATATCTGAGGCGAAAATAAAGAAACGTCAGATGCCCGACCCTACACAAGGTTTGTCACATTGACTAAAAAATGAAAACTCCTGTTATGTTTCGTTTACATAACTATTTTGGCTATTTTTCTTTTTTTCCAAGAACATTAAGACCAATTAATTCCAAAATGAACTACAGTAGAGTGCCGATTATCCAAACTAATTGGGGACAAGGGGTGTTCGAATAACTGAATATTCGGATAATCGAACATGAAAAGACAAAATGTAAAAATTATATACTTAATGTAATTCTTACTAGTAAAATGCTAAAAAATTATCAAACAAAGATTATTTACGTAATTTTATTATGAAATCGATCAGAATACATGGGTATGAATTTTTAAAGAACAATTTATCATTCATAGATACAGTACAATGTATACTTTTGATATAGAGAAAAAGTTCAAAATTTGTTGTTGCTTCAGCCCTGACATGCGATTTTGGCATGTGAATTTGAATTGCTTGAGAATCATTTTCAAAATATGAATTATTATGGCGTTCGGTTAATCGACGTTTCGGATGACCGACATTCGGATAATCGGCGCTCTACTGCATTGATTACCATAGAGAATTGTGTATAATGCATTTGTTTTTCTTAAATTGTCCCAAAATATTGTATATATTTCATAAGAAAGTAAAGGAAAGTTTGTTCCTAATTAAATTTAAAGAATGTTTTTCTATTATTTTATTTATTATTGTTACCAGAGTTTACTTTAATTTTCACCAAGGGACAACAGTTACTCATTTTACATTTCACATAAATTTTAAGCACTTCATCTTGTTTTCCTAGTTTGGAGTTTAAAGGGAGCTCTTTATAAAGATCTTTATTGAGTTTAAATTTTCTGATATTGAGTTGATGGTTAATTTTCTGCAGAATGTTGCTGGCGGAAAAGTTTGGGTAGCTCTAAGACTCCCCCTCTCACTGCCCTTCCTATCCCTCAAACCACCCCTCAGTGTCATTCTCCTTCCAATATGCCTACTCTTCCTACCTCTTACAAAAATGGTAATTTACAACTTTAATTTAATACTTAGTAATTTGAGTCTTAAAATTTCTCAGACTCAAAATATTAGTTGATGTTTTATGCAATTTTAGGCATTTATGATTATTGGATTGATTAGGAAGACTGCTCGCCTGAAGCATCTCAAACTATCTTTGGAGCAGGAAACAGGAAAGTGATTAAACAGTGCACCAAAAAAATAAAAAAAGCACTGTAATTATGTCAATATTTTATCTATTTTTAGTTTGATCTGATTTGCCTTGTTTAGTTATTCTTCTTTTTTTTAAATTTAATTTTAAACTAAAGTATTTTCCTTCTTTTCCTTGAAGTTATTACATTGAATAATGGGTTTCATGGTAGATAAAAATTTTTAGTCGGATGAAAGGCAGCAGTTGAAGAACATGCTCGATTAATGTTGTGAAATTAATTGAGGATCAGGGATTTTAATAGTTTTTTATTTTTATCCACAGAATGGACTGGTACTCTATTGAAGTTTATGAAGGAACAGCTGTGTAAGCCTTTGACAGACTACTACACCGGTTCCACCGCCACCACGATGAACGACGAACAAAAGTTGTCCCTGAGACAGTGGCAATACTGTGCCAACCTGGTCAAACACATGTATCAGGTATGGCGGTAGTTTTAATCTGACTATTTTTACTTATTTGCTTATCAGATCTGTTATACCAAACGGGCATGATAATTCCTATGTGAGCCAGAGGCGAGTGCAGGATTTTCATGCGACTACTGTAAGGTAAAACTTACTGGGCGTGTGATGTACAATACTTTACATCATACTACTCAGAGATAATATATTTTAAATCATAACTTATTCCTTGCATAAACCACTACGTTTCTCAATTCTTCAAACCTAACCTATCATAAACAAAGAAACATTTACTACTGCCTAGTTCTGCCATTACATTCCTCTGATGTAACCATAAACATGCATTAAATGTCGGTTTGCTGAAATCAGATTGTTTTGATTGCTTACTTATGTTGTTTCCGTTTCCTAGTGCTTGGTAAATTTACCGTGCAGTTATCGGCAAAGAGTAACTTGCCAGCCAAGAGTAAGGTACAGAGAAACATATGTGTGTAGTTTGATGTAAATTTTATTTGTTCTTTAAGTTTGCATATATTGCGTTTATTTTTTCTCTTATGTATTTTCCTATTCATCTATTATTACGGTTTAAAAACTTCCAAATGATGAAACTTCCAAACTTTTAAAACTAAAATAGGAAAAGCAACATTAAACTGCTTTCACATGTGCAGTATCTTATGTATCCTTACAGTTTGAAAAATAATCATCATTTAACATAGGGTTTTTGTATTACCTTCTTCTGACTTTATCTCACTCGTGTTCACACTCTTGCTTACATACGTTTCAAACAGGCAATTTAAAAGTTCTGATTCTTAGGGAAGTTTTATCCAATTATCTAACTTTATTCTACATTATTTTTCTACTTTATGAAATTAAATAATTATTTTTCTTTGGCCCCAAATGCTCAGAGATCATTACAGAATTTGTCTCTGTCACCAGCATGTAACCTTTTGACTTTCCAAATGAATGTCAAATGTCTATAACAAATTTTATTTGAGTGTGTCATCGTAGGAAGGGCTGCTGGAGCGGCAGGAGACGCTGCAGTGGATCCTGCAGCTGCTGGAGCGGCCGCTGAGGTCCACGTCGTCGTCGGAGGACGGACTGTTCCGTCTGTTCCTGCCGCTCGCGCTCCAGTACATGGAGTTATTTGATTGTGTTGCCGCAGGAAGGGCTGCTGGAGAGGCAGGAGACGCTGCAGTGGATCCTGCAGCTGCTGGAGCGGCCGCTGAGGTCCACGTCGTCGTCGGAGGACGGACTGTTCCGCCTGTTCCTGCCGCTCACGCTCCAGTACATAGAGTTATTTGATTGTGTCATCGTAGGAAGGGCTGCTGGAGCGGCAGGAGATGCTGCAGTGGATCCTGGAGCTGCTGGAGCGGCCGCTGAGGTCCACGTCGTCGTCGGAGGACGGACTGTTCCGTCTGTTCCTGCCGCTCGCGCTCCAGTACATGGAGTTAGTTGATTGTGTTGCCGCAGGAAGGGCTGCTGGAGAGGCAGGAGACGCTGCAGTGGATCCTGGAGCTGCTGGAGCGGCCGCTGAGGTCCACGTCCTCGTCGGAGGACGGACTGTTCCGTCTGTTCCTGCCGCTCGCGCTCCAGTACATGGAGTTATTTGATTGTGTTGCCGTAGGAAGGGCTGCTGGAGCGGCAGGAGACGCTGCAGTGGATCCTGGAGCTGCTGGAGCGGCCGCTGAGGTCCACGTCGTCGTCGGAGGACGGACTGTTCCGTCTGTTCTTGCCGCTCACGCTCCAGTACATAGAGTTAGTTGATTGTGTTGCCGCAGGAAGGGCTGCTGGAGCGGCAGGAGACGCTGCAGTGGATCCTGGAGTTGCTGGAGCGGCCGCTGAGGTCCACGTCCTCGTCGGAGGACGGACTGTTCCGTCTGTTCCTGCCGCTCGCGCTCCAGTACATGGAGGAGTTTGTGCAGTCGGAGCTGCTCTCCCGTAAACTCTCATACCTTTGTGCGAGGAAGGTAAAAAAGTCATTAGTTTTGTTTCATTACATTTATTTAAGCTCCAAATGTAATAAGCTGCATGATATTTAGTGTTAGAATGTAAATAGCTTGGCTTGGTGGCATTTTTCCTATTTGTATTTTTAAAACGGATGGTATGTGTGTTGTTTTTTTAGAATATTTCAAATTGCATAGCACTGTTTTGTCATTTAAATGTAACATAAAATAATCTTCTTTGTTCATTTAGTTAAGAAGTTGATGTATTAAATGTGCTTCAAAGTTTTCCTGTAACATAATGTTTTACTGTGTTTACTATGTTTTTAATGTGTCTTCTGTATTCTGTGATGTAATCACTGTGATGTGTTGTAATGTCTTTCTGCATGTGCATGTTGTTTTTTTTGCTTGTTACTTTTTGATTTCCAACATTTATTTATGTACCACATGATTTTGACGGTCTGTGTTTTGTATCATATTACATGTAGGCCTACTGCATATGTTTGTTTTTTTAAATCGTATTAAATTTATTGTTCCTTGTCCTTTACTTAGATATTAAGTATTACTAAGTCTCACCATCTTATTTCTTTTTTCCTTAAAAATGAGTGGACACACAATTTTTTTAATTGGTATTTACTATTGATGAAGAAATGATGACGAAGTGCATGATTATTATGAAGCATCATGCTGTACTAGTATGCTTTTTTGATTTTATTGATTTTATTAACATGTAAAAATATATGTGGGAGCAACCAAAAGGCCTGGAGTAAAAATATGTTAAAGTAATATATTGTAATCAACTTGTTTATCACCTTTTGACGATTTTTGGACAATGACATTGAGCTGTTTGGAATCTTAAACGTAAATTGTAAACTGCATTGAAAATTGCAATGAAATTAAGTGTTAATTGGTTAATAATGAAACTTATCCTCTGCATCATGTTTTCTTCATACCGTATTTTATTTCCCAATAAAATAGTGAGTAGAGATTTTTTTCATACTAATCAGATGTATGTTTTTTCACACCAAACCCAAAATGGAGTATGATTGCATAGGATTTTTATATTCTATTTCCAAATGTATATTTCTGTAAGTGACCTCTAAATTGTTGGCATTTGATAAAATTGTAGAATAATCAAGATGGCCTGGATTAAAGTATTCATCTCAGGCAGTCGGGAAGTTGCAACAAATCCATAAAGCTACCACAACAAGAGAAGAAACGTAAAAGTCCACTGAACACCGACATCTAACCTACAGTGGACTTGAAGTCAAAAAAATCGCTCACTGGATTAATATACGGGCAGCCGTGGGTGCATGAACATCACCAGGTCCACCACCTAACGGTGCAGGTCTACCACTACACATAGCTCCCTGAGAGAGTTTTTTTACCACCACTGCAGTTTTTTTTTTTTCAATACCTGGCGCATGTACTCTGTACCAATCTGACAAAGCATTTCATCCCCTTGGTGAACTGGCTCATGGTAAAACATCTGTGCATGGTAGTTTCTTGGTGGTAGTGTTGGATAGATATCCAAGGATGTAAATCCTCCTTTTGGACCATTACACGCAGATGTGTGTAATGGTCCAAAAGGAGGATTTACATTTCCCATTAAAAACCATAAATCAATAAAAGTTCACTGTGACTAAAAATCATTGGTCAATTTTAACGTATAATTTCCAAGATTTGCAAGACTTGAAAGTGGTTTTTCAGAGTAGGATTTTATAATCTTAGATTTCCTTGATTCTCAGCCTCCACTTCCTTTTCATACAGGTGTCTCAGCTGTGCAGCGGAGAGCCCCAGAGTGGGGGCGGGGTGTCGCCCAACTCCCCCGCCATCCACACCACCCCCACCGGCGGGGGCGGCAGCCAAGGCACCGCCGGTCAGCAGCAGGCGAATAACAGGTACATCACAACGAGGAATGTTATAGTGTAAACCATTTATTTAGGAAAAGACTGAAGAATCAGAGAATGTCGGAAAAAAGTCAAGAAAAAGAAAGGCAAAATAAACCATGGTATGCAAAAAGTAACGTGGTAAAGAAGAAATAAATTGATATAAGTTATATTGCCTTTGCACAGTACTAATATTTTGTAGGGTGCAATATGTTAATTGGTGCTCTGAAACTATTTTTAACATCCTATAAATTATTGAGACACAGAGAAATCTAGACTGATTGGGAATGTCTACTATTTGCAATCAAATTATTTGGGAATTTTAGAAAATTAAATTTTATACTACAAACAATGTAGGATTAATCTTTCAAAATTAAAAGAAACTGATGATACATGTCACTGCTGTCATTAAAACACGATTGATAAAATTTTGCATCCCACTAATTTCTCAAAGTACAGATGAATCCTTCCTGATGAACAGGATCTTATTTTCCATAGTTTCTTAAAATTTCAGGATCTGTTCAACTCTAGCTTATTTCTGAATCATAATTTCTGTTCCCTCTAGAAAATTTTTAATGTAAAACATATTTATTATTGTAAAAAGAGGTAACATCACGGAGAGTTTTGGATTTTCAAAATTTTACTGTTATTTTATTGTTTCTTTCTTTAAAGCTACACAAATTCTGTTACATTTTCAAGGCATGCTTAAGAATATAGGAGAGGTTTTTGGAGAAGCAGTATGGTATTTACATTTTCAATAATAGTGAATTAAAACAGAAAAAATAGCACATAAAGTAGTGCTATCAAGAACACAAGGATCGTTTCAGATTTATACTCTCCATCTTTATTGCTCATAAATTTACTTATCAAAAAGCTAATAAATTAATACATTATAGGTAGCAGGGAGAGAGTTTAAACTTGATCCAGTGGCAATATAATTCTAGGTCTTTGAAAATCTACATTATTCATATGCTACATGGAAACTTCATAGTTGATTAGGCTTTTTTGTTTCAAGACTTACCCGCACATATTATAAGTAGATGTCTCTCTGTGTAGATTTGCAAACTGGCTTTAAATTTTTAATTTAGACAATATAACTCAATAAATTGTTAAAAAATTATTGGAAAATAAATTTTTTTGAGAGAAGCAATAATTTAAACAAAAGAACATCTCATGAACTGTGCGGGATTCTGCACTATTTTCTTGGTTTACATTATTTTGGAAAATATTTATTAATTTGAAATCAAGCAGCTTAATATCAGATTTTAATTTCTGTTTGGTTGGCCAGCTTGGTGACAGTTCAAGGTGGGGCCAATGCTGCCAACACGCTCACAGTGATGTTCAACGAGTACTTGAGCTGTCCCCATCATCGGGATTTAATACTTGGACTAAGCGCCATCATTCAGGTAAGCTATATGCTTTTGCTTTTATTTTTTATTAGTTATACCCAGAGCTTAATGGATTTTTTTAAAGGAATTGTTTATGCCTTAGAACTAATTGCAATAAAGAAAATGTATTTCACTTATGTATCACGTCATTTATATTTGAAAATGTATCACGTCATTTACGAGTTAATTTATTGAAACTTATGAAAGGAAAGCAAAAGATAGCAAGTATTTTTATTGGAAAATTGGCAGTTGGTTTTTTTAAATCCCCTGCAAATTTAATCTGTCCTTGTGTTTTATAAAATATTTTGCGTTTAGTAAACGCTATGTAATGACCTTTCCAGTTGCTCTCTGTAGAACTAAAAAAAAACAAGTCTTGAATCTTGATTAGTTGTTAAATTCATTGAACTAGTATTGCAACTAGGAGTTTCACATAAGAAACAATGGACCACATTGAAAGAGGCAGATAATCAAATTTTTAAAACAATTTCTTCCCCGCCCCAGGTGGTGACGCTGGAATGCCCCACGGCGCTGGTGTGGAACTGTATCGGCGAGGGTAAGTCGACGTCGGTGCTGAACGGCTCGGCGCTGGACCACCTGCCGTGTTCCCCGGCCGCGCTGCCCATGCCCCAGCGCACCACCAACCCCCACGTCAGGTACGGCGGGCCAACTACGAGGTGTCAACAGCTTTTTAGAACAATTATTTGTTATTCCTATGTTCTGTTGGTTTTTTGCCATGTTCTCAAATGCTACTTAGTGTGTTTTTTTTCTAAACACAACCCAAAGCTTTATTTTATCAGTGAAGGATTATTATCCCCCAAGATCCCCGGATTTGACGCCACTATATTATTTTCTTTAGGGATTCATAAAAAGTATGGCCTACGAAAACAATTCACCAGATATTCAGCACCTCAAAACAAACATAACAAATTCAAGGCAAGAAATTCAAAGAGGTACCTTGCAAAACGTGTTCGGGAATTTGATGGAGAGAGCACAACTTTATACAAATGCCAATGGCGGATTGTTTGGACACATAATGTAAACTAAATGTGATCAAACATAAATAATAGGTTGTATAAAATGTAAAGATAAACAAAAAATACTCATTTCTTATATAGCCTATGTGCATTATTCAATCTTAAAAATGGGTTGTGTTTAAAAAAATAGCTTGAACTACTTATTATATATGTCATATTTAAAGACACTACCTGATAGTCAACAAATAATTGGTATAAAAAAATAGTTTCTTCCAAGGCATAGAACTATTTGCTGCTTTACTAATAATATGTACATTGCAATGACATTTGTCTCAGCCTGCTTGTGGATGTAAAGAAACCTTAAGTTAACCATCACTCACATGTTCTGGTTTTTACTTGATTTTTTTTCAAGCAAAATCCTTATAGGCATTCATATATTCATAAGGACAAATTGGAAGCACTCTTTTTTTGAACATCTGCCATCCTCTCAATATAAACTAAACATTGAGAATGTAAAATGTAAACTCAAATTTGTATTTAGATCTTTAAAACAATAAAATATTATACGAACAAACAATCTTCAGCAACCATCTAACTCAACCAAATCATCAAATTTTAATGTAACTTTATTTTTCTTTGCAGAATAGATAAGAGCACAAAAAGTCTCACGAGTCACCGTCCGATTTTGTGATTTGGTCTGCCATGTGTTTGTTTTGTCCCCAGACACATGCGCCTTACAAGCAGTATATGCGTGGGCAGGAGACTTGTCATTATGTACACTTATAGCTAAACAAAATAGTAATAAAACATGCAGAATAAATTAGCTACCATATGGAAAAATGTCAAAATGATCGTCTAATCTGTCTTCCGCCGCAGGAATCAGCTGAAGGTCGGGGAGGAGTTGATCAAGCAGCGCAGCCAGGCTGCCGAGGGCCGCTGGTCCTGTGACAAGTGGCAGCAGTCATCCGCCGGTATGTCATATTCGGTTTAGTACTTTACAGTAACAAGCAAAACAATTAATAGATTATAGAGTTATAATTTTTGTGTCATTTTTTACAACTATTTGCTGACCATGAGTAGGTATATTATGTTATTACAATATAGTAGTCATATTTTGGCCAATGGTTTCCATGAGTCAGCCTTAGAAGGATTTCAAAGAAGGCAAATAAGTAATGCTGTTTACAAAAAAAAGCAAAATTAAGTTGAAATTTATACCAGGGGAGAAGGATTGTCAGCTCCACACATTCTTCTCTTGTTTGTTGGTATTACAAATGTGTGTTTTCAAACACTGTTGCAAGCCCTTCATAACCATTCTCTTTATTGTCCAAGAAGTAGGTAGTTTCACATTTTGCTTTATCTTCATCCTTTGTTTGTTCGAGGAACCTGTCTAACACAGGTTTGTTTGAACCAGTCCACTATTCTGATTTAAGAAGTTTTCACTTTGGGTAAAATTGAAAATCACATGTAACGAATGTTGTCTACAAACACATATTTTATTGACTTATACAACTACAAATGCTGTGTATCAATGTTTAAAACACATAAATTTTGAAGTAAAAAAAATTTTCTCATATAAGTAATAAACAAAAAGCTGAAACAAAGTTGAAACATCATAGTCTCCGAAATGTTACAGCCTACCAATAAATATTACAATTTAATTAACGTTATAAAATTCATTCAGTTTAATTCTGTTTGCGTGTGCAGGGGTGACGACAGTGAAGGTGTTGAACGCGCTGGATGCGTTGGACCGCCACAGCTTCGAGAGGGTGGACGCCAGCAACTCACTGGACACTCTCTACGCCAAGATATTCCCGGCGGCTAACAGCAGCAAGGACAAGGACAACAACCAGGAGGAGACCAGGGTGCAATATGTACGTACAACACTGGGTCATCGAGGGTGGTAGAGCGCTTTGGAAGCCCTGTTGGAAGTGTGTTCCATATCTTGTTTCCTTTTGAGATGCGGTCAGGCTTAGTGGTTTGACCAGGATGGTTCCATTTTGTTTCATCTTATTAGGATTCCATTGGAAATCAAAGGGGATAAAAAACAATTTATTCTGTACCTAATCAACATGCCATTTAATTTATTTAATATTTAATTTAATTTATAAAAGTACAACAAATATTTCAAAACAAATATATGTCCTGAAAAGGTATGAAATTAACTGATTAGAATTAATCAACAATTTTTTTTTCTGAGAGAAAGGCAGCTTAAGTATTTATCAAGATCAAGATTTGTCTACCAGTGTCAACTGATCATAAATTCTGACTTAAATGAAAAAGTAAGTGATGGTTAATGCACACTACGTAATGCAAGATAATTAATGTCTAATTGTATTTTGGGTGTTACAGTCGGTATCACAAGACAAGGCAGTTGTGGATATCCTGTGTCAGTGGGCAGTCAGCGGGATGAGGTAAAGATAGAAAATACTTCCAGGTTCCTCTGTTCATGTAAACCTTGTGAATGTGAACGTATGTTAATTTTATTTACTGTTCCTTCCTAACTGAGTTTGCTTTATGTCTAGGAGCTACTTGGGACTAAGTACTCTAGCCTATGGACCTTTTGAAGGAAATTACATTTTTGAACATAGCTTCACATAGTAATAATGTATTACTCACACTTTAAGCACAATTGTAAATACTCAGAGGTTTGCTGTTTGAAACATTGCTGAAACTAAAAATGTTAATTGTTATTTGATTGTCAATCAAACGTTAATTGTTCTTTTATTATACGCAAGTATGTAACAATATTTTTTCTGTAAACATTAGGTTTGGCCTCAAAGTCCTGGACACTATAAATAATAATTGTCATGAAATTTTTCTAGCCCCACAAGTACGTTTTGCACTTGGGCAAATGTAATATGTTATTTTATAAATTTTGAAAAATTAAGAATTTGGAATTGAATTGAATGATGTTTCAGGTACGGAGAACACAGAGCGATGGCCGTTGCCAAGCTGCTGGAGAAGCGGCAGGCAGAAGTGACTAGCGGATCGAGCAATGGGGAGTCCGACACCGGCGACGACAAAGACTCTGCGGCGTCTGTGGCCCCCGGGCTGCCCGTGTTCCAGACACTGCTCATGCGGTTCCTGGACCATGACGCCCCCGTGCTGGGTATGTACCAAGGTCAACGGAGAGTCCAACAGAAACTAAAACCGATATAAAACACGTTTACATTTGTGTTTTTTGTTCAAACAAGTTTCTAGAAAAATAACGCTGCCTAAAGAGAAATTAATTGTAAGCCTATTTATGTTTATCAGTGTAAAAAAAGTATTATGTCATAAGTAAACATAAGTCCATCTCTTGCCAAAACAATATTTTGGTCTTTGCCTAGTAGAAGTCAGTAGTCTGATTTCAGTTGGACACACGTAATTCAAGCATTTTGTATTTGAATCATTGCATCACCCAAATTCCATCATCCTGTCTCCCAAAAAAATCTGGTTAAAACTGTATTGTTTGTTTCAAGCCTACAATAAAACAATTAAAGGCACAATTATTTATAAGAAAATTCGTTTATCACCGGAGGACCAATTTAACTGTCAGTTTAACAGAAAATGCAGATTAATTTTTGTACTGATTTATCTTCTGCTACAGAATAAAACAAAACTGATCAATATCAATGTTTTCTCTCCAGATGAGAACCCAAGCCAAGCCAACCGCACCATGTTCACCAACCTGGTCCACCTGTTCGCCGAGCTGATACGCCATGACGTCTTCTCCCACGATGCCTACATGTGCACGCTCATATCCCGGGGTGACCTCAATGTCGCCAATCCTCCTGGTGAGTACAAAACTCTCTGTTATTAATAGTAATTGTTGTTGGTCTAAAGGGCATCTAGACTTTTTTAGGATTTTAAGTTGTAATTAATTAAGTTGTTAGGATGAGAAGTTTAAACGGTTGATGTCAATTGAGCAAAAGAGCAATAATCTAAAAAAATATTACCAACCAAAATAAAATTTTGGTTTTGGGGATTTCTCCAGAGAGAAATAGATTGTCATTTTATATTTATGGAATGGTGATAGGAATTTTTGTAGGTGATCTTCTTGTGAATAGCTTCAATTCTCTACCATTGTTCTTGACAGCAGGATGGGAAGGAGTGAATCGAGAGGTATGAAGCAAGTGCAAGCAATCATCTTAGCTGCAGCCCTAATCGTACCTGTTTAAATAACATTCTATTTTCCAACCGAAGCTTGGCCAAATCTGTTTAATTTACTTTATCCATTTTCCACTCTTTTTCTCCGTATTAATCCAGTCAACAATGCTAAAGCCTGAAGAATGAAACTCCTTTCTTTTTAGTAGACAGGACAAACTTCCATTTTCCATTTTCATCCAGTAGGCAGGGTAAAATGACTAAAAGGGGTGGAAGCCCCCTCACAGAATTAATTACTTGTGGGTTCTCTACACTTTTTAACCCCCCTCCTCCCTTCTTATAATAAACACCTAGGGGCCATCCATAAATTACATAACACTGAATTCGGCCTTTTCAATCCTCCCTCCCCCCACCTTGTAACAGACTTGTAACACTGGCACTAACCCCCCTCAAAATTACGTAACGCTGTTCTATCACCCCCCCCCCCCCCCCCCCGCTTAAAAAGTAAAAAATCTGTACTTAGAAGCTGATTGAACAATTAATGCAGATTTTAAGGTATTAATTATTAAGATTTAATAGTTACATAATGTTGCCTTGAACCCCCCCTCCCTCCCTTGTAACGGTCCATAACGCTGCCGAACACCCCCCTTCCCCCCTTAGGGGCGTTACGTAATTAATGGACAGCCCCCTCGATAAATAATTTCTGGTGTTGTCGCAGCCGGAGGCACGACGCCGCACCCGGCCAGCAACAAGCCGGCGGCCACTCCGATGGACGACGACGCGGGACTGTTTGACATCAAGCCCAAGATGGAGCCGCCCGGCCGCGCCATGGACTACGACGACAGCAAGATCGACGACGACCTCGACAAGCTGCTGCAGCACATCAAGGAGGAGCAGCAGAACTCCATGGTGGGTCTCAAGTTTTTTTTGTTAGATTTAACAGTTGGCTGCCAAGAAAAATTGTGGATTTTGTTTTAATACTACCACAAAAAACTCATGATTTCAGTTTTAAACTGCCGTGGTAAAAATGCTACGTCAGTGTGAGAACTGCCATGATTTTACAGTAAAGTTTTGTTAAAAAAACCGAATAATGAAATACCTTATTGCAGCAATTGATATATTAAATCGGAAGATTAATCGATTATATTTCAGGTTTTATAATGGAAAAAACTGAAGTAGTTTCATTATAAAACATGAGCAGTAGTCGTTCATGGAATCGATTTGATTTTCTCAACAGCTGCGAGCCGATCTGGTTGGCTGCAGGCAGTTCTCGCTACAAATGTCAATGTCGATCACATTGGCCGCAGGCAGTTCTCACGATGAACGGCAATGTCGATCACATCAGCCGCGGGCAGTAGTTCTCGCGATGTAATACAAAGCCGATGCATTCGGCTCTTGGCAGTCAAAAGGTTAATAAAACTCCTTAATCTACAGGTATCTAAAGTTATTCTTCCCTTCTAAACTGGCTTGGTGGTGAGTGGCAACCTTCAGATACAAAGGTCAAGGTCACCATCTGGGTGGCTATATCAGGGCTGAGAAAAGTCAGTTGCCTTTTGATGGGTTGTTTGTGGATCCAGCTCATTGTTTGTCACTGATTATTGGGAATTTTTAATAATAATTCAGACTAATAAATCAGGTAATTTTTCTTTGTTTGAAATTCATTGTTGGTGATGGTGATTTTATATTTTGATTAGGATTTTTGCGGACATTTGCCATCACTGATTAGTAAAAAACAAGTTTCACGACGTTTCGGGATCTGGAATCTGATCCCGTCTTCAGGTGGAAGAAAACCTAGAACATAACAAGATTAGTAACACAAAGCCAGGAAAACCTGGACAAAAACACAGCTAAAACAGAGAACTGTAAAAGCAGTCACGAAAATAATAAGCTGAAAAGAAAAAACAAACACAAAATAACACAGGAATCACAAGTATCAAGAATCACCAGACAGGAGAGAGCACGTCCACACCCAATCAGAGCTGAGCTGAGACTGGTGGGAGGAAAGCAAATGGCGGCGGCAACGGAAATGGCGGCGCCCACAGCCAACCAAATCACGGCGCGCTTCCGGTGGCGAAAACCTGAAACAGAGACATGTGATATGCAAATTCCGTGTGTCTGTTTGTGTTTTTTAGTTAATTTTTAACCTGATTTTGCCCCTTGGCCTTGCTACGGGTTAACATGTTATGAGAATTTTGAACAGAATTGTCAGTAATTACCCTATTTGCTGACACTTTATTTTCCCTGTCTTTCAATTCTTTGTTTAGTATTGGTAGCCATACTGGCCTTATTTCAAGTGAAGATTGACTGATTGGTTGGTCTGCTAGTTTTATGTATGAAGCTTCAATTAGTTTTCTTTTGAAAAAATGAGGTTCGCGGTGTACTATTTTTGCTTCGTCAAAATTCATCTGGTGATTTTCAGACCAGCAGTGTTGAGCAATTTTTGATTTATCCACTAAGCCCTTCCTCGTGTTATCTTTGTGTTCTTTGATTCTAACATTTAAAGGTCTTTTTGTCTCGCCATAATACGGCCTAGAGCAACTATTGCAGTTTATTCTGTAAACACAGTTTTTTGATCCCTGAGTGCCATTTTTTGGTTTGGTTTTTACGAGACATTGCCTAAGAGTGTTTTGTGTCCTAAACGCGGTTCTAACTTTGAACTTCCTAGCAACTCTTCTAATTTTTTCCGATAATCCCGGCACATAAGGGATTGACATAGGAACGAATTTTTCAGTGTTTTCTGACTCATTCTGTTTAGCCCTACGGGTTTTGCACTTTCTTATTACGGATTGAGGGTATCCATTCTTAGCCAAATCTTGCTCTACTTTTTTGATTTCCTGATTTAATCCATCTTGATTTGAGCAAATGCTCTTTGCTCTGTCAAATAGTGAGTAAGCTACCCCTTCTTTGACAGATTTTTGAATTATGCACTCAATGTAACTATTTTGAACTAGAGGGTAAATTATACCGTCAAGATGAGGGGATGGCCATGGGGTCGCCATTGTCGCCTATCTTTGCTAATACCTTTATGGAGGAGTTTGAGCAAAAGGCTTTGTCTTTGGCTCAACTCAAACCGAAGATTTGGTGGAGGTACGTCGATGACACCTTCGTGGTATTTCCGCATGGAGACGATGAACTAAAAGACTTTTTAGGGCATCTTAACAGTATTTCTCCTTCCATCCGCCTAACAATGGAAGAGGAAGTCCAAAACAAACTAGCATTTTTGGATGTGTGCGTAGAAAAGGAGAGGGACACGCTTAGGACAACTGTTTTCAGAAAAAAGACACACACAGGGCAGTACTTAAATTTTCAATCAAACCATCAAAAATCTGTCAAAGAAGGGGTAGCTTACTCACTATTTGACAGAGCAAAGAGCATTTGCTCAAATCAAGATGGATTAAATCAGGAAATCAAAAAAGTAGAGCAAGATTTGGCTAAGAATGGATACCCTCAATCCGTAATAAGAAAGTGCAAAACCCGTAGGGCTAAACAGAATGAGTCAGAAAACACTGAAAAATTCGTTCCTATGTCAATCCCTTATGTGCCGGGATTATCGGAAAAAATTAGAAGAGTTGCTAGGAAGTTCAAAGTTAGAACCGCGTTTAGGACACAAAACACTCTTAGGCAATGTCTCGTAAAAACCAAACCAAAAAATGGCACTCAGGGATCAAAAAACTGTGTTTACAGAATAAACTGCAATAGTTGCTCTAGGCCGTATTATGGCGAGACAAAAAGACCTTTAAATGTTAGAATCAAAGAACACAAAGATAACACGAGGAAGGGCTTAGTGGATAAATCAAAAATTGCTCAACACTGCTGGTCTGAAAATCACCAGATGAATTTTGACGAAGCAAAAATAGTACACCGCGAACCTCATTTTTTCAAAAGAAAACTAATTGAAGCTTCATACATAAAACTAGCAGACCAACCAATCAGTCAATCTTCACTTGAAATAAGGCCAGTATGGCTACCAATACTAAACAAAGAATTGAAAGACAGGGAAAATAAAGTGTCAGCAAATAGGGTAATTACTAACAATTCTGTTCAAAATTCTCATAACATGTTAACCCGTAGTAAGGCCAAGGGGCAAAATCAGGTTAAAAATTAACTAAAAAACACAAACAGACACACGGAATTTGCATATCACATGTCTCTGTTTCAGGTTTTCGCCACCGGAAGCGCGCCGTGATTTGGTTGGCTGTGGGCGCCGCCATTTCCGTTGCCGCCGCCATTTGCTTTCCTCCCACCAGTCTCAGCTCAGCTCTGATTGGGTGTGGACGTGCTCTCTCCTGTCTGGTGATTCTTGATACTTGTGATTCCTGTGTTATTTTGTGTTTGTTTTTCTTTTCAGCTTATTATTTTCGTGACTGCTTTTACAGTTCTCTGTTTTAGCTGTGTTTTTGTCCAGGTTTTCCTGGCTATGTGTTACTAATCTTGTTATGTTCTAGGTTTTCTTCCACCTGAAGACGGGATCAGATTCCAGATCCCGAAACGTCGTGAAACTTGTTTTTTACTAATCAGTGATGGCAAATGTCCGCAAAAATCCTAATCAAAAAATAGGTAATTTTTGTTAGTAATATGTTTTGGATAGTTATGACCATCCACTCTACTCTACTTTCATAGTGAGTTGGTGACAGTTGGTAGCACACTGTGCTTCTGAACTAGGCTAGTGATATCGTAGGTTTGAGTCTCCCCGTGGTCGCATATTTTTAAGAGTACTGCTCACCCTTTTACTACCGTCTTACTCCTTGCTTTGCTTGATAACTTCAAAGCACCAGGTTTTAGGCCTATGTGGGGGGGGGGGGGCAAAGGTAAAAAGAGACCACCACCCTCTTATTGTAAAAAAACAAAAAAAAAACGCTTTAAGTATTCAGCCATGCCTGTGCTGTGGTATTTAATAAATGCAACAGTGATATATTAATACAAATCAGATTTTAATCAGCACCTCAATGAATTAAGCAATAAATTTATGTCTAAGATATTTGAGTTATCTAAAATAAACTCTCGATTGTCACAGGATGCACCAGACTCTCCCAAGGACGACGCGGGCAGCCTTGTGCCTGGGGGCATTAATAATGTCAACGCCCTTGAGGGGGAGGGCGGGGCCGCCGCTGACGTCAAGGGAAGGCCTTCTCGCCACCTGCTCTACACCACCCACTTCCCTCTGCCTCAGGTCTGTGGGGTTGAATGTTATGCGGTTGGTTAATGATTTGTCAAAGTATATTTAAATTAGTTATACTTAGGCTTGTAATAACAGTTAATGTTAATATTGTTGTAATTACAGTTAGAAAACCCATTTCAAGGCTTAATTTGCAAGTGATGCTCTTAACAAGTAGGTGTCCATCGTAATGTTATCACAGGCTTGATTCAAAACCCCAAAATCCTTCAGCGTCAGCGTCATCATCCTTCACTTTGGCATTGTGATAGTAAACTTAGCCGATGGGTCTAGATCTTGTGAAAGATGGTCAAAGAGTTTAATAGATTATTTCCAAAAAGTAAGCTTTTGATATATTTAAAATATGCAGTAGTAGCTGTATTTAATGGAATTCTTACTTGATTTTCCGGTTTTATAACAACCTCTCCTAGCGAAGAATAGGTATACAAAATGTACGACGAATCAAACGCTATCAAAAAGTGAGGAAGCCTTGGGATGCAAAGAAATTAGTAACTTTTTATACAATATTCTGAAACTACTATTTTCACATTGTGATATCAGTATCACCTTGCAACAAAAGTAAACTATTTTGTTTGAATTTTTTAGTCTTATTACCGAGGTAATAATTAAGTTTAACCAATTTGAATCCCCCAGTGGGATCCTAACTGGCTTTTGCAAGTTTAGGTACTGATCCTTGGTACAGTAACGGAAGTTTTCACGATTGGAGGCAGTGTTGTAGCTGTCTTTCTGTGCACAACTTCAGTTGCCCACCAGGGGAGTCTGGGCTTGACGGCAGGGTGGACAGGGGTGTACTGGTGACCAAGATGAAGGCCAATACGATGGCCACCTGATCCCTTGAGGCCAGGTTCCAAGCATCCATTGGACAAAGGTATACCTTTGTCCACCCAGTCGAAGCTTGGTCGAACATATTCCTACCTACTCTTTTATCCTTTCATTCCCCTTTTATTAATCTACTAAAGGCTGTGAACCTAAGGGATGATACAAGAGAAGCTTCCTTTCCTTTCCAGTAGCTGTAAAAAAGACAACATAATTGTGAAGTACCCTCACAAGATTTTCCTTTGGGGTGGAGAAACCCAAACTACCAATCCCTCCTGCAAAAAAAACAAAAGAAAACAATGTGAATGTAATGCTCAGGATGAGAGCAGCAGCCACGACTGCAATCAGCGGCACGTGCTGCTGTATGGGGTCAACAAGCTGCGAGACGAGGCGCGGCACACGGTCAAGCGCATCAGCAAGGACATCTGCAAGCTGTTCAGCAAGAAGTTCAGCATCGACGTTGCTGAAGGTATTGTTGTTTTCATTACTAGTCTCGAAAGTGACCTATTGCAGGGAGAGATTGCATTTACGTGCAAGGAGAAGACAAGCGTGGAAAAAGCTATTGAGCCCCGCATTAGCACTTTTGAGACAAGTATTGAACAATATTTTTCATTACGATATCGAAAAACTTGTAAACAACATGAATATTTTTGTTTATTCAACTTGTAAACAACATGAATATTTT